>CM042842.1:125566788-125903953 GCA_023653725.1 Bungarus multicinctus | reverse complement strand
ATAAAACCTTCCCTCCTTCTTTCCTCCCTCCTCATAAAACCTTCCCTCTTCTTTCCACTCCCTCCCTCATAAAACCTTCCCTCCTTCTTTCCTCCCTCCCTCATAAAAACTTACCTCTTCTTTCTCCCTCCCTCTCAAAAACCTTCCCTCCTTCTTTCCTCCCTCCCTCAAAACCTTCCCTCCTTCTTTCCTTCCCCCTCCTCTCATAAAACCTTCCCTCATTCTTCTTCCTTACTCCCTCCCTCCCTCATAAAACCTTCCCTCCTTCTTTTCCTCCCTCCCTCCCTCATAAAACCTTCCCTCCCTCATAAAACCTTCCCTCCTTCTTTCCTCCCACCCTCATAAAACCTTCCCTCCTTCTTTCCTCCCTCCCTCCCTCCTCATAAAACCTTCCCTCCTTCTTTCCTCCCTCCCTCCCTCCCTCATAAAACCTTCCCTCCCTCATAAAAACCTTCCCTCCTTCTTTCCTCCCTCCCACCCTCATAAAAACCTTCCCTCCTTCTTTCCTCCCTCTCTCATAAAACCTTCCCTCCTTCTTTCCTCCCTCCCTCCCTCATAAAAACCTTCCCTCCTTCTTTCCTCCCTCCCACCTTCATAAAAACCTTCCCTCCTTCTTTCCTCCCTCCCTCATAAAACCTTTCCTCCCTCATAAAAACCTTCCTTCCTTCTTTCTTCCCTCATTCATAAAAACCTTCCCTCCTTCTTTCCTCCCTCCCACCCTCATAAAAATCTCCCTCCCTCCCTCCCTTCCTTCCTCCCTTCCTTCCGCATAGAAAGTCACAATATCTAAATGATATTGTGGGGGGGGGGGGTTTCCTAATTTTAGTATGCAGCCGATTTAAATTTAATTACTTTTTAACTTTTGTATTTTCTGTGGGGTTTTTAGATGAGCTGTTCACCGCCCTGAGTCCCTCGGGAGAAGGGCGGTATATAAATGCAATTAATAAATAAATAATAAATAAATAAATAATAAATAAATGATATCGAGATAGTCTGAAAACATATTTGTATTGTTTTAGGTTTTCAGTTTATTTATAGACATTGAATCTATATATAATTACATAAGGATTTTCCATTGAAGGAGGGGATAAAATTCATTCAGCCATCATATGGGGTGGGGTGGTGGGGGTGGAGGTCTATCAAATAGTCTAATTCAGATCTCGGGGAAACACAGCACTTTCCATCTGAGGGTTATCTGGGAAAGCATAATCGATTTCAGTTCCTTCTCAGCATAAACATAAAGTTTGCAAACATCCCAAGTTGGTTGGTCATGAAGGTGTCACCTGAATCAGTACAGGTAGTCCCAGACTTACAACATTACAACATTTAACAACTGAGCTACTTACTTAACAACTGCAGCGACTCCCTTAACAATGGTGGCAGGAAAGGTCGTAAAATGGGGCAAAACTCACTTAACAACTGTCTCTCTGAGGAACAGACATTTTGGCCTCAATTGTGGTCATAAGTGGAGGATCACCTGTATTTATTTTATTGCAACAGACTACACAGTTCAGCCCCCTAACTCCCACTTAGCACCTATTGTTTCAAAACTTGGTGTCAGTGTTCCAGCAAACCTCAACTCCAACCAATAACTCCGAGATAGGCATCTTCTCAAAAGTTATTTTATTTTGGATAGTAACTGGCACAACTGGGGAATGCCGAATCTGAAAGTTCCAGGCTTCCCTTCGATAAGTAAAAACTACAAAATCCATTCCCTGCACCCATCATCACATCACATGGCCCAATCACCATCCATCCCAACTTAAGACTTCCCCTCACTTATGTGCAAAATAACATGACCTTGAACTAGAAAAAGAATGTTATTATGTCTAACTACATACACTCCAAGAAATTCCCCCTTCCCCCTTTCCCAGGCTCAAAATGTGGCAGTGTGGGAGCATTTGGTCTCAATATGGCTTCCAAAGCTGACACTTGGCAGGGGTATTTTTCTCCTGTTGCCACCAACAACTCTTCCTTAACTGAGCCACAAGTTCTCTGTGGGGAACTTTGAGTCCAAATCTATTTCCAAGCTAAGTTCTTTTTAATAGACAGCAGCGCTGTGCAATCTCAACTGATTTGTAGAATGACATCCAGTTTTCACTGTGTTTTGTTTTTTTTTTCAATTAGGAGCAGTGATGGGTACGCTATTGGAAGACCAGAGTGGGCCACAGTTCACCCTGGAGAAGGACTATTTATATGGTTGCTAAGCATCAGCACCAACCTGATGGCACATAACAAAAGCAATTGTGTTCTTGAGGGATCAGGCAAATTTGCATTCAGAACCAGGTAGCGGCAAGGAAGAAACATTCTTAACCTCAATTGAGCATGGAGAAAGACAAAAGAGAGACTTCCTTTGATTGCTTGCAATTCTCTTATTGGTAGGTTGGACCGGAATAATGTTTTCTGCAGCCTGTAGTTAATTCTTTCTCCTTTTCTCAGCAATAAAATAAGCAGGGGAAATCCTGAAGCAAATTAGGCATCAGTGCCACAGATAGCCAGAGCTGATTATTTTCAGACAGTGTTCTCTTGACATGCTGAACTGATCATGCTTATGCTATATACCACAACTAACTGATGCAGCTCGTGAAACACCAAGTTAGTTTTTCTCTCAAACAGATCAGGATTTGTTTGACGTTAAACTAATTTCCTGCCAGTCATCTAACTCCTGTATGTTGTGAAACCATCCTTTCCAATATGTAGGTCTCAGATAATAAAATCCTAAAGATCTCTTGTAAAAATGAGATGTCTGTAGACCAGTGCTTCTCACTTAGCAACCTTAAGATATGTGGAGATCAGCTCCATGGTGGCTGGGAAATTCTGGGAGTTGATGTGCTCTGGAAGAAAGGAAAGAAGGAAGGAAGGAGGGAGGGAGGGAAGGAAAGAAAGAAGGAAAGGAAGGAAGGAAGGAAGGAAGGAAGGAAGGAAGGAAGGAAGGAAGGAAGGAAGGAAGGAAGGAAGGAAAGGAGGAGGAGGAGGAAGAGAAGGAGATCAAAGCAAGATGTATAGATTCAGTTCCAGCAGTGATGGTGCCTCATTGGAAAACCTCAAAACCAGGTTAGGGACAGATAGAGAAAATCTATTATGGGATCACTAAGAACTGACAGTAATTGATGATGTATAATTTAAAATAACAATTTTTCTCCAATTGCTCAAGATAGTATACAATACTTAGCATTCCATCTTCCTATTTCTCCCCATAGACAGGTTGGCCGCTGCAAAGAAACTTAGGGTGCTTCAGTGGTTGAAGGCAGGCTAGAATTTGAGTCTCCCCAGCTGCAGTTAAAGACTTTACCTGCTTTATCACACCAACATTCAAAGATAATTAGTTTTACTGGGTTCTATACTTGCATACTGTAGATTCATCTATCAATTGCTCCCCTTTTTTCCCCTTACAGCAGCCACCCTTGAGATGGGTAAGGCTAAAGGAGGGGAATTGATCCAAGGTTTCTCAGGGAACTTCCATGATTGAGGAAGACTAGAACCCTGAGTCTCTCAAATCCTTGTCTTCACCCTGTACCAATCTGGCTTAAAGTCTCCTTCATTTAATTTACATTTCTGATCAGAAGTCTGAATCTTGCTTCCTATTTCTTAGGAGAGACAGAAGAAGCCCTACTGGAAGGCAAATGAAATTAACTGATCTAGAGATGGAAAATAATAGGCTGGTGTGTAACCTGTTCAGCTGGCTTTGAATAAAAGCCCTGCGAGGCTTCTGAATACATTATCCACACCTTACTGTCCATCTCACATCTCATCTACAGCAGATCCTACAGCCCTGGCAGCTGCAGAGGTGAAAGTTATAGGGTAGATTTTATGCTGTGATGTACTTACATTGGATCAGACGCTCACAAGCTTGGTTTACCAGGTGGTAGATGGTAGACAGGGACTGTGCTTCACCCTAGGCGGGAAAAGGAAAAAGCCAATTTGGTCTAGTAGTTGAGGCACCAGGCTAGAAAATGGGAGACTGGGAGAATCGCCACAAGTCTGTGAATTTTACTCCTGCATTAGGCATTAAAGCCAGCTGGGTGACTTTAACTCAATCACTAGCAGATGATGAGTTCCTCTCTTGCCCTAGGTGTGAGTGTTAATTGGTTTCTGCCTTACGCATGAGAGTCAGTTGGATCAATCACCTGGAGACTGGGAGTTCTAGCCCTGCCTTAGGCGTGAAAGTCAATTGGATGACTTTGGCCAAGCACCACAAGATGGTAGGCTAAGGTAGGACTGGAACTCACAATCTCCTAGTACAGGGGTCAGCAACCTTAAACACTCAAAGAACTGCAAAGGTCCTAACCAGAAGGCCCCCGTTCAATTCTGGAGCCAAACAGAAGTCTGGTTCACCCGCCATAGAGTCTCGTCCTAGTGTGGCGTCCTTTTTCCTCTGCTGACCGGAAATCCAGTTCCCCCACCATAGAGTCTCCTCCTAGCATGGCATCATTTTTCCTCTATCTGTCCTAACTGAAAGCCCTATCAATTGACTGGCAACAGGTTGCAAAGGGATGAAAGAGCCACATGTAGCTCCAGAGTCACAGATTGCTGAACCATGTCCTAGTGATTAGCCCAAGGCCACCTAGTCAGTTTTCACGCCTATGGCAGAACTAAGATGTATTGTCTCCTGGTGATTGGTCCAGTTCACCCAGATGGCTTTCGTGACTAAGGCAGGACTAGAATTCATAATCTCCTGGTGATTGGCCCAAAGCCACCCAGCCACTTCCATGCCTAAGGCAGGACTAGAACTCACAGTCTCCTGATGATTAGCCCAAAGTCACCGAGCCACTTTCATGCCTAAGGCAGGACAAGAACTCATCACCTCCTGGTGATTGGGCCAAAGTCACCCAACTGGCTTTCATGCCTAAGGTGGGACTAGAATTCACTGTCTTCTGGCTTCTAGGCCAGCATCTTAACCACTACACCAATGTTAATATATTTGTGATCTATCTATCTATCTATCTATCTATCTATCTATCTATCTATCTATCTATCTATCTATCTATCTATCTATCTATCTACCTACCTATCTATAATTATATTTCATTTTCTTGCCCACATAGTGTTTAATTTTATGTAAAAACTGCCTATCAATCCAAGAGGTATCATCCAAAGTTAAATGTTTCGATAAAAGCTCATCTTGAAGCTGAGTCTCTTATTTTATTGCACACACCAGTTTGGTTATGTGTGTTCCTTACAGCAGATAAGAGAATAATCAAATCACTGAAAACAATTTGAAAATAAGCTGGTCTATAAGCCATAAAAACTTGCCATAAAATATTATGATTATCCATTTTCATGCCATTACGGGTTTTTATGGATTATAACAATGTTGATGATTTTTCAGCAGCTTGATTATCCTCTTGGGAATGCAAACAGAGAAAAGGCAGTATTGTAGTACATTAACAGAGGCATTTTCAAGGACAGTCTATTTGTTCAGTCCCCAGAGAATGACCACTGGAAGGTGACTTCACGAAACATTCAGGAATTAATCCCTATTTGAAGGCAAGATTCTTCTCTAGTCATTTTAGGCATCAGACCTCTTTGATTAAATGTCTCTTCAGGATCACGTGCCAGCAATTGCATTTAGATTGCCTATAATTCTGAGATACAAATGACAAATGCAACATTTTCAGAGCAATTTGGGGAACAATCAAGAGGAAAAGATGAGGTTTAAAATTAATATCCAGGTTTGCAAAGAAGTCGCAAAAACAAAGAAAGAGGAAACTTAGAGGCTGTTCAAAGTTGCAATAATACTGAAAAAAGTGACTTCACACTTAAAACCGTTGTAGCGTTCCCATGGTCACACAGTCAACGTTTGGGTGCTTAGCATCTGGCAGGCATTTAAGATAGTTGCACTGTCCCAGGATCCTGTGATCACCATTTGTAACCTTCTCAACTGGCTTAGATTCGTTTAATGACTGCATGGTTTACTTAACAACTGCAGTGATTTACTTAACAATTGTGGTCAAAAAACAGGTCATGAGATGGGGCAAAACTCACTTAACAACTGCCTTTATTAAAAACAAAAAAAATTGGAGCTCAATTGTAGTCATTAAGTCAAGAACTACCTGTGTTTGGTCCATTTTTGTTGTTCACTATAGGGATGTTACAAGATGGAAGGTGTGCCAGTGGGATCCAAGCCCCACCCCTTTTGTATATGCAAATAGAGAATAGGTGGGGCTTGCATGACAATGCCAAGCTCATCATCTTCTCTGTTTTGACCCCTCCCTTATAGATGCTACCACGGGGCTACTGTGGATGGTTTATTGGGGTTTTATAAGTGTTGTGAATTGCTAAGAATGGCTAGATATGGTTATATGCTGAAATCTAGTAAATTAATAATGGTACACCTTCCTCCAATTATTTTAATAATGGGAACTGTTTTAGGAGGACTATTGAGAACTAACTCAAGGCAGCAAACATACTTAATACTCCTTATTACTCCCATTTTCCCCTCAACAACCCTGCAAGGCAGTTGGACCGAGAGAAAGTTACTGGCCCAAAGTCACTCAATTGGCTTTCATCCTAAAGCAGGATTAGAATTCAGAATCTCTTGGTGATTAGCCCAAATACACCTAGCTGGATTTCATGATTAAGGTGGGATTAGAACTCAGATTCTCCTAACGATTGGTCCAAAGTCATGCAGCCAACTTTCATTCCTAAGGCAGAAGTAGAACTCAGAAATCTCCTGATGATTGGCCCAAAGTCACCTAGTCGACTTTCATGTCTAAGGTAGGACTAGAACTCACCATCTCTTTCTAGGTCAGCTCCCAAACCACTATACCAAATGAAAAAAAGTGTATATAATTCTATATACCTTCATTCCACTACTCTTGTGTTTAAAAGGTGGACTGAAATCTATTTATTTATTTATTTATTTATTTATTTATTTATTTATTTATTTATTTATTTATTTATTTATTTATTTATTTATTAGACTTATATACCGCCCCCTCTCCCAAAAGGGACTTGGGGTGGTGAACAGCCAAGAAAAAATACATATACAGAACACATACACAACATGACAATATTAAAAATTAAAAGAATTAAATATAGCATGGCTCTAATTAAAAATATAAACAAAAGTTAAAAGAAATTAAAACCAGGTTAAAATTTAAAAACCCCTAGGCCAGTCTGGCTTGCCGAAATAGGTGAGTTTTAAGTAACCGACGGAAGGCCATGAGATCAGGGACGGCCCTTACCTCCGGGGGTAATTCATTCCAGAGAGGGGGTGCTCCCAATGAGAAGGCCCGCATCCTCGGGGTCGCCAGCTGTCCAGCCGGCGGCACCCCGAGGAGACCGACTCTATGGGAGCGTACCGGTCGCTGGGAGGCCGATGATGGCAGGAGGCGGTCTCGCAAGTATCCCGGTCCCGAGCCATGGAGCGCTTTAAAGATAGTAATCAAGACTTTGAAGCGTACCTGGAGGACCACCGGGAGCCAATGCAGCGCACGCAGAAGTGGCATAACATGGAAGCCCCGAGGAGCTCCCATTACCACCCTCGCGGCTGCATTCTGCACCAACTGGAGCCTCCGGATGCTCTTCAAAGGCAGCCCCATGTAGAGAGCATTGGCATAATCTAGGCGGGAGGTCACCAGGGCGGAGGTGACTGTGCGAAGCGCATCCCGATCCAGAAAAGGACGCAACTGGTAGATCCGACGGACCTGACCAAAAGCCCCCCTGGCGACGGCTGCCACATGGTCTTCCAGTGACAGTCGCACATCCAGGAGGACACCCACATTGTAGGCCCTCTCTGTGGGGGCAAGAATTCCCCCCCCCCGCACAGCCAGCGATGGAACCAGCTGGCTGTACCGGGGTGCCGGGAAGCACAGCCACTCAGTCTTAGATGGGTTGAGCTGAAGCCTGTTTCGTCCCATCCAACACCGCACGGCCTCCAGGCACCGGGTCATCACTTCGACGGCTTCATCGGGGTGGCCCGGGATAGAAATGTACAGCTGAGTATCATCAGCATACTGATGGAACTCTACCCCAAAGCCACGGATGATCTCACCTAGCGGCTTCATATAAATGTTGAACAGAAGGGGCGAGAGCACCGACCCCTGAGGCACCCCGCAAACCAGGGGCCTCGGGGCCAACCTCTGCCCCCCTGCCAACACAAATTGTGAGCGGTCAGAGATGAAGGAGGAGAACCACCGCATAACGGTGCCTCCCACTCCCAACCCCTCCAGCCGCTGCAATAAGATACTGTGGTCGACAGTATCGAAAGCCGCCGAGAGATCTAAGAGGACCAGGACAGAGGAATAACCTCTGTCACGGGCCCTCCAGAGATCATCCACCAATGCGACAACGCCGTCTCTGTGCTGTGCCCGGGCCTGAAGCCCGATTGGCGTGGATCTAAATAGACAGCTTCATCCAGGTGCTGGGGAAACTGTTGTGCCACCACACTCTCAACAACCTTCGCCATAAAATGAAGGTTGGAGACGGGACGATAATTAGATAACAGAGTTGGGTCCAGGGACGGTTTCTTGAGGAGGGGTCTCACCACCGCCTCTTTCAAGGCGGGGGGTAGATATCTCTCACTCAAGGAAGCATTAATAATACCCTGAAACCAACCTCGTGTCACCTCCCGGGTGGCCAACACCAGCCAGGAGGGACACGGGTCCAATAAACATGTGGTTGCATTCAGTCCCCGCAGCAACCTGTCCACGTCTTCGGGGGTCACAGGATCAAACTCCTCCCAAATGACTGTTTCAAGTTCCGCCCCCAATCCCCCACCCAGAGCCGCCCATTCAGAGTCCAACCCATCCCGGATCTGAGCGATTTTATCCACCAGGAACTTTGAAAAATCCTCAGCCTGTCCCTGAAAGGGGTCCTCCCGTGCTCCCCCTTCCAAGAGGGAGCGGGTCACTCTAAACAGGGCGGCCGGGCAGTTTCCTGCAGACGCAATAAGGGTGGAAAAGTAAAAACGCCTTGCCACCCTTATCGCCACTAAATAGGTCTTGATATAAGACCGTAAAAGTGTTCGGTCGGGTCCGGAGCGAGTAGTCCTCCAAATACTCTCCAGGCGTTTTTTCCGGCGCTTCATCTCCCTCAGCTCCTCAGCTCCTCGGAAAACCGAATGAGAGCGGTGCCAGGTCAGAGGCCGCAAGGGCACGACCCGGTCCAGGGCCCCAGCTGCCACCCTTTCCCAGGTGGCGACCAGGTCCCCCACCGAGTCGTGAGTTCGAATGTCGGGATATGGCCCAAGCTCCATCAGGAACCTATCTGGATCCATCAGGCACCTGGGGCGGTACCAACGTATTTGGTCCGCCTCTCTGCGATGGGGAGGAGTGGCCTGGAAGTCCAGCCTAAGGAGCGAATGATCTGACCATGACAAGGGTTCAACAAAAACGTCCCCAACACCCAGATCATCCTGCCACTGTCTAGAGACAAAAACCAGATCCAGGATGTGACCCCCAGTATGCGTGGGTTCCTTAATTAATTGGGTCAGGCCCAAGGCTATCATGGAAGCCAAGAACTCCTGAGCAATCCCCGAGGCCCCACCGGCCGAAGGCTGGGGGTCTCAACCGCCAGACCGGCTATGACCTCGAGGAGCTCAGGCAGGGCCGATGGCACATAGCAGGGAGCCAGGTATGTGATCAATAGGCCCATCTGAACCCCGGAACCACACTTAACAAAAAGGGATTCACATCCGGTCATCTGAGGAACAGTGGATTCCCTAGGATCCAGATCCTCCCAAATAATTACCGCAACCCCCCCACCCCTCCCCTGGGCCCTCGGCTGATGAAAAACCCGAAACCCGGCTGGGCACATTTCCATAGGCTCTCACTTAAAATTTAATTAAAAATACTATAGTCCTTAAATGGTTATCAAAGAAGGAACTGAGACTTACTTTCTCCCCCCTTTCTCCTTTTGGACCAGGCAGCCCCTGGAGGAAAAACAAAAACATTATTATCTTCAAACTATAAATAAAAAATAATTATTATATGTATCTGCACCTTGATAAAAGATCTTCTGTAGCTTTTCAGGTTTGCTCCTTCTCTGGAGGAAAAATGTTTTCTTATAGATAACAGGCAACATCCCCAGGTATAAAAATACTGGGTCAAAAATGTAATTTATTTCCTTATTATAGTACTATGCACATAGATAGCTGCTTTGAAGAGGAAAAAATGGAAAAAAAACATGAATTGCTAAGGCCGTCTTCCAGGAGAACCCCCTGGGAATGCCACATTGAATTCTGTAATGGGAGTAAAAGTAGGGTATCAAGGTATCAATAGTTGGATCTTACCCTTCCTCTGCCAATCCACTTCTTTTTGGAAATCCCTCTGCAGTTCTGCATTTGTGCATACAATCTGCAAGCGACACTGAGTCCAAACAGAACATTACGATACCAATAAAGGAGAATATTTCTAGCTCAGGGTTGAAATGAGGGGGCTTGGTTGCTTTCTTGCAGACGTTTCATTACCCAGCTAGGTAACACCATCAATGTTAGAAGGAAGTGGCTGTTGTGCAGAGGAGGAGGAGGAGACTGTGGAGTCCTTAGTGCTCTCCAAGCCTGGTTGTTTTCTTGCAGATGTTTCATTAACCAAACTAGGTAATATTATCAGTGCTAGAAGGAAAGACTGTTTGTGGAGAGGTGGAGAAATTTTGGCCTCAGTTGTGGTCATAAGTCAAGGACTATCATTAGCCAGAGTAATAAAGATGTGAAATAACAGTTATGGATGTCAACTTGTAAAACATGCCTATGCTGGTTTCCAAATTGCCATAAGAAAGAGGGGTGGGGGGAACCCTGAAGGAGCATACCGCAAATGAACTCAGAACTCAGAGTTGGCTTCATACAGGTCGTGCCAATATGTCGCTCCTAATAAATTCTTTGAAGTTTTTTGAAGCTTGGCTCGAGGCTCATGATTTAATTAGGGCGATTGCTGGAATCCTGACAATGGAAATCTTACCACTTCAAATATTGATTTATTTGAGTTAAATGAGCTATTTCCACTTATTGGGTGACTTGGACTTACAATGCACCTGTTTCTAGAGTCTTGGAGGAGATAGTGGTACTTGGAAGTGTGGTAACACCCCACTTGGAATACTGCAAGGAGTTTTGGTCACCACAATATAAAAAGAAATGTTGAGGTTCTACAAAGAATGCAGAGAAGAACAATAAACATGATTATGGGACTGGAGGCTAAAACATATGAAGAATGGTTGCATGAAAATAATGGATAATGAAAAGAAGGACTAGGGGTAATGTGATGGCGGTGTTACAATATTTGAGGGGCTGTCACAGAAAAGAGTGGGTCAACCTACTCTTCAAAGTACCTGAAGCAGGGCAAGAAACAATGGATGGAAACTAATCAAGGATAAATCCAACCTAGAAATAAGGAGAACTTTCCTGACAATTAAGAACAATTAATCAGTGGAACAGGTTGCCTCCAGAAGTTGTGAATGCTCCAACACTGGAAGCTTTTAAGAAGAGATTGGACAAGCACTTGTCTCGAATGCATATAGGGTCTCCTGCTTGATCAGGGAGTTGGACTAAAAGATTTCTAAGGTCCCTTCCTACATTGTTATTCTGTTATTCTATTATAGTATTCTGTTATGTCTATCTGTAGGGACACAGTGGCTCAGTGCCTAAGATGCTGAGCTTGTCGATCAGAAGGTCGGCAGTTTGAATCCCTAGCGCCACATAATGGAGTGAGCTCCCATTACTTGTCCCAGTTTCTGTCCCAGTTTAAACACATGTAAAAATACAAGTAGAGAAATAGGGACCCCCTTTGTTGGGAAGGTAACAGCGTTCCGTGCATCTTCAGCGTTTAGTCATGCCAGCCACATGACGATGGAGACGTCTTTGGACAGCGCTGGCTCTTCAGCTTTGTAACGGAGATGAGCACCGCCACCTAGAGTTGGAAACGACTAGCATGTATGTGTGAGAGGAACCTTTACTTTTACCTATGGCTATCTGTGACTGTGAAATCAAATGAACAGCTCTTGAGTATTCTTAATTGCAATGAGTAACAGTGAGGAGGGTGGGTGGAGCCTTACCGTGGGTCCAACTTCTCCAAGGGGGCCTTTTTCTCCAGCGTTACCCCGGGCCCCTACTAAGCCTTGGAATCCCTGAGAGCAGAAAGAAGAGACATAAATGGCTAGAAATACAACTGGATGGAAATGATCAGCTCCTTGAGGTTCAAGGGAATCTAGCAGAATTAGCTTGCCAAAAACAGGAGGGGGGAAATTACAGACTCAGATTTATTTCCTAGCTGGGAAAGAATATTAAAAGAGTACATTGTACATGAGTTATGTTTCCCTCATTTCCTATTAATATCATAATTTAGGCGATAGAACAATAGACTGTAACAGTGTTTCTTCTAATGATGCTCTGGGAAATCTTCTATATTCTCTTTCTAATGGCTTCTTTGTGTAGGGGTGCCTTTTACTTTTTTATTTTTATTTTTAGAAAATTGGTGTCTTAGTGTCAGTTTTGACTCCTAGTGGCTGCCTGGAAATTTCCTGCCATTTTCGTAGCAAAGTTTTTTAAAAGTGACTTCTTTCTAGAGCTAATAGAATGACTGGCCCAAGATCACCCAGCTGCTTCCTGTCTAAGGCGGGACCAGAACACAGCATCTCTTAGTGATTGGCCCAAAGTCACCCAGTCAGCTTTCATGCTAAGGCAAGACTAGAGCACAGAGTCTCCTGCTGATTGGCCCAAAGTCACCCAGCCAGCTTTCATGTCTAAGGCCGGACTAGAACTTACCATGGGGCATTAGTATTCAACTGCTTTAAAACTCATTGAAAACTCAACGCATTTTGATTGCAAAATATTTGTCCCAGTACTCATTGTTTGTTTGGTACTCAATGCACAAGCTAGAACATGGAGCTGTTGGCTACCTTGTGACTCATTACATTATTCCTTATGGGAAAAATTTGTTTGGTACTCATCATTTTTAGTACTCATTGCACCTCCCGGAACCAGTTAAAAATGAGTACCGAGGTACCATTGTACAATCTCCTGGTGACTGGCCCGAGATCACCCAGCCAGCTTTCATGCCTAACATGGGACTAGAACTCAGTCTCCTGCTTTCTAGCCTGATGCCTTCACTGCTACATCAAAATGGCTCTTGTGCATGATAACCTATCATACTAGTGATTCCTTTTCCTTTTTCTCCTTGGCTTTCTCTTCTACAGATGAAACTCGAAAAATGAGAATATCATGCAAAAGTTCATTTATTTCAGTAATGCGACTTAAAAGGTGAAACTAATATATGAGATAGACTCATTACATGCAAAGCAAGATAGTTTAAGCCGTGATTTGTCATAATTGAGGTGATGATGGCTTACAGCTCATGAAAACCCCAAATCCACAATCTCAGAAAATTAGAATATTACATGCAATCAATAAAACAAGGATTGTACATAAAACAATATCGGACCTCTGAAAAGTATAAGCATGCATATGTACTCAGTAGTTGGTTTGGACCTCTTTTGCAGCAATTACTGCCTCAATGCGGCGTGGCATGGAAGCTATCAGCCTGTGACACTGCTGAGGTGTTATGGAAGACCAGGATGTTTCAATAGCAGCCTTCAACTCTTCTGCATTGTTTGGTCTCATGTCTCTCATCTTTCTCTTGGAAATGCCCCATAGATTCTCTATGGGGTTCAGGTCAGGCGAGTTGGCTGGCCAATCAAGCACAGTAATCCCACGGTCATTGAACCAGGTTTTGGTGCTTTTGGCAGTGTGGGCAGGTGCCAAGTCCTGCTGGAAAATGAAATCAGCATCCCCATAAAGCTCGTCTGCGGAAGGAAGCATGAAGTGCTCCAAAATCTCCTGATAGACGGCTACGTTGACCCTGGACTTAATGAAGCACAGTGGACCAACATCAGCAGATGACATGGCTCCCCAAATCAACACAGACTGTAGAAACTTCACACTGGACTTCAAGCATCTTGCAGTGTGTGCCTCTCCATTCTTCCTCCAGACTCTGGGTCCTTGGTTTCCAAATGAGATGCAAAAGTTGCTCTCATCAGAAAAGAAGACTTTGGACCACTGAGCAACAGACCAGTTCTGTTTTTCTTTATCCCAGGTAAGATGCTTCTGATGTTGTTTGTTGTTCAGGAGTGGCTTGACAAGAGGAATACGACATTTGACGCCCATGTCCAGGATCCATCTGTGTGCAGTGGCTCTTGATGCACTGACTCCAGCCTCAGTCCACTTCTTGTGAAAGTCCCCAACACTTTTGAATGGCCTTTTCCTGACAATCCTCTCCAGGCTGCGGTCATCCCTGCTGCTTGTGCATCTTTTTCTTCCACACTTTTCCCTCCCACATAACTTTTTATTAATGTGCTTTGATACAGCACTTTGGGAACATTCAACTTTGTTTTGTAATTACCTTTTGAGGCTTTCCCTCCAATGATGGTTTTCTGCACAACTGTCAGGTCAGCAGTCTTTTTCCCATGATTGTGGTTCCTACTGAACCTGACTGAGAGACCATTTAAAGGCCAGGAACCCTTTGCAGGTTTCATGGCTTAATTAGCTGATTGGAGTGGGACACTTTGAGCCTAGAATATTGACCCTTTTTCACAATATTCTAATTTTCTGAGATTGTGGATTTGGGGTTTTCATAAACTGTAAGCCATAATCATCACAATTATGACAAATCACTGCTTGCACTATCTTGCTTTGCATGTAATGAGTCTATCTCATATATTAGGTTCACTTTTAAGTTGCATTACTGAAATAAATGAACTTTTGCATGATATTCTAATTTTTCGAGTTTCACCTATACTTCTCATCTATTTTTTTTTACATTTCTTTCCCTCTGTTTGAAGGGCAAAATAAGAAGATAATCCAATTGCCTACTTCACTGATGTAAGGAGGCAGAAAATGCCTCAATAATCCAGGAACTTTTAGAATACCAACCCAGGTTTTTGAAAGTTCTCAAAGTTGAGCACCAGCTGGTTATCTCCCCTCTTTGCCAAGCGGCTACCAAAAGCGAATAACCCAGTTGCTGAATAGCAATGAAAGCATACAGAATGCAAAGCCTGCTTTCCCGCTCTTCCTAGCCCAAGGGAACTCTGCTGGTAGCAGCTTTTTGGAATGGGGTTGTTCATTCTGGAATGGACATTAATTTCCACTTGACTGAAATTGCTCACCCGTGGTCCTGGAGGCCCTGGTGGTCCAGCTGCTCCTTCGAGTCCTCGAACACCCTGGAAGCATATTTATTAATAGAAGAGAGTATTTGTAGCCCAGGGTTGAATAGTGGGCTCCTTTGGGCTCTCTAAGCTTAGTTGTTTCTTTGCAGACATTTCATTACCAAATTAGGTAACATGATCAGCGCTTGAAGGGTTTGCTCTCTGTCATTGTTAGTGGGAGTGTTCTTGATGGCTACTTGATTAGGGTATTGTTTATTGTTTGATTGTTTGTCTGAGTTGGTACTTCTGTCAACTCATAAAACATTCCTATGCCTGTTTTAGTAGTTGGCATTAAAAAAAAGAGGGGGGTGGGGAGGAAGGAAATCTGGAAGAGCAGGGCAGCAGTTTGGAAGTGAAAGTACATTCCAACTCTTATCTTTAAAAGATTGTAACTAAAATACCAGAGTTTTTGCTCATGAATATATTTAATTGGAAAATAATGATACCCAGTCTGTGAACAGGCTCAATTGGAGAATCTGGTTTATGAGACACCCAGGACGGAGGGGGGAAACAGGGTCACAGGGGGCTGTAAATGATGGATGCCAGAGTTGGCTTCATACAGGGCAGTGCCAGTATGTCGCCTTTTAATAAATCCTTTGAAGTTTTTTGAAGTTTGGCTCGAGAATCATGATTTAATTAGATTGCTGGAATCCTGACAACTTCCTTGACTGGGGTATTGTTTACTGATTGATTGTTGGGCTAGTATTAAACAAGCAAGTACTGGAGCTCAAGGCACCAGACATGTCACAAGAAGGCAAAATCACGGACCTGCACCTCACGTACTTTGACCATGGCATGAGGGGGAATTCACTGGAGAAAGCAATTGTGTTTGGAAGAATTAGCAGGAAAGGGAAACCAGGACATCAAAGAACACCATGGCTGGACACCATCAAAGCTGACACCAGCCAGAGCATAGAACAACTCAGAGATGTAGTGCAAGATCAGAAGGTGGAGAGACCACCTGACCCATAGAACCGCCAAAAGTTGGACGTGACTGAATGGATAACCTCATCAACAAGATTTATCAGGTAGACCAGACAGGAAACATAACCATATAAGAATAATTCTATTTTATTGTAAAGCTACATTAATAGAATCTTGTAAGTCTGAAAATGCAGATCTCTTGCTGTCTGACTTGCAGTATGAGAAGCTAGGGAAGGTCCCTTCTGAAATTCTTTCTCCTCCCATTATACAATGGAGGGCTATGCCCTCTCTTATTTAACCATAGGCAGTATCTCCTAGCCAAAGGGTATTCAAACTTGGCAAGTTTAAGACATGTGGACGTCAACTCCCAAGATTCCTGAGCTAATATGACTGGAGGAGGAATTCTGGGAGTTGGAAGTCCCCAAGTCTTAAAGCTACCCTGTCTCCCAAGATCTTTCCCACATGGCTTTACAGGTGGCAGAGAATTCTGGGAAGCTGTAGTTCCATTGTAGCATCACAAGCAGGTTATCAGCTTGTGGCAGCTTGAATTAACAGGAAGAGCTACAGTAATTTCATATTAGATGTTTTCTAGATATGACACCTGATTCCTTTGCAGGTTCAAAGTGGTTTTCTCTCTTGCCTCACCACACATTAGATTGCATGATTAGAGGGACTTTAATCTAGCCAATCTCAGCAGGTAACATCACCTGGTTGACCATACACATGTGGTAGGATTAGGGCTAAAGAATCTGTGTAATGAAAAGAAGGACTCGGGGTGTCATGATAACAGAGTTCCAATATCTAAGGGGCTGCCAAAAAGAAGGGGGAGTCAACCTATTCTCCAAAGCACCTGGAGGCAGGATAAGGAGCAAGGGATGAAAAATAATCAAGGAGAGAAGCAACGTAGGGCTAAGGAAAAAATTCTGGACAGGTAGAACAATTAATCAATGGAATGGTTTGTCTCCAGAAATTGTGAATGCTCCAACATTTGAAGTTTTTAAGAAGATATTGGACAATCATTTGTCTGACATGGTATAGGAGCCTCCTTGAGTAGGAGGTTGGACTAGAAGACCTTCAAGGTCCCTTCCAACTCTGTTATTCTGCTATTCTGTTGACATGGATGGGGGATCACCAGAGTGTCAACCAGGGGTGTCAAACTCGCATCATCATGGGACTTTTTTCCCCTTTGCTAAACCGGGTGTGGCCATGATGCATCTGGACTACGAGCCGGGAGTTTGACAGCCCTCCTGTAGACAAAGGAGCTGAAAAACTATCCCAGAAAAAGACATCAACAAACCATGTTTAGAATGATATTGTTCTGATCAAGGTTTCCTGACAGTAACAATAACTCGCTTAGTCCCCAAAACCCTCTTTTTATTTCAACAGCTGTGAATTATATTCATTCACAGCCCATAATGAGTCCCAAACAGTTTGTGAATAGTCCAACAGAAGTCTGCCACAGTCTTTTCAGGATAAGGCTAATAAGCACCCACCTTTACCTCCCTTGAAATGCTGCCAACGATTAAATTGCCAATTAAACGAAGCTTAAAGGTGTTTAAAGTTAAACCAATCAAAACAAACAAAGTTGCTTCCTGCAAAGGCTCATGTCCCTTTGCTCCTCCTTTATGTCTTATGGGAGGGGCCAATCATCTCCAACCTTACTCCCGAGTCACCCCTTTTGTCTTAATGTTTTTGCCTTCTGGCAGCTCTGCGCAAGCGCGAACTGGGAACAGGTTCCCTCTGTTCCTCTGCCTCGCTGCTGCCAGTCTCTGGAGGCTCCAGAGTCAGCACATAATTCTCAGATGGCCCTGGCTCCATCTCTGTGTCAGATGCAGATCCCTCGTCTGAGCCCTCCCCAGACTCCAGGGCTGGCCCATATTCCTCCCCACTATCCGACTCTGTTTCCAGCTCCACAGGCCGCCAATGGACCACAACAGATATCACCAAAACTACATGGACATAACTGTGAAGGTCTAGAGGTTGAGCAAACTTGAAGGAAATAAGTTTTACCTTTGATCCTTGAGGGCCATCTTTACCTGCTGCTCCCTGGGGACCCATCATACCCTATAGAAAAGCAGAGGTCTGATTTAGAAGGTACATTCCAAGCCAAAGCAATGACGAATTCTTGGCTACAGGTAATCCTTGACTTATGACCATACTTGAGCCCAAAATTTCTATTGCTAAGCAAAGGCAATTGTTAAGTAAGTATTGCCCCCATTTTATATACTTTCTTGCCACCATTGTTAAGTGAATCACACTGCAGTTGTTAAGTTAGTCACACGGTTGTTAAGTGAATCTGGCTTCCCCATTGACTTTGCTTCTCTGAAGGTGATCACATGACAGACAATGCAACCATCATAAATACGAGTCAGTTGCCAAGGATCCAAATCTTTGATAATATGATTATGGGGATGCCACAATGGTCATAAGCATGAAAACTAGGTCAAAAGTCACTTTTTTCAGTGCTGTTGTAACATTAGTCATTAAAAAAATGGCTATAAGTGAAGGACTACCTGTTTTTGGACCCACATCTTATACTTTTATTTATCAAAGCAAATAACTGATATTTGCTTTAATAAATAAAATATTTTGTTTTCCTCTCTTCCTCAATTCAAAAGGAATAGATCCAATGTAACACACACACACACACACACACAAACACACACAACAGAGACCCAAAGAGACACAAAGACATATGATATATTTTAGAAATTCTTCTAACTCATACCCTTCTATGTATCTAAACAAATTTGGTTGCAGAATAGAACCTGGGGTGACCACATTGCAGCATTGGTCAAAAGGGCCCAGCAGAGATTATACTACCTGAGGCTTCTCAGGAAACAACAACTGAATGGAAAACTGCTGGTAACCTTCTACCACTGCACTATAGAGAGTATCTTAATTTACTGCACCTCTGTATGGTTTACCAATTGCACAGGGACAGATGGGAAAGCACTCCAGAGGGTTAACGTCATTGCCCAGAAGATTATTGTTTGCCCTCTCCCCTCTTTGGAAGAGATTTATAGCACCTGCTTCCTTAAGAAAGTTCAAAACATTTTCAAAGATCCATCTCATCCTGGAAATCCTTTTTTTGAACTATTACCATCTGGCAGATGGTACAGGATAATAAAAACAAGGACGAATAGGCTGAAAAACAGCTTCTATCCCAGGGCAGTAGCTCTGTTGAATTCTACTGTATAGTACACTGAAAATGGTATTTAATTTCATTGTACAATGTGCAATGACAGTAAAGTAAACTAAACTAAACTAGAAGAGAGCCTTCTTGAAAGTGTCAGATTGAATAAGAATGTTTTTTTTTTTAGCCTGCAGCCAAGTCTCTTTGAATCTGTGGTTGGCTATGAGATAGAATGACCGAATTAAATGCTGGAAGGGACATTTGGGCACCTATTCTGAATAGATGTCTTAATTAAAACATCACAGGCAGATAGCTGATGGCTTCACTATTAGCTTCTACTCTAAAGCATCCAGTGAAGGACAGCCTATCTCCTCTTTGAGTCATTGGTTCCACCGTCAAATTGTTTTGTTGTGAAGTAGCTCAGAATTTGCCTTCCAGATCAAGAGGCAACCAAAGAATGCAAATGAAGCATTCTCTCATTGTTTTATTTTAATTGTTTATTGTTTTAATGGATGGGCGCGATCACCGAACCGGTTGTTATACTGGTGGAATCCCATCCCTGATTGTAACCATCATAAATATGAGTCACGTCCAGAGTTTTGCAGCATTAATTCCGTGCCAGAAAAGCGAACACAGATGGCTGATGCTTCATTTAACGCCTTTGTAAACATAATAGGTAAATTTTACAAACCAGTTGTAAATTTCTCCAACATGGAGCAAACTCAAACAGAAGCAGTACTTCAGTAGCTCAGAAGCAGACATCAGTTTCACTTTAGTTCAGTAAGCAAGCAGAGGAGAGAAGCGGTTTCATTTCCATAGACAGACTCAGAGCTTAAGATAGCTTCAGAGCTGCAGAGCTTAATATAGAGCCACTCCTAGTCTACTTCTAGTTTCAGTTTCCAGCCTAGGCTAGTTTCAGTTTCCAAACTGTCCTCATTGGCTGATTTAATTGCTATGCCTATTCATTGGCTGACCTTGTTACCAAGCTCTATTCCAGTTCATGAATATACTCTGACAAGTCAGTTGCCAAGTGTTTGAATTTTGATCACATGACCTGGGGAAGCTGCAAAGTCACAAGTGTGAAAAATGGTCATAAATCAGGTTTTTTTTCAAGGTTTTTTTTTTTTTTTGTAATTTTGAACAGGCACTAAACAAGTGATTGGGAGTCAAGGACTACCTGTATCAACATATAGGTTCATACAGGTATGTAAGTTTAGGAAACATGAACCAGAAAAACTCAACGTTCAAATGCAAAATAAAAAATAAAACCTCCATTTTTCCTAGAAACAGAATTGATGCAATTTAATTTCAAGAACTGCCATCTCTTCTAAAAACAATCCAACATTGCTTGCTTGTTTTCCCCTTTCTCCAAATAAAGGCACTATAATATATGTTTGATTTTTTTTTTAAATTCAAGCGAACATCTCAGAAGTGGGAACAAGGAAAAGAGAGTTGTCTGGGACAACATCATGCTAGCTTTCTTTTAAAGCTTCATCCATCTGAAAAAAATCTCCATAATCCTATTGCTGTGACTAGACTTCCAAAGAAATGTCCGGTTATATATTACACAGCAAAACAAGCTAAGTGTCAACTCATAAAACATTTTGTATACACGTTTTATAGTTGACAACAGAAAGAAGGGGGTGGGGAGTTTCAAAGAGCAGGCAACAGTGTGGAATCGAAAGTACATTCCATTCATATTTTCTTCAAAGACTGATTAGATGGCTGAAGCTTCTGCCACGAAAACATTGGTAGAGCATAATTGATGACTCTTGGCTATGGATGTTTTTCACTGGATGATACACTCAGAAGTGTGTGGGGAAAAGCAGGATCAAGGGTGACAGTGAATTACGTATCTCAGAGTTGGCTATGCCCAGGTTAGTGACGGATGTAGAATGTTAACTTCAAATAAATCCTCCTTAGTTTTGGGAGTGTGGCTCAAGGGTCATGATTTAATTGGAGTAACTGCTGGAATCCTAACACTAAGATGCATAGCATATGGTTTTGGCAAAAAATTAGAAACTGTTTAAAAACAAATAAATCATCAAAAATGATCCAAATAGAAATATGCAATACAAGTAGTCCTCGACTTACAACAGTTCTTTTAGTGACCGCTTGAAGTTACAACGGCACTGAAAAAAGTGACTTGTGACCGTCTTTCACACTCAGGACCTTTGCAGCATACATGTGGTCATGGGATCAAAATTCAGACTCTTGGCAACTGATTCGTATTTATGACCGTTGCAGTGTCCTAGGGCTATGTGATCACCTTTTGCGACCTTTTTGGCAAGCAAAATCGGTGGAAAAGTCAGATTCACTTAACAACTGTGTTGCTAACTGAATAGCTGCAGCAATTCTTTTGGCAACCGTTGCAAGAAAACCGTAAAATGGTGCAAATCTCACTTAACAACTGTCTTGCTTAGCTGCAGAAATTTTGGGCTCAATTGTGGTCGTAAGTCAAGAACTACCTTTAGTCACAGATGTCAAGTTCAAACGTATTTAAGTAGCAATTAGCAGGAAAAAAGGATGCAGAGAAAAGGAAGGGAGTTTTCTAGAATGCTTTTTAAAGTCTTTATTTGTCCATTTTGGTTTTTTTTTTAACGTTTTTATAATTTTGATGTTTTCACTTCAACCTTTCCACTTGAGTGAAAGTTTATTTTATGTATGTACATCTATTCTGTCTCTGTTTTTTTATTAATGGTTATATTCAATTTTTTAAAAAAATGTAGGGGGGGGGAGAAGAAACCTCTAATAATTAATATTTGCCAAGGCCTGTTGGCGCTGACAGAATAAATGATTTCCACAGAAGAGAAAATATGTAGCTCGGGGTTGAACTGTGGAAACCTTGGTGCTCTCTGAGCTTGGTTGTTGGCTTGCAGATATTTTGTTTGCCAACTAGAACAATGTTAGCTAGGTGAGCAATGTAACATCTGTAGGCAAGCAAACCAAGTTCAGAAAACATCAAGGGCTCCATATATATCATTTATGAAACACAACCATAAGAAATTCGAAGATAAGATGAAAAGACATTTCAGATGTCCCAAAGCACTTTTTTTTTTTCAAAAGGCAACTGGACTTTCTTTGTTTTTCCTTGAAGATGTTTCACTTCTCATCCAAGAAGCTTCTTCAGTTCTGACTGAATAACGGAGGATGGAAGGAGTTATATTCCTTGCAGTCATCTGGTCATTAGTACTCTCTCTGAGAGTCACTGAGGCCATTTGGAGGTTCATCTGTGCCCTCAGGGTCACCTGAACAGTGCGAATGGGTGTGGAGCCTTCTTGGGACTCTGAAAGGACTGTGTTGTAGACAGGAGTTAGCGGGTGTCATATCCCTCCTTCTCTGTTGAGAGAGGGCTGTTCAATTTTGACATAGATGGCTTCTTTGACCCCTCTTTCAAACCAACGGTCCTCTCTCTCCAGAATGTGAAAGTAATGGCTCTCAGAGAGAGTGCTAATGACCAGATGACTGCAAGGAACATAAACCCTTCCATTCTCCACCATTCAGTCAGAACTGAAGAAGCTTTTTTGAAGGAGAAGTGAAACATCTTCAAGGAAAAACAAAGGAAGTCCAGTTGCCTTTTGAAAAAAGCAGCTTTGCGACAACCATGACCTGAATGACTGAGAATCCGCACAGACAATAAGACATTTCAGAGCTGTTAGAAAGCAACTGAAGATCCAGTTTTTTCAATAGACAAAATTCGATTAGCTTTCCTCAAACCTGATGCTTCTAAGATAGGTTGAACCACCATCAAATGGGAATTTTGGGGATCTGGCTGCAAGTTATGGATGCTCAAGTCCAAATGGTTGGAGAACATCAAGTTAGGAAAGGTACATTAACTAGGAGAACAAGGTGAGACAGAATTACCTGTATTCCTGGACTTCCGCTGTCCCCTTTATCGCCCTTAAGACCTGGCGGTCCCTTGAATAAAAATAAAACAATAAATTTATGACACGTATAGTCCCTTACAATACTTCAGCCAATACATTTTCATTCACTTAATTATCCACCAATACCAGACAGTGTACATAGCAATCACTCCTCTGGTTTCTGTCACCAATATCAGCTGGAGAAACTAGACGGGCTGAACTCATCCAGTAGCTGAATGGGGACTTTCCACCAGGGTTTCCAAGTTTCACATGGGAGTCAGTATTATTATTATTATTATTTATTAAACTTTTATACCGCTCCCTATCCCAAATAGGGACTCGGGGCGGTGAACAGCCTTAATAAAACAATACAATCCATAAAAGTTTAAAATAGATTAAAAATTATTAAATTAATGGCTGAGTTAAGAATACAAAAGACCAATAAAAACCAGATAAAAATTTAAAAGATTAAAACCCTTCTAATGACACTAGGCCAGACCGGCCTGCTGGAAAAGGTGAGTCTTCAGTACGCGCCGGAAGGTTCGCAGGTCAGTGAGGGCTCGTATCTCTGTGGGTAGCTCATTCCAGAGGGAGGGTGCCCCCGCAGAGAAGGCCCGCACCCTTGGAGCCACCAGCCGGCATCGCCCAGTTGGCGGCACCCCGAGGAGGCCCACCTGTGGGAGCACACTGGCCGGCGGGAGGCCGATAGTGGCAGCAGGCGGTCCCATAAGTATGGTTTAGCCTAGTGGCTAGAAACTTGGAAACCATGAGTTCTAGTCCTGCATTAGGCATGAAAGACAGCTGGGTGATGTTGACCCAATCACCAGAAAGCAAAGAGATCTAATCCTGTCTTAGGCATGAAAGGCAACTGGGTGCCTTTCTGGGCCAATCACGAGGAGACTGGGAGTTCTAGTCCCACCTTAGCCATGAAAACAGGCTGGGGGACTGTGGACCAACCCCTCTCTCTCAGTCTAACTCACCTCACAGGGTTGTTGTTGTGGGGAAAATAGGAGGAGGAAAGTTTGTTGGATATGTTCTCCGCCTTGCGTTATTTGTAAAAATAATAAAGGCAGAATATACGTACATCAATAAAATTTAATTAAAAAATAAACATCTTAAGCCGTAGCAATTTGCAGCGGAATTTCTGTGGCAACCATGGCAAAAAAATTGTCAGTTCACCAGATGAACTGTTGTAAGTTGGGATTTACCTGTGCTGGAGTGCATAACACCAGATATGCACTTCACTATTCACTAGAAGGCAAAATCATGAAATTGTGTCTTGCTTATTTTGATCATGTCATGTGGGGGAATTCACTGGAGAAAAGGATTATTTTTAGAAGAGTTCATTGTAAAATGAAACTAGGCTGCCAAAGAACACAATGGCTGGATACATCAGAGCCTGACACCAGCTAGAGCATAGAAAACCTCAAAGAAATAGTGTAAGTTAGGACAATGGAAAGATCTGGCCCATAGAATCGCCAAGAGTTGGGTACAACTGAATGGATAACATCATCATCATCATCATAATCTCATCATCATCATCATCATCAAAACACTTAAACCAAGTTAGGAAATGGCCAGTTACCACACTTGCACAACATCCCATGGTTTAGCTTTAATCACGTTTATTTTTCTGGTGGTTTAATTATTTCTTTATATTCCGTATTTCTTAATTACCCATTTTCCTTACAGAGGAAGTCTGGGAGATGTACAATAGAATCAATAACAGGAACATTCAAACCAGAATGAATTTAAAAGTAAAAAGTTTTAAACTTAAAAAAAATAACATTATAAAGCGTGCAGCAGGAAACCACAAAATCTGGATAGCCAGCTGTTCGATGTGCTGAAATCCAGAAAATTCAGTCATCGGAGTTAAGTGTATTTTGGAAACAGAAGCAGAAAATATGATCTAAAGGCAACTCCACAGAAATTTGAAATTTGAATGCAGTTTTCTTTGGCTGAAGCCAATCTATTTCCACACTAGAAATTTATAGCATCTTTGGAGTTCTCCAAATACTGTTGTGTGCCAAAATAATACTATTGCAAACAGACTTTATATTACTTCAATAATGGCTGGGTGAGACTATGAAGGTGCTATAAGTCACCGATGCAGAGCTGGACTGCTAAATGTGAGTCCAGGATAAGGAATAATCTCATTTAATTCTTCCTTGTTAAGATATTTAATTTAATATGGTAGCTGGAACAGTAAAGGGGATAATGGGCCAGAACACAAAGTTGTAGCTGATTGGTTGGAGAATGCGGACTCCTGCATGCAGAATGGGACAATCTGCCACAGCCAACTAGCTGCAGCCAACTCACCACGACCAACTTGCCATGGTCAATTTGCCATGGCCAACTCACCATGGTCACCTCGCCGCAGGACAACTCTCCACAGCCAACTGTCTGTGGGACAACTCGCTGTGGGATGATTTAACAGTTTTATTTAATTATTTCAATTAGTTGTATTGCAGCAAGTTGGCCATTGCAAATTGACCATGGCAAGTTGGCCATGGCAAGATGGGCATGGTGACTTGGCTGCGGAGAATTGTCATAGACCGCCTGCGTGAGGCAATCTATGTTATGATTGGTTGCTGGGCATAAAGAGGGAGTTTCCCCTTTTTCCTGCCTTTTTCTTCTGCGTGCTCTGTATGCTATTCTGTGATTTTCCTGATGATTTACCTCATGATGTAGTGATCTGCCTGACTATCTTGTTTACTTTAAATACAAATGTAAAATATATTTATTTATATAAAACTACAAGTTCGTGTCAGCATCTTTGACTCCATTTGGCTGGGCAATTCTCTGACATTCCCCGAGCCAGAAAGTTCATCAAATAAAAGCCAGCAAAATTCAGAACTCAGAAGATAGCAAGGGAACAAAGAAAGAAACTTAGCAGAGCATGTCCTCTTGTATGAATTACAATTTTATTTATTACAGTATTTATATCCCACCTTTTATTATTTTTATAAACAATTCAGAGCAACAAAAACATATTTAATACTTCTTCCACCTCCTATTTTTCCCAAAACAACAACTCTGTGAGGTGGGTTAGATTGAGAGAACTGGATTAGCCTAAAGTCACTCAGTCGGCTTTCATATTTAAGGTGGAAATTTGAACTCACACTCTCCTAATGATAGGCCAAAGTCATCCAGCTGGTTTTCATATTTAAAACAGAACTAGAACTCCCAGTCTCCTAGTGACTGGCCCAAAGACACCCAGCCCATTTTAATGCTTAAGGTGGGACTAGAACTCACATTCTCCTGGTGATTGACCCAAAGACAACCAGCCCGCTTTGAAGCCTAAGGCAGGACTAGAACTCACAGTCTCCTGGTCATGGGCCCAAGGTGAGCCATCTGGTTTTCATTTCTAAGGTAGGACTAGAACTCATGGTCTCCTGGTTTCTAGCCTTGTGCCTCAACCATTAAACCAAACTGGCTATATAGAGACCTTTTCTCCAAGTCTTTCTCAGATTTGCTGAGATTTAAAATATCCTTTTTTTTTTTTTTTTCAAAAGCCAGGAGTGGGATTCTACCAGTTTGGACTGGTTTGGGTAAACCGGTAGTTCTGGAGTTTATTTGGCCCTGCACATCCATCCCTGTTCTTTCCTGTACTTTATTTCCTTGTTTTGGAGCACACCTGATTTGCGCAGTAGAGCAGTTTTGCTGTGCTTCAGCTGTTTTACTCACTGGGGCTGCAGTAGAAGATCGGTATTATAGATGAATATGGGCTTTTTTAAATGGTGTGCACGTGCGCGAAGTGTGTGTTTGGCGTGCACAAAGCGCATGATCACTGAACCGGTTGTTACACCTGTTGAATCGCACCACTGTCAAAGGCTATAGCTATGCTTGTGTCTGAACTACAATGTTTTAACACCGACCTCAAAGGAAACGAAAATAACTTACGATGGGGCCTTGCACGGTTAATCCTTGTGAACCAGTGGTCCCTTGCTGTCCTCCTGGCCCTTTTGGTCCAGCTTGGCCTGGAGGACCTGGTTCCCCCTAAAGAATCAGAGAAAACAAAGAAACACAGAAATAAACATTATCTTGCAGCCCAGAGGTGGGTATTCAGCAGGTTCTGACCAGTTCTGGAGAACCGGAAGCGGAAATTCTGAGTAGTTCAGAGAACCAGCAAATACCACCTCTGACTGGCCCCGCCAACCCCATCTATTCTCTGCCTCCTGAGTCCCAGCTGATCGGTTGGGTCTTCTTTTGTTGCCCTGCACAGGAGAATGGAGCTGCAAAGCAGGTTAGTGGGGTGGGGAGGGAATGGGGATTTTTGTAGTATATCGTTCCCCTGGAGTGGGGTGAAAATGGAGATTTTACAGTATCCTTCCCATGCCACGCCCACCAAGCCATGCCCACCAAGCCATGCCCACAGAACCAGTAGTACAAATATTTGAATACCACCATGTTGCAGGCACACCAAACTCTAGTAGAGTCTTGATTTGCTAACACCAAATTCAGAGAAGAGGAAGACGAAGGCGAAGAAGGATAAAAGCCATTTTTAAACTCGGATCTTACAAATCCGGTGCACGAATCATTAGGGGTTCTTGGTGCTCTCTAAGTTTGGCTGCAGTCTTTACACACACACAAATTGTAGGTTAGCATAATCATGCCTATGAGTTTATGGAGAATGTAAAGGATAGAACCTGGCTGAGACAATCTAATGAAATCACTGCTGAGCTTTGAAGTAAGGTTTAGTTTCTTGACAGATATACTCTTCAGTGATTGAGGCTCAAGTTGATGTTACTGGATAACCTCCACTTAACAGACCTTAATTTAGTGCAGCTGCTCAGCGATAACTGGTACATTTTTTGTTTGACTCTGACTGATGTCCATTAAATTGAATGTTTCCGCATACTATTGTGAATAACTCAATTGTATTACATACAAAATCATGGGAATGTCAGAAATTGATGCAAACAATACAAGTTAATGCAAATGACATAACATTTAATGAGTGTGGTAGATTTAATTGACACCTGCCCTCACAATTAAATTGAATTTTGATGCCACAATCCGTTTAACATTGGGCAAATTAATTCTCTGCTAGGTGACTATTTATAATGCTCTGCGCAAATTATGGTTGCTTCCCTTTTCCCTTTTCTATGAAATGGGATGATTGAGTTCTGCGACCAGAAACCCAAATCTATATTTTGTCATTGCTTTCTCTGCTTCCTTCAGTCACTCTTTGGTACGTGCTGAAGTCATGGTGATGGAGTTTTGACTTTTTATTTTAAAGCTTTCAACATTGCATATCAAGGTTGTTTGCTATTTCCAGCCACTGATTTATTACACAACCCTGGATCATTCAGGAGGTTTTCACACTGATTTGGGAGGCAGAAAGATGGAAATACACCGTGGGCATAACAAAATTGCAAAGGAAAAGTTAGTAATGAAGTCATAGAGAAGCCTTGGACTGGATACTTGTCTTACTTTTTAAGAATCATTTCTTCTTGGAAAAGGCCTTGGTAGCAGAAGTGGTATTCAGCTGGTTCTGACCCGTTCTGGAGAACTAGTAGCGGAAATTTGGAGAACTGGCCAATCCCATCTCTGAGTGGTCCCACCCCCCTCTATTCTCTGCCTCCCGAGTCCCAGCTCATTAGCTGGATCTTCTTTTGTTGCCCTGCACAGGAGAATGGAGCTGGAAAGCAGGTTAGTGGGGTGGGGAGGGAATAGGGATTTTGCAGTATCCTTCCCCTGCCATGCCCAACAAGCCACACCCACAGAACTGGTAATAAAAAAAAAATTGAATCCCACCACTGCTTGGTAGTCTTTTACTCCAACCCCTTGCTTAAGCAGGAGACCTTCTACCATTTTAGACCAGGGGTAGGGAACCTTGGCTCTTTTATCACTTATGGACTTCAACTCCCAGAATTCCTGAGTGAGCCATAAAAGGTTCCCCATCCCTGGCCTACTGGTTTTTCAGTTGTGGGGGAAATCAATTTTTGACTGGAATGGGATTGTTTGATATACAAATGTAGGACATATAAAGAATATATAAAGAATATGTCCTACATTTGTATATTAAACAGTCCCATTCCAGTCAAAAATTGATTTCCCCCACAACTGAAAAACCAGTAGGCCAGGGATGGGGAACCTTTTATGGCTCACTCAGGGATTCTGGGAGTTGAAGTCCATAAGTGATAAAAGAGCCAAGGTTCCCTACCCCTGTTTTAGACAAATGGATGTCCAATCTCTTCTTGAAAACCTCTACTGATAGAGCGCCCACAACTTCTAGAGGTAAACCATCCCACTTGTCAATTGTTCTCACTAGCATGAAATTTCTAGGTTGGACCTTTATTTACTCATCTTCAATCTGTTACTTCTTGTCCTGTGTCATGGCCCCATCAGTTCCTGTTTTAGAGGAGGAGGAGGAGTTGGAACTGGGACTGTTCAGTAAGGGTGACACATCTCCCCTGGCATATCTGCAGAGTCCAGGGATTGAGGACGATGCTCTGGTTGCTGCAATGATGGGACGTTGACCACCTCCCAGCATTGCGGAAGGGGCTCAACCAGCCAGGGAGCTCCCTGCCCTCATAAACACAGGAGGGGATCAGCTGCAGAGAGGCAGTGATGTTGAGAGGCAGCAAATCCCCTCTGGTGAGGAACAGCTGCCTCCCCCACTTGATCCAAGGGCAGGGAGAGTGGAGCTAAGGGAAGCTCAAAAGATATCTGTGAGGCTGCTGGTGAGGAGGCCACTCTGCTCCCTCTCATAAGGAACACTGGCTTGAGTTGATTTAAGCAAAGGCCAGGGAAGAGTGTCTTTGTCGGGAACAGCACGCATCTTCCCGGCTTTGGAAAAACTGCCCTGTGGATTCTGAATCTTGCTTGTGGACTCTGGAGCTTACCTTGTGGACTTGCACCTTGTTTATGACTTAGGGACTTCCTCCTTGCCTTGTGAATCGGTTCTGGTGACTATTGGCAGTTTGTGGTTTTGGGTTGCACTGACTGTGGGTGGCTGCCTTTGGGAAAGTTTGGGGTGGAGCTTTACCAGCCATTGTTAGTCCAGTTGTAGGTCAGGAACAACTGAGCAATAAAGGACTTTAATGAAGCCTAGTTCTGTCTATGTAACCTGGATCATAACATCCTGCTCTCCGGGGCTTTGCAGAAGAGGTCAACCCCCTCTTCTCTCTGACAACCCCTCAAATATTGGAAGACTGCTATCATATCACCTTAGTCCTTCAATTAGTTAGATTAGACATACCCAGTTCCTGCAACCATTCATCATATATATTTAGCCTTCAGTCCACTAATCATCTTTGTTGCTCTTCTCTGTACTTTTTCTAGAGTCTCAACATATATTTTTTGTATGCTGATCAAAACTGGATGTAGTATTCCAAGGGTGGTCCTACCAAAGCAGTATAAAGTGGTACTAACCCTTCATGTGATCTTGAAACTAGCCCTCTGTTGATGCAATCTAGGATTGCATTGGCTTTTTTTGCAGCTGCAGCACACTGCTGGCTCATATTTAAGTGGTGATCCACTAGGACTCCTAGATCCCTCTCACAGTTGCTACTGTTGAGACAGATGCCATCTACTCTACACCTGTACATTTGTTTGTTTGGGGCGGGGGGTTTGCCTGTGTGTTTATCACCACTGAATTACATTTTGTTGGGTGAAAGGAGTCCTTGGAGTTCTAGCCCCTAAGAGTTCAATGAGGTATCAACCAAATTCCTTTCGTGTAGTTCAGGGCTGTCCAATCTTGGCCCTTTAACTCCCAGAATTCCCCAGCCAGTATGGAGAATTGTAGCAATCTTTTCCCATTATACAGCTGAGGGCTCCCCTCCCTGTTAACTGACTGGTCTCTAGGCAGCATCGCTTCCCTCCATCTCCCAAGGTCATTGCAACATAGCCTTACAAAAGGCAACCACTTTCTGACTCACACAGCAATAATAAAAAGAACGAAAATAGTGTTCCAGTATAATAGATTAATTGGGAATTGTTCCCTTAAGTATATCCCAGTCTCTTTCTACTGTCTTGTCAAATGGAGTAGAAAAAATTCCACTGCAGAAACTTTCTAAAGAACTGCATATATTGCCTTATTTAATGGATCTTTTAGGGGATATCTGTGAGTTTTTTCCCCTTTACTTATTTTGTTAAAAGGAGACAATGAAAATAAGGAACCAGGCTGTAGCATGTTAGGAAGCATCTGAATGACTAATATAGGCCCAAGAAACCAAAAATATAACTTCAGGATTCTAATCCCTCTTTGAGGTCCTCTAAGGCAAGACTTAGAGGTTGAAAAAAAAGTGGTATGCAGAATTTCAGAACAATCTTCCTAAACTGAAGAATATAATTTTTAGGAAACCCAGTGATTTTTATATCTCCATCAGCTTCAGTTCACGAGTTTTGGATGATAAGGAAGAGAATAAGGGCTCTGTCTGAATTTAGCAAAATCAATTGTTCCTTCCCAAAGAATATTATTGCAGCCAGCTGGGGAAAGTTATTGTATATTTGAATTATTTCCACTGTGCACAGAAAACAACTACGTGCTGGGAAGAATTGGCTGGATCTTACTCCGAGATATGCTACCATTGTGTAAACTAAGAATTTATTTCCTAGATTAATGTCCATTTTCCCATTAGGAGCTTACATAAGGATCATAGGCTGGGCTGGGAGGTAGCGACTAGTGCAAGTATCTATGGAGATTCTCAGTCATCCAAATCATGGTTGTCCCAAAGGTGCTTTTTCAAAAGGCAACTGGGCTTTGTTTTTCCTTGAAGATATTTCGCTTGCCAGCCAAGAAGCTTCTTCAGTTCTGACGGTTAGAACTGACATTCAGAACTGAAGAAACTTCTTGGATGAGAAGGAATCTATCTTCAAGGAGAAACAAAGCTCAGTTGCCTCTTGAAAAAGCAACTTTGGGACTGGTGCAAAGTTTCTCAGTGAGCTTCCATAATTGTGTAGGGACTTCAGTGTGTGGCTCCAATATCTTTTGTTAGTCATGGTTTAATGAGACTTGTTCCATCATAGAACTTAAATGTTTAATCAGTTGAGCCTACCAAGCAAACAAATGAGACTATAACAAGTCCTTTTTCTGATACAGGTTATAAGGATTTATCCTATCCTCTGAAGGCTAAAAATATGCAGATGTGGGAGAAGGAGGGGTAGAATCTAGGGGTGGGATGAAAAGAGGGATAACAGAATAACAGAGTTGGGAGGAACCTTCCAGTCTTCCAGTCCAATGGAACAGAAGTTGCCTTCGGAAGTTGCGGGAGCTTCGTCACTTGAAACTTTCAAGAACAGATTGGATTACCGTTTGTCAGAAATGGTGTAGGGTCTCCTGCTTGGGCAGGGGGTTGGACTAGATGACGTGCCAGGTCTTTTCCAACTCTGTTAATCTGTTAAAGGAGGAGACCATACACCATTCTGGACAAATGATTGTCCAATCTCCTCTTAGAATCCTCCAGTGATAGAGCACCCAGAACTTCTGGAGGTAAGCTTTCCCACTGTTTAATTGTTCTCACCGTCAGGAAATGTCTCTTTAGTTGTAGGTTGGATCCCCAGGCACTTTGAAGAATAAGTTGTCTCCCTCTTCTCTGTGACAGCCTCTCAAATATGGGAAGACTGCTATCATGTCACCCCTAGCCCTTCTCTTCGTTAGACCAGACATACCTAGTTCTTGCATTCATCATATGGTTTAGCCTCCAGTCCCCTAATCATCTTTATTGCTCTTCTCTGCACTCTTTCTGGAGTCTCAGTATATTTTTTGTATTGTAGTGACCAAAGTAGGATGCAATATTCCAAGTGTGGTCTTACCAAAACAGTATAAAGTGGCACTAACAATCTAGAGTCCCTACATACCCAACCTTCCTTGGGTATCATTGACTTATCTAATTCTAAGCAGATATTAACCATTAACTGAGAAGATTCTTGAGCCTGGACTATAGCAATAAATCAGTTTAACTAAGTGGTGAGATTCAAAACTTTTTACTACTAGTTCTGTGGGCGTGGCTTGGTGGGCGTGGCAAGGGAAGGATACTGTAAAATCTCTAGTCAAAGGCAGTATTTGCCGGTTCTCCGAACTACTCAAAATTTCCACTACTGGTTCTCCAGAACTGGTCAGAACCTGCTGAATACCACCTCTGGTTTAACTGAACCTTGACCTGATCTTTTGACCTGACATCAGACACCAGTAGAAGAATTAATAGAAGTGGATGTTGATTGTCTCAATGGTGCTTTTTCAAAAGGCAATTTTTTTCCTTGAGGAAGAAAGAAGACACTTCGCTTCTCATCCAAGAAGCTTCATCAGTTCTAGCAGAATGATGGAGGCAATGGAAATATCACATTTCTTTGCAGTCATCTTTCCCTCACCTCCACCATCTCCATATCCTTCATATTTCCATATCTTTCATATCTTTGCATCCTTCATATCTTCACATCCTTCATAACTTTGTACCTTCAGATATTCATATCCTTCATATTTTTGTATCCTTCCATTACCTCTACCATTCTGCCAGAACCAATGAAGCTTCTTGGATGAGAAGCGAAACATCATCTTCTACCTCCTCAGGGAAAATATAGTCCAGGTGCCTTTTGAAACAACTATGACCTGGATGACTGAGAATCTCCAAGACAATTGGATGTTGGTTGGGTTCAAATTGCCCCACATATTCTCCTGTTCAATAAGTTATTGATTAATTCTGATTTCACACAACTTACCTTAGGGCCGGGCTCCCCCTGTTCTCCCTGGATGCCCCTTCGCCCAGGATTGCCCTGCAGAAGGAAGACAAATCCACTGAATGAGTTCCTAATTTAAAGAAAAGAGGACTGGATTAAGATACAGCAATTTATGGATAATTATATCTCAAAGGGATCAACGTATTCTCTGTTTTCTATTTCTCCAGCTCATAAGAAATGTGAAAGCGAACCTCAATCATCTTTTTCTACTCTGAGAACACAGTAGAAAAAACAGAAGCTTCTGTTGCAAGAAAAGAAGACTTTGCAGATATCAGAAATCAGATTTGGATAACAGCATGAAGTCTATCTCTTGAGTAATCTAGAATGCTGACAAAAGTGGAAAGAAAGAAAAGAGGATGATAGCCAGCAGCAAAATGGATGGAGTTGATTAAAATATCAATTGGTTTTTGATAAAGGAGAACATTTGTGACTCAGAGTTGAAATGAGGAGTCCTTGGTGCTCTCTGAGTAATAAGACCATTCCCGCTAATACTGACAGGGCAAGTCACTAGAATATAAACTGAAGGCAAATCCCCCTGCTTACTAGCACTGATGATATCACCTAGTTTGAGTAATGAAATGTCTGCATAAATACAACGAAGCGCAAGAGAGCATCAAGGACCCCTCAGCAATGGGTGTATTGAAAAATCTGAAGGACTAGCTTGGGGACAGATTATCCTGGGGAAGGTTTATGTCTATGCTGTAGCTAAGAGCAGACACTGACTTCATGGCAGTTTATCAATTCATCAGGTATCCTATTTTGTTTTGATGTCTTGGTGGCGCAGTGGTTAAACTCTGCCCACAGCCTGGAGTTCGATCTTGAGGGGCTCCAGGTTGACTTGGCCCTCCATCCTTCTGAGGTCAGTAAAATGAGGACCCAGATAGTTGGGGGCAACATGCAAATAATGCTTCTACATTATAAACCACTCATAGTGTTCTATCAAACACTACAGGGTGGTATATACGGCTAAATGCTTTTGCTACTGTTTTGTTTGTATTTTATTTTTATGCTATCTGTCTGTGTTGTCGTGACTCTGGGCAGCTTACAGAATAATAAAAAGTAAAGAAGATTCAGTAGCAAGGGATTGGACTAGAAGACCTCCAGGGTCCCTTTCAACGCCGTTATTCCGTTATTGACCTGCTGTTGTCGGCACAGGAGAACAGCTGAAAAACTTTGCCTTGGCAAACATCCAACCTCCATTTCCCAACAATGGGAAATAGAACTCTTAACTCTGCGTGCCTTTATTTTGTCATGCCAGATGCAAGGATCTTTGTTAAACTGTGAGCACGGATATACAAGGGAGAGTGGCTTATTAGGTGGTATGTGTGTCTCTCGTTCTCATTGCACAAAGTGCTCCTGACTTCATCGGCCCTCATCTGTATTCCCATCACTTGCAGCCGAAATGGCTAGAATAAAAGAGAGCAGTCCCAGACTTTCTATGGACTGGGGAGAGGACAAAGCAGGAATCCTTCCAGCTTCGTTTACTGCACAAGCAGCCACCCTGCCAACACAAGGCCTTTGAGGGTGTTCAGGAGACGTTTTCAAACCTGCCCTGCGCTTTTTAATTTCTTCTTCTTCTTCTTCTTTTTAATCCTTTGAATTATTGACTCAGCTTAGCCAGAGCTCCACAGAGCCTGCTTTGAATTCCCAGCACAGATGCACAACTGGAAAATGAGCTGACAATACGCAAGCTTTATTTACAAAGAGTTGAGTCGGGGATAAGGGTCTCCTCTTATTCATTTCAGTTGGCCTCTCTCTCTGTGTGTGTGTGTGTATGTGTGTGTCCAATGCCATTGTTTGAAGAAGATCCAGTACCCTTAGAGAGATAAAGGGCGCTTGGAAAAATAAAGTCTGATTTTCAAAACTGAACGCTAGGCAGGGAAATCATTATTGTTATTGTTATCTCTAACATCCATTATCATACAATAGAATCATAGGGCTGGGAGGGACCTTGCCCAAGACAGAAGTCCTTATAGTAACATCCCAGACGAATAATTGCCCAATCTTTTCTTGAAAACCACCTGTCAGATCCTTGTATCTGCCATTCTTCAATGGAAGAAGAAGGGGTAGTGGGGGAGAGTTGGTACAAGTAATCTTTTGTGATGTAGCCTGAGTATCTTAAATCTTGTATTGAATCTGTATAATTTGCACATGATATACAACTGGGGACTGGAGCCCAGATGCCTGGAAACCTGTCACCTCTTGGAGAGATAGCAAGAGGAGAAGGGGCCATAAAAATTCCAGCTCCAAAAGAAACTTCCTGGGAAACTTTTCTCAACTACGTTCCCATGAAAAAAAAAAGGGGGGTGGGTGTTAACATGTTGCTTCTTTGCATTGACGAAATCCACATCAAACTAAGGGAAGGGATTCTAACTCCCTTTATCTATGCTGCAATGCCTGGAGGCATATTAGACCCTGCTTTGACTATTACCTGGATAACGTCCTTTTCAATAAAAAGCTCCTTTTGAAATACCCAGCTTTCAGAATTTCATTCTTATCATTTGAAGGGGAGAGAGTTTGGGCTTTACACCATCAGTGATGGACCACCCATAACTCCAGGAGCTACTCCATTGATTAATCATTCTCATTGTCAGGAAATTCCTCCTTAATTTCCAGGTTGGATCTCCCTCTGACAAGCTCTTACCCATCCTTTCTTATTCCTGCCCTTAGTTGCTATGACAAATAAACCAAGGTCCTGTGGCAGCCCTTGAAGAACTGGAAGATGCTGTCATATCATCCCAGGTCCTTCTCTTTGCTAGACTTGACATATCTAGTTTCCTAAATGGTCATATGGTTTAACTTCCAGACCTCTAAACATCTTAGTAGCTCCTCTCTGCACTTTTTCTAGGGTCTCATCATCTTTTTTGTACCATGGGGTTTGGTGACCAAAATTGATGTAGTATATTTAAAATGTGGATCTTGAATTAGAATTAGAATTTTTTATTGGCCAAATGTGATTGGACACACAAGGAATTTGTCTTGATGCAAATGCTCTCAATGTACATAGAAGAAAAGATGCATTCGTCAAGAGTCAAGAATCATAAGGTGCAACACTTAATAATAGTCATAGGGTACAATAAGCAATCAAATCATACTAGGAAACAGTCAATATAGATTGAATTAGAGTTTCTATATGAAATTTGTTCTGCTTCCTTTGAACTATTTTAAATATACTACTGGGAAATCAATCAATCCTTACATTTCAATCCCCAAAGTGTGTTTTTTTTAAAGAGGCAACTGGAGTTTCTTGTGTTTCTTTGAAGATGTTTCACTTCTCATCTCACAGATAAACCTCCAAGAGGCCTCAATGTCTCTCTAAAAGAATGCAAATGACCAGCTGTCTGCAAGGAATATAAATCCTTCCATTCCCCACCATCCAGTCAGAGCTGAAGAAGCTTCTTGGATGAGAAGTGAAAAGTCTTCAAAGAAAAAAAACAGAAAGTGCAGTTGCCTCTTGAAAAAAAACACAACAACTTTGGGAGAACATGACCTGGATGATTGAGAATTTCCATAAACATTTACATTTCAATGTTTGTGAAATTTGTTACCAACTCAAGGATGCCTTCATCCTTTCACACACAAGACATCTTGCAAGCCTGAATCAAAACACCTGTGGCTTTCATTGAAATCCACTTAAGTAACCATCCAATTCTCATCAAAATTTGATTTGATGTTATAGAGGTCAAGCAATACAAAAGAAAATCCTGTCTTCAAAGATATCCTGTGTTAGGGCTCCGACAAATCCACCCCAATTCAAATCATAAGTCTCTAGCCACATCTCTCAGAGTAAAAAAAAAAATTGATTTATTAGGAATGACCATGTCGGCTTTACCTGGATGCAGCCGACACTAAAATACACCATTCATTTCCCCTTTGACCCTGGTCTTTCCCCCACCCCCTGGATGTATATTCTCCAATGGGACACATCCATAGTCAAGAGTCATCAATCATGATCTCCAGAAATAATCTTGCGCGCCAACAGCTTTGGCTGCCTAGAAATTATCTGAAGCATTTGAGGAATGCGCTACTTTCCCCACTCCCTTTCCGCTGGCAACTAAAAAGACCAAAGGAGTATTTTTTAGTTGATATCCTGTATTTGAAGGACTATCCTAACATAGTTCTTAAAGATGAAAAGGCATGTTAAAATTGGCCATACAGGTATCCTTGACTTACAATCACAACTGAGCCCAAAATTTATGTTGCTAAGCGAGATAGTTGTTAAGTGTATTTTGCCCCATTTTACGACCCTTCTTGCCATAGTTGTTAAGTGAATCACTGTAGCTGTTAAGTTAGTAACATGGATGTTAAGTGAATCTGACTTGACTTTGCTTAACAGAAGCAGAAGTGGTATTCAGCAGGTTCTGACCAGTTCTGGAGAACCAGTAGCGGAAATTTTGAGTAGTTCGCTCAAATACCACCAAATACCACCTCTGACTGGAGATTTTACATTTTCCTTCCTCTGCCACATTCACCAAACCACGCTCACAGAATCGGTAGTAAAAAAATTTGAATCCCAACATTGATCAGAAGGTCACAAAAGCTGATCACATGACCCTGGGATGTGTCAACTGTCATACATATGAATCAGCTGCTAAGCATCTGAATTTTGATCATGTGACCATGGAGATGCTGCAACGGCCATATGCAAAATAGTCATAGGCAGGGGCGAGATTCTACCAGTTCGCACCTATTCGCTAGAACCAGTTGTTAATATTCTAAGCAGTTCGGAAAACTGGTTGTTAGAAGAAATTACTGGCCTAATCCTGTAAGGAAAGCAGGAAGGAAACATTCTGGTGTTGCTTACAGAAACTGCTTCTCTGTTAATCCTTATTACATTCTTGACAGGACTAGACTTCCTGTCTCAGGAACGTCTCTGGAGTTTTTCTCCCCTCCTTTGCTGGTACTTTGCTTGTGTGGAGTGACCCTTCAAAGTTACAATGGCACTGAAAAAAGTGACTTATGACCATATTTTCACACTTACGACTGTTGCACCACCCCCACAGTCATGAGAGGCCAGGCAAGGAGATGTGTGCCTCGTTGTGAGTGATATTGAGTTGGCCCTGCCCAGCCAGTAGCATGACCACCAAGCCCCACCCACCACCTAAGCCACGCCTACAGAACCAGTTGTTAAAATTTTTGAATCCCACCCCTAGTCATAAGTCACTTTTTTCAGTGCAGTTGTAACTTTGAGCAGTCACTTATCAAACTGTTGTAAGTCAAGGATTACCTGTAACCAAAGAAGATTAAGGCCACTTCAAGACAACTTGCTTTTCTGTTACCTAAACCTTTTGGCCTTGTAATTTTAAATGAAGCAGAATTAAATAATCATTTTGACTATACAAGTTCATCAGAAAATGACATTTTTCAAGACACTTATTTATTTCAATTTTTATGGTAATGCATCTTACTTGTGTGGTTCTGGACAGCTTACAGGTCCATAAATTGCACTAACCAGCCTATTAAATAAGCCACAGCTAAATTCCCTACCATATGCTAAGCCGCAGAAGGCAGCTTCCAAATCATAATGAACATACAAAATCAAAACAACAAATGTTGTTTAGTAGAAGCCCATATGATATCTTACTGGCTTAAGAAAAAGAAATAAATTTATCTGAACAAGGGAAGCTGCTGATAACTCATTTCAATAATGTTCTTTTTCCAACCCGGCCTCCAGATGGTTCCACCATTTAGTAGATAAATTAATCAGATTTTTTAAATAAGAAAGATAAAAACTAACTGAAACTAATAATTTAAGATGAGAGAAACAGTGCGGAGAGGAAAGAAAAAAAGGATTATAAAAAATGTCTTCCAAATTTCTTTTACGAATTGACCTCTTATTCTTAAGATCACAACATAACTTTCATTGTGGGGGTGCTTGGTACTCTCTGTGCTTGGCGGTTTTCTTGGAGACGTTTCGTTACCAAACTAGGTATCATCATCAATGCTAGAAGGAAGTGGAATTTGCTGATGAGGTTACCTAGTTTGGTAATGAAACATCTGGAAGAAAATCACCAGGCTCAATTCAACTCTCAAATACAGAAATTTTCTTCTATTTCTGGAACTGTTCTCTTCCACATTGAACAACGAATATTTGCTTTTTCATGAATCCATATGCTTGGAGTTCATCCATAACCCATCATAATTTTCGCTTTCTGTCCAAGAGATAAATAAAACATTGTTTCCTAAATGAGTGTTTAGGATTTCTTTACTGCCACTCGGTAAGAGATTCCTTACCCTTCAATTCTGGATGAAATACAACCTCCTTCCCCACAAACACACACAAAAACACAAACACACTTCTTCCAGAGTGATCTATTTTCCAGGACAGAAGCCCCTTTATGATTGAGAACTTGGTGGTGCAGGCTGTTAATCATCTAGCACTTAGTGCAAGCTGCCTGCAATTAGTGCAGGTTCGAATCCCACCAGGCTCAAGGTTGACTCAGCCTTCCATCCTCTTGGGGTAGGTAAAATTGAGGACCCAAGATTGTTGGGGGCAATAAGCTGACTTTGTAAAAATGCTGCTTGGGGGGGCCAAAAGCCCTAGTAATAAGCAGGCATATACAATGGAATCAAGGCTATTGCCGAGCACTTAGCATGGTGCTCTAAAGACTGTAAGCCACCCTGAGTCTCCGGAGAAGGGCAGTATATAAATGTTGAAATAAAAGAAACAAAAAAAAAAACTGTAGAAAATTTTTTAAGAATAACAAAGTTGGAAGGGACCTTGGAGGTCTTCTAGTCCAACCCCCTGCTTAGGCAGGAACCCTATACTAGTTCAGACAAATGGTTATCCAATCTCTTCTTTAAAACTTCCAGTGTTGGAGCATTCACAACTTCTGGAGGCAAGTTGCTCCACTGATTAATTGTTCTCATTGTCAGGAAATTTCTCCTTAGTTCTAGGTTGCTTCTCTCCTTGATGAATTTCTACCCATTGCTTCTTGACTTGCCTTCAGGGGCTTTGGACAATAGCTTGACTCCCTCTTCTTTGTGGCAGCCCCTGAGATATTGGAACACTGCTATCACGTCACTCCTAGTCCTTCTTTCCATCAAACTAGACATTCCCAGTTCCAGTAACTGCTCTTTATATGTTTTAGCCTCCAGTCTAGGGATGGGCTTCAAAAGTTTCAGCGATGGGTTCCCTGCCTGGTTGCTGGGTGGGTGTGGCCATGGTGGGCGTGGCCTACTGGAACTTCTGAGAGGCCCATTTTTCGCCTTCCCCAGGCTCCGGAGGCTTTCCTTGAGCCTCTGGGACGGCAAAAACTGCCTCCCATGGGCTCCGGAGGCCTCCTGGAGGCCGGAAATGGGCCCATTTCCAGACTTATGGAACTTCCGGAAGGTCCATTTTCCCCCCTCCCTGAACTTCCGCGCAGGCCCTGCAGTTACCTGATATCCAAAACAAGCCATGTGGAGATTCCTAGGAGGGGCGGGGGTGGGGTGGACGGGGCCAGCCAGAGGTGGGATTTGGTGGTTCGCCAAACCAGCCATAACATTAGCAACGGGTTCACCCGAACCCCAGGAGAACCCGTAGTAGCCCAACCAGAGGTGGTATTCAGCAGGTTCTGACCAGTTCTGGAGTGCCAGTGGTTGAAATTTTGAGTAGTTCAGAGAACCGGCAAATACCGTCTCTGACTGGAGATTTTATGGTATCCTTCCTTTGCCACGCCCACCAAGCCACACCCATAGAACCGGTAGTAAAAAAAATTTGAATCCCACCATTGAGACCCCCCCTGCTCCAGTCCCCTAATCATCTTTGTTGCTCTTCTCTGCACTCTTTCTAGAGGTTCTATGTAACTGACTGTGTAGGCAGACATGCCATTTTTGTGAGGAATGGAGACCACAGAAGTTGGAGGGAAGTCAAGGCAAACATCTCTTCCACTGATATCCATTGTACTGCCTGTGCAGATTGCCACATGCAACCCACTTCAGACCAGCTGCTTGGAATTGGTCATTCTGTGCTTGCCAAAATCTCACAGCTGCTGCAGGAACCTGCCAGGCTGTCGTGCAACGATAAGCATTCAGTGCCAAGCACAGTGGATCAATTAGATTTAATGCTGCAGCTGTCTACAGTTGTCTCCTATCCTACAGCCCAATGTTTCTCAACCTTGGCAACTTTAAAATGTGTGGACTTCAACTCCCAGAGTTCACGAGCCAGCCATGCCGGCTGGGAAATTATGGAAGTTGTAGTCCATCCATCTAAAAGTTGCCAAAATTGAAAAGCACTGCTATTCCATGATAAATGTATTGCATTCTTTTAAAACTTCAAAAATTATCTTCTTTGTGTGCTGTTTTGCATGCAAATTAGCCCAGTGTACAAAATGTAGTCACCAAACCGGTAGTAACACTGGTTGAATCCCACCCCTGCTTTATAGATTGTTATTATTGTTTTTGCACGAATAAGTCTGATGTTTTCCCACAAGGCATCAACTACCCATTTTTCCTCCTGCAAAGTATTACTGAATGCTTCATTTACCGGAGGGCCTGGAGGCCCAGGAAGTCCTGGGACGTCTGATGTGCAGCTGCAGGAAGGAAGCAAACTGGGACAAGTTTCTTCATCCCTCTGAAATAAGAAATTCAAAAAAAAAAAGAGAACATAGTGACTCTTACTGCACAAAGACAAATGCTCCACGGTGGGACACAACAGTTTGGTCCTCTCCTTTTGCTTCATTTTGCCTCTGTCTACCTTCAGTTGTTTAGTAAGCAGCCCATATTGGTACTTTGCAGTGGTGATATTCTACCGGTTCAGCCCGGTTCACATGAACCGGTAGTAAAAAAATGTCACCATTGGGCCGAACCGGTAGTAAAAAAAAACAGCTACTGGTATTTCTTTTGTTTTTTTTCCTCCCAACAATCAGCTGTTCCAATGATCAGCTGTGCCGGGATTCTCCCTTGCTGTCTTATTGCTTCACCCAGAAGGCTTCCCTGAGGTTCTGCCATGCGCTCCATTTTTGGCCTCCTGGGCCTCAGGGAAGTCTACTGGGAGCAAACATGGGGCAAACATGGGGCTCTCTACATGGGGCTCCCTGCGGGGAGCACCCGGAGACTCCAACTGGTGCAAAATGCAGTGCGCGGGTGATTATGGGGGCGTCGCGAAGCTCCCATGTGACGCCTCTCCTGCGCGAGCAGCATTGGTTGCCGGTGGCTTTCCGGGTTCGCTTTAAGGTTCTAGTTTTGACCTTTAAGGTGATCCATGGCATTGGGCCAGGCTACCTGCAGGACCGCGTTCTGCCGGTGATCTCCAACAGACCTGTGCGTTCCCACAGGGAGGGCCTTCTCCGGGTGCCGTTGGCCTCTATGTGTCATCTGGCGGCCCCCAGGAATAGGGCCTTCTCTGTGGGGGCCCCTGCCCTCTGGAATAGTCTGCCCCCAGAGATACGTACCAGCACGGACCTGAGAGCCTTCAGACGTGTGTTAAAAACCTGGCTCTTCGAGCTGGCTGGCCTGGGCTGATATAAGATTTTAACTGTCTCCCGTTTTAAATTGGGTTTTAAATATTTGGGGTTTTTAATTAGTTATGGGGGAGGGTAAACTTTTTAATTATAACAGCCTAAATTATTTAATTCATTTTAATTTTTGTATAATGTATTGGGGTAGGATCGGCTGTGCACCGCCCTGAGTCCTTCGGGAGCAGGGCGGTATATAAGTACTTAAAATAAATAAATAAATAAAATAAATAAAAACGGCCTCCCAGGAGGCTTCCCTGAGGCCCAGGAGGCAAAACAACAACAACAATGGAGCGCAGGGGGTAGTGCTGCAAAAAAAGAAGCCACGCCCACCCGGTCACGTGGCCATGCCCACCTAGCCACGCCCACAGAACCGGTAGTAAAAATATTTGCATCCCACCCCTGGTTCTTTGAAGGAACGCTCAGCTCTCAAAGACTGTTTGAAGATCTAGTAGTCATTGTTCTTTTTAGGAAGTTCACCTAGTGAACCAAATTAATTTATTTTTTTCTCTTCATTCTTACCGAAGCTGGTATCTCACAACATCGGTCCTCCTCCGGCCAAGAAGTGCTGCACACAATTTGCAGTGACTGCAACTGAAGCTAGAAAGGAGACGGAAAGAGAAAAAAGACATAAAAAGATGGTTCTTTGTGTCCTGCAATGGATGAAGCGAAAGGGTGTCATGTGTCTGCATTCTGTTTTTGTAATGGTGTGTGGGAATGGCCTTGGGAGATGGAGGGAAGAGATGCTGCCTAGAGGTAAGATGAGATAGGGTAGGGTAGGATAGGACAGGATAAAACAAGATGGGATAGGATGATGAGACAGAATGGGATGGGACAGGACAGGACAGGATAAGATGATAAGACAAGATGGGATGTGATGATGGGATGGGATGGGATGGGGTAGGATAGTCCAGAATGGGATAAGATGATAAGACAAGACACAATGGGATGGGATAGAATAGGATAGCATGGGATGGGATAGGGTAGGATAGGATAGGATAGGATAAGGTGATAAGACAAGAGAAGATGGGATGGGATGATGAGATGGGATGATGAGATGGGATGGGATGGGATAGAATAGGATGGGATGGGATAGAATAGGATAGCATGAGATGGGATGGAATAGGGTAGGATAGGATAAGATGATAAGACAAGACAAGACAGGATGGGATGATGAGATGGGATGGGATAAAATAGGATAGGATAGGATAGGATGAGATGGGATGGGATAGAATGGGATAGGATGGGATGAGATGTAGACCACAGTTGCATAATGGGTAGAGAAAATGATTTATAACCATTCTTCACACTTACAGCTGTTGCAGCATTCCCATGGTCACATGATCAAAATTCAGTTGCCAAAATTGGCAACTAGTGTTTATTTATGACATGTGATCCCCTTTTGCAACCTTCTGACAAGCAAAGACGACGTGGAAGCCAGGTTCACTTAACAATCATGTTACTAATTTACCAGCTGTGGTGATTCACTTGAGAACTGTGGCAAGAAATGTAAAGGGGGCAAAACTCACTTAACCACAGTCTTAACAACAGAAATTTTGGCTCAATTGTGATTGTAAGTTGAGGACTATCTGTATATGCTCCTGTTTCCTGTCTGCATATGGCTGGCATGACTAAACGCCTTCGAAGGCGCACGGAACACTGTTCCCTTCTCACCAAAGGGATACCTCTTTTTCTACTTGCATTTTTACATGCTTTCGAACTGCTAGGTTGGCAGAAGCTGGGACAGGTAACAGGAGCTCACTCTTTTATGCAGTGCTAGGGATTCAAACCATCGAACTGCCGACCTTTCTGATTGACAAGCTCAGCATCTTAGCCATTGAGCCATCGCATCCTAGGAGTCTTATCCAGCATCAATTTAATACAGACTGTTATTTGACTAGATTCTTCTGTGTAAGTTTGAGCAATAAATCTTCTATGCACCAGTCACCTTGATTCATTGTGCCTGACAGCATAGAATTGAATAGAGTATATTTGAATCGAATTGAATTGAATTTTTTATTGGCCAAGTGTGATTGGACACACAAGGAATTTGTCTTGGTGCAAATTCTCTCAGTGTACATAAAAGAAAAGATACATTCGTCAAGAGTCGAGAATCATCAGGTACAACACTTAATGATACTCATAGGGTACAATAAGCAATCAAATTATACCAGGAAACAATCAATATAAATTGCAAGGATACAAGCGACAAAGTTACAGTAATACAGTCACAAATGGGAGGGGATGGGTGGTAAGGAGTGATGAGAAGATTAATAATAATAGTAGTGCAGACTTTGTAAATAGTTGGACAGTGTTGAGGGAATTATTTGTTTAGCAGAGGGATGGAGTTCGGGGAAAAACTGTCCTTGTGTCCAGTTGTGCAACATCTTAGTTTAACTACTTTTATTATTTCATTGTGTATTTTAAAGTTTAGGGTTATTTACTTCCGTGAGCCCCTCAGAAAAAGCACAGAAATAAAGTAAGTTAATAGATAAATGTATTTCAATTATGTCGATGGAGATTCACAATCATCCAGATCATGATTGTACCAAAGATTGTCCAGGCAAGTGGACTTTCTTGGTCTTTTTCCTTGAAAATGTTTCACTTCTCATCCAAGGAGTTTTTTTCAGTTCTGGCTGAATATTTTGATTGTCCCATCAGGTTAGTGTCGAGTCTGTTGACTCTTAGCAGCCACATAGAGTGGATCTTGTCCAGGATGATCTATGCCCTACCTCAATTTTCAGGTCTTTTAACAATCATCATCATCATTTAATGACCCCATAATTCCTTGTGGGGTGGAGTCTGGGCAACTGAATGGAGCTATCGGAGTGTTTAATGGCTGGATATCCTTCCTGTCGCCAATGTGGAGTTTTGTTCAGCTGATATATTCTCATAATGCCCAGAGAGAGAAATTTGTGCCTCTACCTAGGATCAAACTCACAGCCTCCTGATTGTGAGGCGAGAGCTCCACCTCTAGGCCACTGTACCACTCCTTCAGGTTTTCCAACAATGTCCACATTATTTCAATGTTGTTGCTGGTCAACTTCTTCTATTTATTTATTTATTTGTTTGTTTGTTTGTTTGTTTATATGTTTATTTATTTATTTTATTTGGTCAATTGCTTAAAAGATAATAGGTATAAGTATATACATAGTTATGAATACATGAAATGTATACATATAAGAAAAATAAAAGAAACAATAAGACAGGGATGGTAAGCACAATTGTGCGCCCCCTACAAACCTCTTAGGAAAAGGGTGAGGTCAATAGTAGACAGTCTAAGGTTAAAGTTTTTGGGGTTTGGGGAAGAAGAGTCAGGTAGAGTATTCCAGACATTGACCACTCTGTTGCTGAAGTCGTATTTCCTGCATTCAAGTTTGGTGCGGTTAACCTTGAGTTTGTATCTATTGTTTGCTCTTGTGTTGTTATGGTTGAAGCTGAAGTATTCATTGACAGGTAGGACATTGCAATGTATGATTTTATATACCGTACTTAGATCAGACCAAAGGCATCATAGTTCTAGATTTTCTAGGTCTAGAATTTCAGGTCTGATGGCATAAGGTATTATATTTACAAGACTGCATTCTGCCAGTTTCCCCTCACCATCCGGTGCGCTCCCACAGGGAGGGTCTCTTGTGAGTCCCATCAGCATCTATGTACCGGCTGGTGACACCGAGGAATAGGGCCTTCTCTGTGGGGGCGTCTGCCCTTTGGAATGGGTTGCCTCCGGAGTTACGTACAGCCACGGACTTGGGCACCTTCAGGCATGCCTTGAAAACCTGGCTCTTTGACCAGGCCGTCTTGAGCTGGTTTTAGATTTGGGTATTTTAATTTAATTTTAATTTTAGGGTTTATGGTAGGGGTTTTAACTATTTTACAGCCATGGTATTTAATTTAATTTTAATTTTTGTATATTTAAAGTTTTGAATTGCATGGCTGTACACCGCTCCGAGTCCTTCGGGAGAGGAGTGGTATATAAATAAATACCTATTCTATTCTATAAGGTATTCTGCAATGAATAGTCTTTCTTCATTTCTAAGTGTTACAGACTTCTCTAGAGGCTAAGATCTTCACATCACATATCAAAAGTTATGATAATTTGAGTCTGGTCATGACTGAGAATCCTGGACAGATTTTGTCTATGATCCATATTTTTTTTTCTTTTCTTAGCTATCCATAGGATTCTAAAGGGTTTTTTTTCCAACATAAGCATCAATATTCTTCCCAGCCCTTTCAAAGTCTATCTTTGGCTTCCAAAGAGTGCCATAGGGAATACCACTTTGTGCACAATTCTAATCTTTGTAGATATATAGACACATCACAGTATTTGAATATTGCTTCTGCAGCCTTTATATTGTTTCAGCGCTGATCTGAAACATACAGTTAGTTCTCGACTTACAAGCATTTGTTTAATGACTGTTTGAAGTTAGAACAACACTGAAAAAAAGTGAATTACGACCATTTTTCACACTTTTGACAGTTGCAGCATCCGTGGAGTCAGTCGCGACCTTCTGACAAGCAAAGTCAACGGGGAAGCCAGATTTATTTAACTGTGTTACAACTGTGTTACAACTGCAGCAATTCACTTAATAATTGTGGCAAGCAAGGTCATAAAATGGAGCACAACTGACTTGCTTAGCGATGGAATTTGAGGCTGAATTGTGATCCTAAGGGAAGGACTCTCTGTATGTATGTATGTGTGATATATATTTACATTTCTGATTATAGTTTGAGTCCTGTTATATTTAAGGCTTGTATTTGCTTTCTCAAACCACCCAGGAATACAAAAGTACAAAAAAAAAGCATTGTCATCCCAAGAATATTCCAAATATTACTGTGTCAGTTCCCTGAAACATCATTTGAACTTCATAATTATGGATAGAGAAGCACAGACTCTTAAAGGTGAGATTCTGTGCAGACCTGTGAGAATCTCTAAACTTTTGATGTGCATCTATCAACTGTTTCATGCATTATACATACCTCCCATAACAAAAGCCTTTCTGGTGTGGGAGGAATATGTGACAAGTCTTCTTCTTTTGTAACACTGTAAGTCAACCAACAACATCAATTTAAAAAAAAAAATCAGATTTCAAAATCTGATTTTGTTTGCTCCCCTACATGCTATCATTCTTGGGTCTTAGTAGCTGGCAAATTTGACAAAAATTAGGGCAATTTGCTGACAATGATGGCCAAGTGGTTAAAACACCAGGCTAGAAACCAGGAGTTGGTGAGTTCTAGTTCCACTTTAGGCATGAAAGCCAACTGGGTGACTTTGGGCCAATCACCAAGAAATGGTGAATTCTAACCCTGCCTTAGGCATGGAAGTTGGCTTTGTTACTTTGGGCCTGTCACTCTCTCTCAACCCAATCCACTACATAGGATTGTTGTTGTGGGGAAAATAGGAGGAGAAAGGAATATTAGGTGTGTTTGCATCCTTGAGTTATTTATATAAAAAAAATGAAATTAGAATTATAATCTGATAAATAAATTTATTCTTAGAAAGGGACTGCGGGCTGGTCTATTCACACACCCACTTAAATAAATTAAGTTCATATTCAATGTCTATTCACTGGAATCCAGGTACCCAACATGGCATTTTAACATCTTTTCTATAACTCTTTTGTGTTTCTCTAAGAAAAAGTTTAGCTAGCATGCTGGAAAAGCACAGTCCCAGCCTCAAACAGAGTATGTATCTCAAATCATGTCTCAAGGCTCAGGGCCTTTCTTAAAATTTTACAGTAGGTAGCTGCAGCTCAGAACTCTGTTTCTAAATCTGTCACTAGACATTGTGAATCTTGGTGCTTTGATTGGGCAAATTTGACAGATTGAATCAGCCTGTCAGATTGAACAGACAAATGGATTTGATGAATCAAATTGGATTAAGTAACATGAGCAGATCCAAGGATTGTTCCACCCAAATCCAACTGGATTTCACATCGATTCAACTTATTCAGTCGAGTTGATGCTCCCCTATTGAAATGTTTTAGATATTCAAATCAATTAGGCCTCGTTTTCTAAATGAATTGAATCAAATCTGATTTAAACAAGTCTAGCGGCCTTTAAAAAAAATTCTTTTGCTGTGATGGCCAAATGATTTTCTTTGATTAAACTATGAACTATAGCTGTGATGGCAAACCTATGGCACGCGTGTCACAGGTGGCATGCAGAGTCATTTCTGCCGGCCCGCAAGCCTCAGGCAAACTTACCTCACTGCTCATGCGCATGCCTCACAGCTGATTTTCGGCTGGTTTGAGGCCTTTTTTGGTCTCCCAGAGGCTTGAGGAAAGTCTCTGCAGGCTTTGCAGGCTGAATAATAGACCCGTTTCATCATTTCCTGTATTTCCAGAAATACCAGAAGTGATGAAACGGGCCTATTATTCATCCTGCAAAGACTGCAGAGGCTTTCCTCAAGCCTCTGGGAGGCCAAAAAAAGCCTCAAATTGCCCAAAAATCAGCTGAGAGACACAGTGCAGGTAAGGGGGCAGTGGGGGGGATTGCGTGTACATGCTCAGGCGGCATGGGGGGCAAAAGGTTAGCCACCACTGATCTATAGTTTTGATGACTACACAGGAAAGATTACAGAAGAAAGAGAGACATGATGTACCTTTAGAGAAAGATGCAAATTTATAAGTGTAATTATTTGCTGTAAAGAAGATTAGAACCTATTTCTTTGAGTCTTTTTTTTTCTTACTTTTCTATTTTTATTTTATTTTTCTTTCTTGTACTTTCAACTTTCTCTTTAGAAAGCTGATTTTTTTTCTTTCTTAGTGTGATTTCATTTTCATGTTCTTTTTAAATACTTTTAATATTTTTTTAAAAAGAAAACCTTTCAGTGGGTTTGCTGTGGTGATATTGAACATCATTAGAGCCAAATGAACTCCATATAAGCTAGTAAAGCACCATGGTTTTTTTTTGGTTTTTTTTTGCCAAACATGTTTTGTGACTGACCACATCTAGCAATCAGTTCGTAAAAATGCTGATACTATGTTGTTATATGTTTTATAATATAAAATGTCAAAACTGCCTGCCAACCCCAAAAGGCCAGGGATTTCTGCATTGGACCAATTTTAGATCATCATTTTCTTCTTCTTCTTCTTCTTCTTCTTCTTCTTCTTCTTCTTCTTCTTCTTCTTCTTCTTCTTCTTCTTCTTCTTCTTCTTCTTCTTCTTCTTCTTCTTCTCCTCCTCCTCCTCCTCCTCCTCCTCCTCCTCCTCCTCCTCCTCCTCCAATGTTGACATGGGTCACTTTTGTTTCCATCAGTGACAATCATCATCTTCTTGAAGTCTTGGAGAATAATTCTGTCCTTTCTATCCCTTCAGACGATAGAAATTTGGGGGAGATTGTGTGATTGAGCATGCTCCTGAGAAGCAGAGGGAGAGTTTGGGCAGCCGAGAGCTTTCCCAGAGAGAGAGGTTATATTAAGAGACTGCACAGTTCTGAGATCAAGGGTGGGCTGCTGAGGGTTCACAGGGGTTCGGGAGATCCTCTGCATAGTTCGGAGAACCCCCAAATCCCACTCCTGGCTGGCCCCGCCCACCCCTCCCCTCTCCTCCTAGGAATCTCCACGTGGCCCATTTTGAATGCAGGTAAGTGCAGAGCGCGTGTGGAAGCTCGAAAAATGGGCCTCCTGGAAGTTCGGGAAGGCTGGAAACGGGCCTGTTTCTGGTTTCCAGAGAGCCACCGGAGCCCGGGGAGGCTGTTTTCACCAGGGGTGGGATGCAAATATTTTTATTACTGGTTCTGTGGATGTGGCTAGGTGGGCGTGGCTAGATGGTCATGGACATGTGACTGGATGGGCGTGGCTTCTTTTTTTTTTTTGCAGCATCACCCCCCTCATTTGTTTGCCTTCTGGGCCTCAGGAAAGCCTCCTTGGAAGGCCGTATTTCCTCCCAGGAGGCTTCCCTGAGGCCCAGGAGGCAAAAAACCAAGCACAGGAGGGGGGCATGCAGCACCACCACCCCAAGTGCCCCTTTTTGCTTCCTGGGCCTTAGGGAAGTCTCCTGGGTGAAGCAGTAAGACAGCGAGGAGGATCCCAGCACAGTTGATCATCAGAACAGCTGATTGTCGGGAGGGAAAAAGAAAAAAAAAGAAATACCAGTTCGGCTGACCGGTAGCTATTTTTTTACTACCAGTTCGGCTGAACAGTAACATTTTTTACTACTGGTTTGCCCAAACCAGGCCGAACTGGGAGAATACCACCACTGGTTTTCGCTCTACCGGAGGCTCAAGGAAACCTGGGGAGGGCAAAAATGGTCCCCCATGGTGCAGAAGGCCATCTAGGCCACGCCCACTCTGGCCACGCCTACCCAGCAACCTGGCAGAGAACCTGTTGCTAAAATTTTTGAAGCCCATCCCTGTCTGAGTTGGATAGGGAAGAAGAGAAAGAGGTTCAGAATATCACACCTTCGAATCTCTCAGAATATGTCTAGTCGGTTAGAAGATTATAGCTTTAGTTTGGCAAGATTCTGTCCCTTAGGTGCAAGCTAATAAAGGATTGGACCAGATTGAATCTTGCTGTCTCTTTTGTGAGCTTGGGCTTGACAGATGTTTGTCTACCTGTTACATTTTTTAATCCACTTTTTAAGAAGTATTTCCCTTTTTTTCCCTTTCATGTAGAATCTCCTCAGGATGGCCCATTATTCTTTTAGGTTTCTCCTCCCTCAAGACGATATTATCAGTGTCGTCATTTATTATGTATGCACAAGGTAGCTCGGTTTCATCTTCATGAAGAGTTCTATGCCACGGGAGCCGTGAAATGCTTTGTCAATGCGCAGCAGAGACATGATTTGTCTCAACAAGATGTTGCATATCATTCTGCCTGCCTTGACAGCCCCTCGCAATTATAGATGTGCAAATCTCGCTGTTCTGCGAATGGAATAATCTTGGGTTCCTGGCACATTCTTTGACTTCCAGAAAAAAAAATGTTAGTTTTCCCTAAATTCTTCCATTATTATTTGGGAAGATGGGCTGGATCCAAGCTAGTGGCTACAATGTCCAAGCAATCTTCATGGAATAAGTCAAGGAAACCTACATGTGCAATCTTTTTATAAGTATTTTGGCAACAAATGATCAGATCACCAAATGATTAGATATAAAAAAGATATTGAGGCTCTTGAAAGAGCACAAAGAAGAGCAACAAAGATGATTAGGGGACCGGAGGCTAAAATATATGAAGAACAGTTAGAGGAATTGGGTATGTCTAGTCTAATGAAGAGAAGGACTAGTGCTGACATGATAGCAGTGTTCCAATATCTGAGAGGTTGCCACAAGGAAGAGGGGGTCAACCTATTCTCCAAAGCACCAGAAAGCAAGACAGGAATTAATTGATGGAAACTCAACTAGGAGAAAAGCAGCCTAGAACTGACCTAGAGTGCAATTAACCAGTGGAATGCCTTTCCTTCAGAAAATGTGGATGGTCCATCACTGGAGGTTTTTAAGAAGAGACTGGACAATCACTTGTCTCAAATGATATAGGATCTCCTACTTGAATAGAATAGAGTAGAGTAGAGTAGAAGTGGAATGGAATGGAATGGAATGGAATGTAATGGAATGCAATGCAATGCAATGGAACAGAATGGAATGGAATATCAGAATAACAAAGTTGGAAGGGACTCCCTTCCAATTTTGTTATTCTGATATTCCATTCCATTCTGTTTCATTGCATTGCATTGCATTGCATTTGAAGATCTTCTAGTCCAACCCCCTGATCAAGCAGGAGACCCTGTATCAATCCAGACAAGTCCTTGTCCAATCTCTTCTTAAAAACTTCCAGTGTTGGAGCCTTCACAACTTCTGGAGGCAACTCATTCCATTGATTAATTGTTCTAATTGTCAGGAAATTGCTTCTTAGTTCTAGGTTGCCTCTCTCCAGAGGGTTAGGCTAGAAGATCCTCCAAGGTCCCTTCCCACTCTGTTATTCTATTACTCTGTTGTGGTTAGCCGGCAGCAAGTGCAGATGGCTGAGGAGAGCGAGGACTCTGATGAAGGGCCAGGACCATCAGGGAGTGGACTGCTGCCTTCAGAGATTGTGGGGGCTGGCAGCAATGACAGAGGAGGTTCCCGAGAAGCCTGTGCCAAGTGCACATGCACGAAGGATTGCTCGGAGGAAAGAACAATTACAGCAGCACAGGCGACTCGGGAGTAAGGCTGCATGGTAATGGCCCCTCCCTCAAGAGGATAAAAGCCAGGTTTGGAAAAGCGTTCTTTGCAGATAGTAAAGGAGCTCTTAAACTCAACTGGTGGACATCTTAGTTCAGTGTTTGGAGAATTTTCTAAATTAGTTCTTATCTCTGGATTTTTTGCAGCCTTGACAAACAACTTGGCAAGGTTCTTTCTTGTCAGAGTTAATTAGTGGAAAGCAGCCTTCAGAACAGAATTCGTTATTAAACCTTGAAAGGTGGGAGCTGCTGCCTTTGTCTGTGTTTGCTCTTTGGGAACCCGGTTGGGTCAGAACATACTCTGAACTCTTAAAGAAACAAGCCAGCGCTTCACTATCTTGTCTCCGAATCAAGCCCATCGGAAAGGAAAGGAGCTAGCAGAAATGAGGTTTCATTTCTCGTGTCTCGATCAGGGGGAGTACTGAGAGCTTCACAGCTCAAAATGACATGTGCAAAAGATACATCTAGTTAACTAAAGAAAAATGGTAGCGCATAATGAGACATCCTGTCTATCCAAGAACTGTGGATGTTGAAAAAAGGCAGAGTGCAGGACAAGCAGTGGCAGGCGAAGGAGGTCTGCGCTGTTCATGGAATTTCCCTCCCCCAATTTTTATAATGCGTTAATTATGGGATCTGCACTGCAAAAGGGGTGGGGCTGGAACGATGTTCCCAAATTTATTTATTTATTTATTTCATAATTTTATATACCGCCCTTCTCCCGAAGGACTCAGGGCGGTGAACAGCCAACTAAAATACATACAAAACACAGATATAAATACGATTAAAAAAGAATTAAATTATAGGCTGCCCAAATTAAAAATTTAAAACCCCCGATTAAAATAAGCTAAAACTTTCATACCCCTACCAAACTAATCTAAAACCCCTTATTTAAAATCCCATTTGAGTCAGCTCAGGCCGGCCTGCTCAAAGAGCCAGGTCTTCAGGTCATGTCTGAACGCCCTCAGGTCAGTGGTTGTTCGTAGCCCCGGGGGCAGCCCCTTCCAAAGGGCGGGTGCCCCCACAGAGAAGGCCCTATTCCTCGGAGTCACCAGGAGGCACATAGAAGGCGTCGGGACCCGGAGGAGACCCTCTCTGTGGGAGCACACCGGTCGGTGGGAGACTACTGGCAGAAATACAGAGAATAGCAACAGAGATGATGATGATAGGGGGTCTGGAGGCAAAACCATACGATGAGCGATTTTGGGAACTACGAATGTCCAGTCCAATGAAGAAAATGAATAAGGGTGACACAATAGAATAACAAAGTTGGAAAATACTTTGGAGCAGGGCTGTCAAATTCCCGTCCCGTGGGCAGGATGCATCACACGCTGGCTATGCCTACGTCCGGTTTAGCAAAGGAGAAAAAAAAAATCCTGATAAGTCACGTGACGCCACTGTGACGTTGTACGTTTGAAATGCTACCTTGGACGTTTTCTAGTTTAAGCCCATGCTCAAGCAGGAGACACTATACCAGTGAGGGCTAACCTTTTCCACGTGTGCCTGCACCCATGATGCAGTGCACGTGTGACTTCCCCTGCCCCCCTGCACATGCGCACGTGACTCCCCCACAATGCACGTGTCTGCGCATGCGCACACAACCCCCACACACCGTATGTCTCTGCGTATCTTCCCCCGTGCATGAGCGGCAGATAGCCAACAATCAGCTGGCTGGTGAGGGGCGCGCGCATGCACAGTGGGGCTCTTCCAGGCGACCTCTCATGTGCCGACAGAAGTGGCTCTGTGTGCTATTTCTGGCACGCATGCCATAGGGTTGCCATCATGGCACTATACCCTTTCAGAAAACTGGTTGCCCAATCTCTTCTTGAAAACTTCCAGTGATGGAACACCCACAATTTATGGAGACAAGTTGTTCCATTGGTTAATCATTCTGTCAGGAAATTCCCCCTTCGTTCTAGGTTGCTTCTCTCCTTGATTAGTTTCCTTTGATTGCTTCATGTTCTGCCTTCAGGTGCTTTGGAGAATAGGTGGATGCCCTCTTTTTTATGGCAGCCCCTCAGATATTGGATCACTGCTATCATGTCAGCTGTGTTAGCAGTCTCCCCATATTTGAAGGGCTGCTACAGAAAAGAAGAGGGAGTCAAACTGTTCTCCAAAGCCCCTGAAGGCAGGACAAGAAGCAACGGATGGAAACTAATCAAGGAGAGAAGCAACCTGGAACTAAGAAGAAATTTCCTGACAGAACAATTTATCAGTGGAACAACTTGCCTCCAGAAGTCATAAATACTCCCCAACACTGGACATTTTTAAGAAGAGATTGGATAACCATTTGTCTGAATTGGTATAGGGTTTCCTGCCTGAGCAGGGGGTTGGATTAGAAGACCTCCAAGGTCCCTTCCAACCCTGGTATTCTGTTAATCCTATTTTAGGAATGAATCCAGTTGAGAGACTTTGGGCCTGTCCTTCTTCCTCAACCCAGAAGACAATGCCAACCCCCTTCTGAAAATGCTGCCAAAAAAAATCGCACAGAATTCTCCAAATTGTCACCTGGAGCTAAACAGTTTAACACTTTTGGATTTGCATACTCTTCTGAATTACATAGTTAATGTATGGAAATTGTCAGCTGGACAATGGAAATGGATTCTCCATGCTTTTGTCACTGCCAAGAGATTAGTTCCTCCATATTTGAAAAGCTATTTTAAGGCCATAACCATTAACCCATTTTCTCCAAACCAGAATGCCCTAGATTTACTAGCTTATAAAATGAACTGGATTTGCACACTGCATTCAGCCACAAACCCCCCTAATCTTGGTTAAAACTCAACCAGACAAAGATTGAGAGTAAGTGAAGTAACAATAACTATGTCATAACTACTGTTGAGCTACCACACCAGCAATTGACAATGCTGAATAGGAGTCATGCCTTACACGGTGTTGCTATGCTTATAAGACTTAGCTTTTCTCCCTTTTACAGTATCTTCTATATTAGGGGTCTTCAAACTTGACAGCTTTGCGACTTGTTGGACTTCAACTCCCAGAATTCCTCCTCCAGTCATGTTAGCTCAGGAATTCTGGGAGTTGAAGTCCACAAGTCTTAAACCTGCCAAGTTTGAAGACTCTTGTTCTATATTTTCACTATGTTTCCTTAAGGTTGCTTACCTTTGGGGATCAGAGAAAGACTATGGACCATCAAGAAGCTTACCATGGCTGATCCACTCCGTGGTCCTCGTGTTCTTGTAAGCTTCCCAAGAGTGATAAAGCCTGCCAGTTGAAAGGATCTCTGATTTCCCAAGAATCTTTTCTCCTATTTTCTTGCAGTCAACATAGAGTCTGACCCAGCCATGGCTCACCGATACATGGACCTGCTCAACAGACAGAAACAGTTGAGACTTGTTCTTGATTGCAGAGTAGGCAACACAATGCAACACACCTTGGAAATCTCTGAGCCCACCTGAATTATAACCAGGGGTGGGATTCTACCAGTTTGCACCTATTCGCTAGAACCAGTTGTTAACATTCTAAGCAGTTCGGAGAACCGGTTGTTAGAAGAAATTATTGGCCTAATCCTGTAACGAAGGCAGGGAGGAAACATTCTGGTGTTGCTTACAGAAACTGCCTCTCTGTTAACCCTTATTACATTCTTGGCAGGACTAGACTTCCTGTCTCAGGAATGTCTCTGGGGTTTTTTTTCCCTCCTCTGCTGGTACTTTTCTTGTGTGGAGTGACCATTCAAAGTTACAATGGCACTGAAAAAAGTGACTTATGAACATTTTTCACACTTACAACTGTTGCAGCATCCGCCATAGTCATGAGAAGCCAGGCGAGGAGATGCGTGCCTCGATGTGAGTGATATTGAGTTGGCCACACCCAGCCAATAATATGACCACCAAGCTATTTCCACCCAGTCACATGACCACCAAGCCACGCCAACCACCTAAGCCACACCCACAGAAGCCGGTTGTTAAAAATTTGAATCCCACCCCTGATTATAACCCCTGCATTCTGGAAAGAGTTGCAGCCATAAGAAAGTTATAGCATCCTGAGCTTAGGATTATAAGTAAAAAGTTGAATTTCTAATTGCTTTCATGGTGTGGAGACAATAACTTGGATCTCAACACCAATAAGATCAAGGAGCTTATAGTGGTCTATAGAAGGAACAGATCAGACATGCTTATCAATGGAGATGGAGCAAGTGGCCAGTTTTAAGTTACTGGGTATTACCATAAAAGAGGACCTGACCTGGGGGTGCTCACTTTGCAGCACTGGTCAAAAGGGTCCAGCAGAGATTATACTACCTGAGGCTTCTCAGAAAACAACTGAATGAAATACTCCTGGTGACCTTCTACTGCTGCACTACAGAGAGCATTTTAACTTACTGCACCTCTGTATGGTTTGCCAATTGCACAGTGGCAGATAGAATGACACTCCAGAGGGTTAACGTCATTGCCCAGAAGATCATTGGTTGCTCTCTCCCTTCTTTGGAAGAGCTTTATAGCTCCCGCTGCCTTAAGAAAGTTCAAACATTCTCAAAGATCCATCTCATCCTGGGAACCTCTGGCTGGATTTCCAATGAAAACAGAGAAACAGTAGCAATGAAATAGATCGTTGACCAAATACTCATAATTAAAAGATTTGAGCTGGTTCCTATCTTATTCTACAGGTAGTCCTCCACAATTGAACCCATCATTTCTGTTGTTAAGCGAAACAGCTGTTAAGTGAGTTTTGCTCCATTTACAGCCTTTCTTGCCACAGTCATTAAGTGAATCATTGCAGTTGTTAAGTGAGTAACAAGTGAATCTGGCTTCCCCCATTGATTTTGCTTCTCAGAAGGCCAGAAAAGGGGATCTCATGAGCCAGAACACGATAACCATCATAAATATACACCAGTTGCCAAGAGCCCAAATCTTGATTCTATGATTATGAGGATGTGCAGCTGTCGTATCTTTGAAAATGGCCATGTCATTTTTTTCAATGCTCTTTTAGCTTTGAATGGTCTCTAAATGGATGGCTGTAACTCAAGGACTACCTGTATTGTGCTAAAAAAAAGTTGGATGTCAACGTTTTGCTTTCTTTGTCCTGTACATTTTTTCTCTTCCCCTTTTCCTCCTCCATTTTGTTGCTACTTTCATTTTATTTGGTATTTTATATCTTGATAAATTTAATGAAATTATTATAAAAAAGATGTGAGGTGAGCAACATCTAAGATTTGAAAAAAGAATACAACTATCATGGAATAGAATAGTTTAGTTTTAGTTTAGTTTACTCTATTGTCATTGCACCTTGTACAATGAAATTAAATGCCATCTTCAATGTACATCATAACTATAAAAATAAAACATCAACACACGTCCTTCACATTCTATACAATTGAATTGAAAACTCCTGATGTTGCATTAATATTGCACTATACAGTAGAATTCAATAGAGTTACTGCCCTGAGATAGAAGCTGTTTTTCAGCCTGTTTGTCCTTGTTTTTATTATCCTGTACCGTCTACCAGATGATAATAGTTCAAAAAAAGGGTGCCCAGGATGAGATGGATCTTTGAGAATGTTTTGAACTTTCTTAAGGCAGCGGGAGCTATAAAGCTCTTCCAAAGAGGGGAGAGGGCAACCAATGATCCTCTGGGCAATGACATTAACCTCTGGAGCACTTTCCTATCTGCCACTGTGCAATTGACAAACCAGACACAGGTGCAGTAAATTAAGATACTCTCTATAGTGCAGTGGTAGAAGGTTACCAGCAGTTTTCCATTCAGTTGTTGTTTTCTGAGAAGTCTCAGGTAGTATAATCTCTGCTGGGCCCTTTTGACCAGGGCTGCAATGTGAGCACCCAGGTCAGGTCCTCTTTTATGATAACATCCAGAAATGTAAAACTGGACATTTGCTCCATTTGGTCTCCATTGATAAGCAAGGGCTGGATGTCTGATCTATTCCTTCTATAGACCACTATAAGCTCCTTGGTCTTCTTGGTGTTAAGGACCAAGTTATTGTCTCCACACCACGAAAGCAATCAGTCCATCTCACCTCGATAGGCAGACTCATCTCCCCTGAGATGAGTCCCACCACTGTTGTATCATCTGCAAATTTAGTAATAGTATTACTAGCATGAGTGGGAATGCAGTCATGTACATAGTAGAGTAGAGTAGAGTAGAATGTAGAAGTTTCTCCTAATCATGACAAAATTTAGATGCTAAGCAACTGACTCATATTTATGATTGTTGCAGCATCCTGGGATTCTGTGATCAACTTTTGCAACCTTCTGTCAAGCAATCATTGGGGAAGCCAGATTCATTTAAGAATCATGTTACTAATAACTGCAGCAATTCACTTAACAATTGTGGCAAGGAAGGTCATTAAATGGAGCAAAATTCAGTTAACAATCTTCTCATTTAGCTTCAGAAATTTTGGGTGCAATTGCAGTCGTGAGTCGAGGACCAGTTGTAAAGATCAAACTAAGTTTGAGGTGTCCCGCTCATTACGTCAATCTAACTTTCAAAACTCTTCTAATATTTCAAGGCACTGAGATTCTTTCGCTTTGTTAGTTTTCTTTATCCTTCCGCACATATTCTTGGATACTTGTGTGCATAAATTTATGTAGATTAGTACATAGAGACAGGAAGGAATTTAGTCCTTCATTACGATGCTGGCACACATCTCCAAATTTCAACATATGCGCATATAAACATGCGAGGAAATGTCCTAAGCAGATTTTTTTTTTTAGAATCGTTATTTTGAAAAATCAAAGCAGGGAGGAAGCAGAAGAATTTGGGCGGGGGGGGGGGCGTGTATTGGGCTTGTGAATATCTGTTTTTGGAGAAGGACCAGGGGTGGGCTTCAAAAATTTGAGAAACGGGTTCTCTGCCCAGTTGCTGAGTGGGCGTGGCCATGGTGGGTGTGGCCTAATTGGCCTCATGCACCATGCCGGGGTGGGGGCATTTTTGCCCTCCTGGGGCTCCAGAAGCTCTCTGGAAGCTGGAAACAGGCCCATTTCTGGCCTTCCTGAATTTCCAGGAGGCCAGTTTTTTGCCCTCCCCAAGCCTCTGCATGTGCCTTGCACTTACCTACATCCAAAATAGGCCACGTGGGGACTCTGGGGAGGGGCAGGGTGGGATGGGTGGGGACAGCCAGGAATGGGATTTGGGGGTTGTCCGAACTGCACAGAATCTTAGCTAGGGATTCTCCCGAAACCCCTGCAAACCCTCAGCAGCCCAGCCCTGAGAAGGACCTTATGAAAGCTTCCATAGAATATCTTCTTCACTTCCTGTTGATCAAAGGCGACTTCTTCTATATCGGCTTCATGGTCACGATGCAAATACACCAAGGATTTCTTAAGAGCTACAGGGAGAAGGGGAAAAAAGAAGACAAATAAACTGGAAAGTTTTTACAAAATTCTCTATAGCATCCTTCCTCAACCTAATACCGGTAGTCCTCGACTTACCACCAAAACTCCTGTTGCTGAGTGAGACATTTGTTAAGTGAGTTTTTGCCTCATTTTACCACCTTTCTTGCCATAGATGTTAAGTGAATCACTGCAGTTGTTAAGTCAAGTGAGATGGTTGCTAAGTGAAGGGCTTCCCCATTGACTTTGGTTGTCAGAAGACTGAAAAAGGGGATCACATGACCATGGTGGGTGGGGCCTACCAGAACTTTCTGTTTCTGGCTTCTGGTGGGCCTCCGGAGCCCGTGGGAGGCCATTTTCACCCTCCCAAGGGTCCAGTGGCCTCCCCCGGGCCTCTGGGAGGGTGAAAACAGCCTCCCTCAGCCTCTGGAGGCCCACCAGAAGCCAGAAATGGGCCCATTTTGCCAATTCTGTTTTTTTTCCAGGAAGGCTGTTTTTCGCCCTCCCAAGAGTGTAGAGGCCTCTCCCAGGCCTCTGGGAGGGCGAAAACAGCCTCCCCCGACCTCTGGAGGCCCTCTGGCAGCTAGAAACAGGCCCTGTTTCTGGACTTTCAGAAGGCCCGTTCCCCGCACAGAGCCTCTGTGTGGACCCTGAACTTACCTCCATTGAAAATGGGCCGCGTGGAGACTCCTGGGAGGGGTGGGGAGAACGGGGCCAGCCGGTCGATTGAAATACCGGTTCGGCGAAAACAGCTGTAATTTTAACATCCAGTTTGCCTGAACCGGTCTGAACCGGTAGAATCCCGCCCCTGCTGCAACAGTCATAAGTGTGAAAAATGATCATAAGTCGCTTTTCTCAGAGGCATTGTAAGTTGAAATGGTCATTGAAGTAAATGAAGTGTTGTAAGTCAAGGACTACCTGTACGAGATGGTGAGATTTGAAGTCCAGCATTATCTACGGACACCAAGCTGACCTCACCATTATTAAGAGCATGAACAGCAGAGTATAAAACAAGGACAAAGAATTCTTTACAGACGTTTTACAGCACAACTCCCATTTGCCACTGGCCATACTGGTGGCTGACAAGAGCTGAAGTCCAATCTCTCATTGAGTCTTGATAGAAGAAATAACTCAACAAAACATAGCCAAACATAATTGTGAGAAACGGAAAATCCATTTGAGAAGGGAGATCTCTCATAATGGTCCGTAGGAGTCACACTGGTATGTGCGAACATGTCACCCACATAGGTCAACCATCCATTCTGCATACTTGGCACATTTGTTTGGCAATTCCAGGGAGAAATATGATTGCCAAACGGAGATTGATTAAGTTCCATTCTAAGTGGTGAAATCCTAGGAGAAAGAATGGTCAAATCTAGGGATGGAGACAAAAGAGGAATAAGCCTAGAATCGCTATGCAGCCATACGCAAGCTAAATTCAATCTCACTTGAATTCAGAATAACAGAGTTGGAAGGACTTTGCAGTTCTTCTAGTCCAGGTGTGTACCACAAATATAACAAAAACCAAAACGTAAATAAAAGTCCTTTAATGCCTTCAACTTGGCTTCACTGTTCAATTGTTTACAGCTGGAGATTAAACTATTTTCAAAATAACATTCTAAACGAAAGAAATACAGTTCAAACTCAAAGAGCAGATAACAAAGCAAAAACCAGAAACAAACTGCACTGAAGAAAGTTCCATGACAGACCAAGGTAATTAATTACAAACTTCAGGAGGATAACCAGGTACAGTCCATTGGAAGAACGGCAACCAAGATAAACCTCATCCAGGAATAAAACACTAATTTGTCTCCAGCGTTTGTTAGCACGCAGGTCCAAACTCTTATGCAGATCTCACACCTGCAACCCATGAAGAGAATCATGGCTCTCTCCTCCTGAGTAGATGACACTTTTCCCTGATCCTCTCCTCCCTGCATGCCCTAGGATGGATAAGGGATGGGCCTGGGTCCTCCTCTGACTGCTCATCCGGCCTCTGCCCTTCCCCAGCCTCCTCCGCCACCTCCAGAGCCACACTCCCACTCCCTGTTGGCTGTTTCTCCTCTCCCTCAGAGTCAGTCTCCACCAGGGGCATGGCACCAGGGGTTGCCAACCTTTTGGACCTCAGGGATCACCAAACTCATAATTTTAAATCCCGTGGACCAGAGACCCTGGGAAAATCCCAAAAACAGTCTGCAGGAAAATTCCCCACCCTGTTTTCCTACTGATCAATCATTCTTGATTGGGATCACAGGATATCACATCCCCTCTGGTCCATGGAGAAATTTCTGCTGCAACTTAGGATTGAACTCACAGCCTCCATATTATGAAGCTGAGAGCTCTTCCTCTACGTCAACACACTACTCCAATGTTAAAAAGAATTAAGGAGAACCAAACCAACTGCTTTCATCAAATCAGGCACCATAATGATATGTTTGGAAAAGACATTCCATAACTTTGAGGTCTTAAGGGCTTCATTTCAAGGAGCAACGGAATCATCTCCCAGAAGATTATATCTCTACTTACGATCAAGAATGATGCTGAGAAGTGGCTGGAAGTCCTCATCTGTTATTTGCCAGATAGAAAAAGCCTCTCGGGGACTTTCTGGTAGAAGGCGGAGTAGAAAAGTAAGGGTGTATTCAGTTGGAAGCCCAAATGGTAACACCTCACTGGAGAAACAACATAGAGATTCCTCTGTGAAATATCTTATGGTGAGGAATAAGGTCAGGGTTATAAAAAGTACAACAACTTGCCTTAAATCAATGTTATATATAAAGTCACTGAGGTGAAAATAATGTCATTTAGTCCAACCATCTACTCAGTGCAAGATCCAGTAGAACATCCTTGACAGAGGACTATCCTGCTTCTATCTGAAGTCCACCAGGGAAGAACCTATCAGTGTCTCCTGATGTATGGCCTCCATAGGCAACTATTAGTACTTGGACAAAAGACTTCATAATAGTTTTAATAGTTAAAACAACCTCTTTTTTTGCTGCCTTCATAGAATCATAGGGCTGGAAAGGAGGCAGGACACCTTATACTTGTCACTACGTTCTTTTTGATTTGTCTGCTAAGCGTCCAGAGTCTACTAGAATATTGTTATGTTTCTATAGCAACTAAGATATGGGTGTCTTATGATGTCTGATTTACTGCGCATGCTTGAAGGGAAGGAGTTCCCTTTTTGTTCTTTCTCTGTACTTCTTAGATTGTACTTCCTAGTTATGTGTAATAAAAGTATACAGCAAAGAAAAGCACAGTCCAGCACCTCTACTTTATGAAAGCTGATTTTTTTTCGCTTTGACAATACTATCTCAATCAAAACTCTTGAAAACCTCCAGTAGTGGAGCATCCACAACTCCAGGAATCCAGCTATTCCATTGAATAATTTTTCTCATTGTTAGTTCCTTTCTTCCAGTTCAGAGCAGTTCATCCATGGGTTTCACAGCAACCTCACAGAAGTGGGCATCATTTGGGCATGCGAGCGACAAACCTTGCAGCTGCAGAGAAGCTGCTGCAGTGCCGTGCAGACTGCATTAAGGCAGCAAAATGAAGCAGTCCATCTCCAAGCTGTGTGGCTGCCTTACGGAAGCAGCCGCCATTTTGGCACACCCCAAGGAATTGCAGGCATGAGGAAAAAAATAGATGTTACCAGGGATAGTACAGAATGGTACAGATTAACAGAGTTGGAAGGGACATTGTAGGTCATGTTGTCCACCATCACCCCCGCCCCCAGGTGGGATTCTACCAGTTCACACCTATTCACTAGAACCGGTTGTTAACATTCTAAGCAGTTCGGAGAACCGGTTGTTATTTATTATTTATTTATTTATTTGTTCATGCTTCTATACCGCTCCCTCTCCCAAAAAGGGACTCGAGGCGGTGTACATTCAACAACGAAACAGTACAAGTAACGGAAATAAAATAAATAAAAAATCTAAAATGGTTAAGAACAACACCCATCAGAAAAATTATCCAAAATTTGAAATTTAACCCGAATGATTCAATTGGCTAGACCGGCCTGCTTGAACAGCAAGGTCTTAACTGCGCGCTGGAAGGTCAGGATGTCTGACATGGCCCGTGTCTCCGAGGGGAGACAGTTCCAGAGGGTTGGGGCTCCCACAGAGAAAGCACGTAGTCTCGGGGCTGTTAGTCGACAGTGATTTAGTGATTTAGTTAGAAGAAATTACTGGCCTAATCCTGTAAGGAAGGCAGGAAGGAAACATTCTGGTGTTGCTTACAGAAACTGTCTCTCCGTTAACCCTTATTACATTCTTGGCAGGACTAGACTTCCTGTCTCAGGAACTTCTCTGGAGCTTTTTCCCCCTTCTTTGCTGGTACTTTGCTTGTGTGGAGTGACCATTTAAAGTTACAATGGCACTGAAAAAAGTGACTTATGACCCTTTTTCACACTTACGACTGTTGCAGCATCCCCACAGTCATGAGAGGCCAGGTGAGGAGATGCGTGCCTTGATGTGAGTGATGTTGAGTTGGCCCTGCCCAGCCAGTAGCATGACCATCAAGCCACGCCCACCAACTAAGCCACGCCCACAGAACTGGTTGTTTAAAAGCTTGAATCCCACCCCTGCCCCCGCCCAGTTGGCCCAGGGCAGTGGGGCAGTGGTGCGTTTCAAAAATTGTTACTGCCGGTTCGGTGGGCGTGGCTTGGTGGGTGCACTTTGTATGTGCGCACACACTTTGCATGCATGCACGCGTCAAAGGCATACTATGCGCAGGCGGAGAGGTGTTTTGACTCACCTCCTGAAATCCTGCACTCTCCCCATCACTACAGCAGCAGGGCATAAAGGTTAATATGGGAGCCTGGGCAGGTAGGTGGGCCCAACATAGAGCATCAGAGAGAACCGGTTTGGTCTCTACTGCTCATCGGTGCTACTAGCTTGGCAGAACAGGGCTGAACTGGTAGAATATCACCACTGCAGTAGTGGAATTCAAATTTTTTTTACTACCGGTTCTGTGGACTTGGTGGGCATGGCAGGGGAAGGTTACTGTAAAATCCCCATTCCCTCCCCACCCCACTAACCTGCTTTCCATTCGGGAGGCAGAGAATAGATGGGGGCGAGGACAGAGGTAGGATTTGCCAATTCTGCGAACTACTCAAAACTTCCGCTACTGGTTCTCCAGAACTGGTCAGAACCTGCTGAATACCACCTCTGGCCCGGGGATGCGTGGTCTGACCTACTTCCCCAACATGAAATCTGAAGATCTTCAAAAGATAAGTGTGTGGTGTGGGATGGATGTGAATAGGCCTGGCAGGGCAGGGTGGGAAGAGAGAGGCAGGAGGAACTGCAGTATCCCTGCAGTTGGTTGTATGTGCAAATGACCACAGATGTTCAGCAGCGGTTTGCAACTAAGTAGTTTTTGATGAACCTGTAATAAGTTTGAACAGCCGTTAAGTGACCGGTTACATCTCGAGGACTACCTGCACTGCCAAAAGAAACCAACAAAGATGTTGTCATCAGGAGTCAATCTTTTTTAAAGGAATCATAATATGATCTTCTCTTGAGGTCCGACTTCTACTCAGTGCAGAAATATACAAGTAGTCCTTGACTTACGACAGTTTGTTTAGTGACCGTTCAAAGTTAGAACAACCCTGAAAAAGTTATTTATGACCGATTTCACACTTATGGCCATTGCAACATCCCCATGGGGATCAAAATTCAGATGCTTAGCAACTGACTTGTATTTATCATAGTTGCAGTGTCCAGGGGTCATAGGTGGGCCGTAAATTACATCAGGCAGAGCTGACTTCATTTGGGTGTCAACTCATACAATATTTCTATGGTCTTTTTAAAGTTGCCAACAGAAAGGGAGGGGGGAGCAGTGCGGCAGCTTGAAAACCAAAACTGCATTCCATAAATGTTTTCAAAGATAGTAACTAGGTGACCGAAGTTTCTGCCGAGCAAATATCTAGCTGGAGAGCATGATTGATGATTCTTGGCTATGGAAGTGTCCCATTGGAGAATATGAAATACGACACTCTCAGGGGATGGAGGAAAACCAGGGTCAAGGGTGACAATGAATGATGTGGCTCTGAGTCGGCTACACTAGGCAATGCCGTACCTTTTAACTCCCAATAAATCCTTTTGAAGTTTTGGAAGTTTGGCTCGAAACTCATGATTTAAATGGATTTAAGTGCCGGAATCCTGACATTGGGTATGTGCCTGACATGTTACTCCTAATAAATAACTGGATTTCTTTTGAAACTTGGCTCGAGGCTCATGACTTAATTAGGGTGTCAATCGGAACCCTGACAATAATCATTTTTGCAAAATTCTACAAACAAAGTCAACAAGGAAGCCAGATCCACTTAACAGTCGTTGAACAACTGCAGTGATTCACTTAGCAACAGTGGGAAGAAAGATCGTAAAATGGGGCAAAACTCACTTAACAACTCTCTAACTTAGCAAAGGAAAATTTGGGCTCAGTTGTGGCTAAGGACTAACTGTAATGCAGCTAAGGACAAGGGAGCTTGCTACCTAGAACTTTCTTAACATAGTTTTTGCTAGTTTTTACTGAATATAAATTTATTGGTGTCAATAAACCGAAAAGTAGGATATAATCCGAACTTCACCTCAAATGCTACTTGACTAAGGAAGGAATGCAATAAATATCTTCTTTGATGTCTTATTTTAATAATTGATCGGAAAGTTTGTCTGCCATAGCAATTTAAATTTTGTTCCTCTATGCTAGCTGGCATGAAAAATAATACCATTTGAAAGTATACGACAGCTGGTACATTTGATAGCTGGCGCAGTCTTGTGGTTAAGAAATGGAGCTATGGAACAGTCCCTTGATTGAATTTCACCCCTTCCATCCTCATACCCAATTTTACTCAAGACATTCTGATGGATTTACGGTAATGTAAGATTAGTGATAATTGTTCTATATTACAGGATTATTATGAGGGTTCTGAGAGAGAATGTGTGATGGGAGTGGATGCAAAGGGTTAAAAAAAAAACAAAGTTCCTAACAGGTTGAGGGGGAACAAAATCATGAAATGCCAAAACAACACTTGAATGAAAATGTCAGAGGCAAATTCAACTTACAACCATTTTGTTTAGTGGCTGTTCAAAGTTACAGTGGCACTGAAAAAAGTGACTTATGACCATGTATCCATGGTCATGTAATCAAAATTTGGATGCTTAGTGTGTATTTATGACAGCTGCACTATCCAGGGGTCTTGAAATCACCATTTGTAACCTTCCTAGCTGGCTTCCAACAAGCAAACTCAATGACGAAGGCTTGTTAGTTTTTGCTCAGTCAAGCAAACACTGCATATTATTGCTTTGGTGCATGTTGATTGCTCCTTTTTAATGACCAGATAATCATAAATTAAAGAGATGATCTTCAGGATTATTTTTCTCTTTGGAATAACAATCAAATATCATTAAAACTCAAGTAAGGAAGTTTTCCTATTTGTTTGTTTTAAACTTCCACAAGTTCTGGCTGTAAGAAGAAACCAATCTGAATCTCTGAGCATTTTAACAAAGGGCACCTGGGGGAATCTCACAAATTCAATATGAAGAAGCTTAGCTTCTTTCAACAAGATTACAATTATCCTTATGTTTCAGCAATTAAACTTAAAAAGGAAGTTACAACTGCTTTGCAATAAGCCAGTCTGTTTCAATTTGCTAAGTTGTTAACTGTAATAGAATAAAATGGCATATATGCTGAATTATTGTGAAGCTCAGATTACAAAGAGGACCGAGGAGCATTTCAACACACAAAGTCATATTCCCAATTAGTGGAAATCTACCTATCTGTTATGCAACATGAAGAAACCATATGCATTAGAGAGATTTGTAATTATGCAGTAGAATGTTTAGAATTAGAAAATCATGTGGATTAGAAAGACATAATTAAAGTGAAGTATGAAGGATGGATGGATGATGAAGGGTAGATGAATTATGAAGATAAATGGATGGATGGATGGATGGATGATGAAGATGGATGGATGAAGGAAAGGAGGGATGCATGGCTGCAACTCTGTGATTGAAGCTCCACCCTCTCGCTTTACAGGCATGTATTATGTGCACTATGTTACTATGCTTTAGAGTAGATTGTACAATTTGCTTGCAACCATGGGCTGCATTTTGTTGTTGTTGTTTTATTTGTTGCTTTTTCAATGGCATCAATTTTTTGTGTGTGTTCTGGCCTGCATCATGGATCAAATGGAACAATGATTGTTCTGGATAAGTGGCTGTCCAGTCTCTTTTTAAAAACTTCCAGTGATGGAACTCCCACAACTTCCAGAAATAAGCCATTCCACTGATTAATTGTTCTAACTGTCAGGAAATTTCTCTTTAGTTCTAGGTCTCCCCTTGATTAGTTTCCATCTATTGTTTCTTGTCCTACCCTAAGGTGCTATGGAGAATAGGCTGATTCCCTCTTCTCTGTGAGAGCCCCTCAAGTACAAAAATTGCTATCATATCATCCAGGGGTAGGATTCAAAAATTTTAACAACCGGTTCTGTGGCCGTGGCTTAGGTGGTGGGCATGGCTTGGTGGTCATGTGACTGGGTGGACATGGCTTGGTGTTCATGTTATTGGCTGGGTGTGGCCAACTCAATATCACTCACATCGAGGCACATATCTCCTCACCTAGCCTCCCATGACTGTGGGTATGCTACAACAGTCGTAAGTGTGATAAATGGTCACTTTTTTCAGTGCCATTGTAACTTTAAATGGTCACTCCATACAAGAAAAGTACCAGCAAAGGAGGGGAAAAAAACTCCAGAGATGTTCCTGAGACAGGAAGTCTAGTCCTGCCAAGAATGTAATAAGGGATTAATGGAGAGGCAGTTTCTGTAAGCAACACCTAGAATGTTTCCTTCCTGCCTTCCTTACAGGATTAGGCCAGTAATTTCTTCTAACAGCTGGTTCTCCTAACTGCTTAGAATGTTAACAACCGGTTCTAGAGAGTAGGTGGGAACTGGTAGAATCCCACCCCTGATATCATCCCTAGACTTTGTTTGTTAGACTAGGCATACCTAGTTCCTTCAATCATTCATGATAAGGTTTAGCCTCTAACCCCCGATCATCTTTGTTGCTCTTTGCTACTGTATCTATCTATCTATCTATCTATCTATCTATCTATCTATCTATCTATCTATCTATCTATCTATCTATCTATCCATCCATCCATCCATCCATCCATCCATCCATCCATCCATCTATCTTGTTGACTCAGCCTTCCATCCTTCCAAGATTAATAAAATGGGGACCCGATTGTTGGGGGGAAAATGCTGATTGTGTAAACCACTTAGGGAGGGCTATAAAGCACTGTGAAATGGTATATAAGTCTAAGTGCTTATCCATCCATCCATCCATCCATCCATCCATTGAACTATGGTTGAACTGTAGCTTCTAAAAAGCAAGACCTAAAAAGCAAAATTGTAACAATTTAAGTGTGTCTTTAGAAAATTATACCCAGCATTGGTATAATTTTGGAATTATACAATGCTAGAATTGTCCTCTCTTGCTTAACCAAAACTTTACTTTACTTTACTTTACTTTATTGTCATTGCACCTCATACAATGAAATTAAATACCATCTTTAGTGTACATTATGACTATGAAAATAAACACAAACACACATCCTTCACCTTCTATACATTGAATTGAAAACCCCTGATATTGCATTAATGGTGCACTATACAGTAGAATTCAAAAGAGCTACTGCCCTGGGATAGAAGCTGACATCTAGAAATTGTCACTGTTTCCAACAAAACAGCAAAATTAATATTGGGCCATTGGGCTCCAACCTTCACCATTTTGAATCATGCTTGCTGTATTGTGGCCCACACATAGAGGAAACGGGTGGAGAGTTGCAATTCTTGTAAGTGCTGCTGATCCTTGATGGCACAATGAACAGAGGTCATGAATATACATATTAAATGCCTGCAGTTCCCTTAATCTGAACATCTTTAAAAATGCTGCTCAGATTTTCAGTTTCCTTTCCCATCCTAAGGAAAAGTTGCAAACTGTATGAGAAGTGAAGAAAGCATATTGGCAGGCCTCAGGGCTCTCAATTTTTTTTTTAATATTATCATTTTAGAGAATTTAATAAGTGTGCAGGGGAATAATGCTATTTCCCTCCCCCCAAGGAGAGTCAAAATGGCAAAAGGTCTTCTGAGGAATGTTGACTGAACATTAGAATAGTAATCCATGTAAGAGTTGTTAAATGTCCTTATTGGCTCCCTGTCACCTTTGATTTATGCTGCAGAAGACTTGAGTAAGGATTGCCCAAAATTTTATTTAAGATCCTTGTAGTCCAAGATTATAACTTTATCATCATCAAAGTTGGAGGACCATTAGAAGAATCTCTATGTCCCCACCATTAAAGGCCTGATACTCTAAAGTCAGTCAAGGGCTCTGGCTCCTTCTCCATATAGTGAAGATGGTCACTATATGGATTGCAGCTACATATCAAAACATTGAGCTGCTCTGGAATGTCTTCTGACATCTTTAAGATTTGTGGACTTCAACTCCCAGAATTCCTCCTCCTGTCATGTTAGCTGAGGAATTCTGGGAGTTGAAGTCCACAAATCTTAAACTTGCCAAGTTTGAAGACCTATGTCGTAATACAGTAAAGAGACCGTCAAGCAATGGGACTCATTTGGAGCTATCCAAGGTCCTGTTTGGGGTGTCTCTGAGCTTGGTTGTTTTCTCACAGAAATTTCATTACCAAATGAAATACTGATTATGTTTCTTAGTATATTAATGAAATATCTGTAAGAAAATAACCAAGCTCAGAAAGCACCAAGGTCCTCACAGTTCAACCCTGAGCTGCAAATATTCTCTTCTAAAGGTCCTGCTTCCTATTGTGCATTTCTTGGTCTTCTGCTGTCCTCAAGTTTCATTGCGGATATGTTGGGACAACCCAGCTTGTTGCGTTAACACAATACTGTGAATTCTGTCAACTCCTCACCCCAATGGATTAATTTGATAAGCACATGCGATAATGCAAGTACACAATATAATGCCTACAGAAAGCTAATTCATTTGCAGTCAAACTTCCTTAATTATTTTCTCTTTTTACCTTGTTTTCCGGGTTAGCTGGATATCTCTGTAGAGAGTGTAGGTGTGAGTTCCTAAGAAGATATAAGGTTCCATAGCAACCCCCTTGATGGAGGCATAATCCTTGCCCATCAATCCAAAAGCCTCCATCATGTCAAAACCTGTGAAAAGTAGACCATATTGATCATGTAAACATGTAATTCCTAATCTCATGAACTTTAATATGTGTGGACTTCAACTCCCAGAATTCCCCAGCAAGCATGTAATGCAAGGGTTCTTCAAACTTGGCAAGTTTAAGACTTGGGGACTTCAACTCCCAGAATTCCTAGGAGCTAACAGGACTGAAGGAGGAATTCTGGGAGTTGAAGTCCACAACTCTTAAAGTTGTCAAGTTTGAAGACCCCTGATGTAATGGAAGGAACAGGTTTCCCATGCTTGCTCAATTCTAAGATGTTATCAGTAGGATAAATAATGACAGCCTCATTCCTATTTCAATGTTCTTCCTTGTTTCCCTGACATTCTATCTAAACATTGAAAATGATTTATACCAGTGTTTCTCAACCACAATAACAGGATAACATAGTTGAAAGGGAACTTGGAGATCTTCTAATCCAACCCCCTGTTCAAGCAGGAAATCCTATGCCAATTCACACAAATCCTTGTCCAATCTCTTCTTTAAAATATTCAGTGTCAGGGCATCCACAACTTCTGCAGGCAAGTTTTTCACTAATTGATTGTTCTCACTGTCAGGTAATTCCTCCTTAGTTCTAGGTTGAATCTCTCTTTGATTAGTTTCCATCTACTAATCCTACTTTCTACATCTTAGTTTCAGGTGCTTTGGAGAATAGGTTGACTCCCTCTTTTTTTTGGCAGGCCCTTAGATATTGGAAGACTGCTATCAGCCATTCTCATTGTACACATGTTGTACTCTGACAATAAAGGTAATAAAAATCATGTCTCCCCTAGTCCTTCTTTTCATCAAACTAGACATACCCAATTCCTGCAATCGTTCTTCATATGTTTTAGCCTCCAGTCCCCTAATCATCTTTATTGTTCTTCTCTGCATTCTTTCTAGAGTCTCAACATTTTTTTTTGTATTGGGGCAGCCAAAGTTGGATGCAATACTCTGAGTGTTCCAAGACATTATAAAGGAATATTAACACTTCATGTGATCTTGATTCTATCCCTCTCTTAAAGCTGCCTAGAACTACTTTGGGTTTTTTTGGTAGCTGCAGTACATGGCTGGTTCATATTTAAGTGGTTGTCCATGATAATTCCTAGATCCCACTCACAGGTACTACTACTGAATCAGGTACCACCTAAACACTGGCAACTTTAGGATGTCTAGAATACCTTATGCCACCAGACTCGAAATTCTAGACCTAGAAAACCTAGAACTATGCCACCTTTGGTCTGATCTAAGTATAGTATATAAAATCATACATTGCAATGTCCTACCTGTCAATGAATACTTCAGCTTCAACCATAACAACACAAGAGCAAACAATAGATACAAACTCAAGGTTAATCGCACCAAACTTGATTGCAGGAAATACGACTTCAGCAACAGAGTGATCAATGTCTGGAATACTCTGCCCGACTCTGTGGTTTCTTCCCCAAACCCCAAAAACTTTAACCTTAGACTGTCTACTATTAACCTCACCCCTTTCCTAAGAGGTCTGTAGGGGGCGTGCATAAGCGCACCAATGTGCCTACCATCCCTGTCCTATTGTTTCTTTTTTATTTTTCTTATATGTATCCATGCATTCATAACTATGTTTTTACTTATACCTATTATCTTGTAAACAATTGACAAAATTAAAAAAAAAAACTCCCAGCATGCTTGCTGGGGAATTCTGGGAGTTGAAGTTCAGACATCGTAAGGTTACTAAAGTTGAGAAACACTAGTGCAAATATTGCAAAGGCAGTTGGGGGAGGGATTTTAGAAGATTGTTGTGAGAAGTAACAATTTTTCCTGTAAAAGACAGAGCAATGGTGACATCACAATTAGTCCTTATGTAACCTAAGAAACCCTAATGAGATATTAAGTAAGACATTGTGTAAGAATGTTCTCTGTATTACAAAAACCAGACTATAAATGTTTTGCACATTCTGGCCAGGCATATTGCTGGTAGGTCAAGGAAAGATAGCTGGCAGGTCAAGTTGCCATGTTAAAATTAATAGTGTTGACAATAGTTGCCAAGGGGATGGAGATTACTGAAAACCAATAAACTGATGGGATGGAGGTTCCAGGAAGAGGAAGGAATCCACCCAGAAACCAACCAATGAAGATAAGAGGTAGTAACTGGGGCTGGAGTTTTGAAACTGTATTTAATCATCATTTATTCCCATGGAAGATGTCTTCTGTACCTCTACCTATATGAGCACAGAAGTCCAGCCTTTGCAAATGCTTATAATAAAGAAGCTCTTTATATTGTTCAGAAGTCTCCTGGTAATTTCACACTTAAAGGGTTAAATACCATAGTTGTACCCATATTCCTAGATGAGACAGAGATCTACAGCTTCATCTGATAACCCTTTAAAGAGCCATTGACAAAGACCCTTGAGCCTTCCGCTGGTTCAGTCTGGATTTTTCTGACACTACAGATAAAAAGCAAACTGTCTCATCTGCACTAAAAGTAGCATTTCTCGGGAGAAAATAAGAACAAGTCTGCACACAAAGAGATTAGCTGTGGATCTGCAGATCATCCTAGAGTCCTTAGCAAAAAGCACAGGTTCGCACTCTGGAGACTGTGCATGAATCAGCCATAAACTTCCTTGCCATTAAATTGCATCAGATCACACACTGCAATGAACAAGGTTGGTTGCCTGCTGCCTCGTTTTACACACCATCTGCCTCCTTCTCTTTAAATTGTTAAGCAGGGTTGACTTTGGTGAATACATATTCTTGAGGAGGAGGAGGAGGAGGAGGAGGAGGAGGAGAGGGGGGATGGAGACAGAAAAGGGGGGAGGAAAAGAAAAGAAAGAAAAGAAAATGAATACATATTCTTCCATAAAAGAAGAAGGAAAGGAGAAGGAGAAGAAGGAGAAGGAAGGGAAGGGAGAGAGGAAGGAAGGAAATAAAAGAGAAAAAAGAGAAGAAAAGAATTGAAAAGGAAAGGAAAGGAAAGGAAAAAAAAAAAATGAATACATTTTCTTCCATAAAAGGAGAAGGAAAGGCAAAGGGGAAGTAGAAGGAGAAGAAGGAGAGGAAAGGGAGAGAGGAAGGAAAGAAGGAAATAAAAGAGAAAATAGAGGAAAGAAAAGGAATAGAAAAGAGAAGAAAAGGAAAGGAAAGGAAATGAATATATATTCTTTCCATAAAAGGAGAAGGAGAAGAAGGAGAGGGAAGGGAAGGGAGAGAGGAAGGAAGGAAATAAAAGAGAAGAAAAGAGAAGAAAAGAATAGGAAAGGAAATGAAAGGAAATGAATACATATTCTTCCATAAAAGGAGAAGGAGAGGGAAGGGAAGGGAAGGGAAGGGAAGGGAGAGGAAGGAAATAAAAGAGAAAACAGAAAGGGAAAGAGAAAGAAAGGAAAGAAAATGAATACATATTATTTCATAAAAGGAGAAGAAAGGAGAAGAAGGAAAGGGGAGAGAGGAAGGAAGGAAATAAAAGAGAAGAGAGAAGAGAAAAAAAAGAGAAGAAAAGGAAAAGAAAAGAAAATGCATTTTTGAACCAGGGAACATCTTCTCTAACAGATGAGTCAGTTTGTGTTGCCTTCAATGCAACCAGACTTCGACATCAATAAATCCGCTCCTCGTTTTGTCTTCTCCTTTGTCTGTCTATCTGAATTTATGGAAAAGCTGAAGCTGGGGATGAGCCAGGAAGAATCGTGAAACAGGCATGTTTAAAAACGTTTCCATCATTATTTTTCCATCTGCCAGCTTGAACTCCATAGCTTCATTTCTGACGATTATCTTGAAGACCGAAGCCAATCGAAGGAGGGATGTCCTGGTTTTGATGAAATCAAATGCTGGCTGAATTCGATTTAGTAGAAGTCCCCAGCCATGCAACCTCCACATATCTAAATTTCACTTGAACCGAATTATTATAAAAGCATGCAAAAATAAGTGAGGCACTGCAACGTGGGAAAAGATGGCTGGGGTAATACAGGTAGTCCTCGACTTATGACCACAATTGAGGCCAACATTTCTGTTGTTAAGTGAGACATGTGACTTTTCTTGCCACAGTTGTTAAGTGAATCACTGCAATCAATAAATTAGTAGCCAGTTTGTTAAGTGAATTGACTTTGCTTGTCAAAAGGCTGCAAAACATGACCACGTGACCTTGGGACACAGCAACGGTCATAAGTATGAATCAGTTTCCCAGCCCCTGGATTTTGATCACGGGATCACGGGATGCTACCATGAAAAAAATGATCAAAAATTACTTTTTTCAGTGCCGTTGTAACTTTGAACAGTCACTAAGTGAACTGTTGTAAGTCAAGGGCCACTTATAGTTGCAACAGGCAGTGCTGGATGAAGGAAAAGAAAAGATAAAGGCATATTCACTGGAGTAACATTTCCATTGGATTTTCCTGGTAGGTTGACATACTCAGTGAGAGGTCAGTGCAGAGACTGCATGAAGTATTTTTAACCAGATATTTTGGTGCAATCAAAGAGTTTTAAGGAGGGAAAATAATTCCTCCAGGAATCTTCAGAGCAGTGCTGGAAGCTCTAATTATCTGTGACATTTTTGTAAAAAAAAAAGACTTCTTGTAAAGAAGTTTAGGAGATAGTATCATCAGGAAGTGGACGAAACCAACTGAGAGCAAGAGTAGCAGGTCTGTAAGTCTTTGTTCCAACTCGGAGGTAGCACTAACAGTAGCACTTAGGTTTATTTGCCACTTCATAGTGCTTTGCAGCCCTCTCTAAGTGGTTTACAGAGGCAGCATATTGTACCCAACAATTTTGGCTCCTCATTTTACCCACCTCAGAAGGATGAAAGCAGTGGTGGGATTCAAATTGTTTTACCACCGATTCGGTTGGCGTGCCTTGGTGGGTGTGGCTTGGTGTGCATGCTTTGCCTAACTCCGGCATGCAGTTTTCCCCACACCGTGGCCGATCTTGTGCTTTTCTCTTCTTTTTCCTCTCAGCTGATTGTCAGAGGATTTTTTTCCCCCACCTCTCAGCTGATCGTCGGCTTTTTTTACTACCGGTTCGGGTGAACCGGTGCAAACCGGTAGCATACCACCACTGGATGAAAGGCTGAGTCAACCTTGAGCCAGTCAGGATCAAACTCCTGGCTGTGGTCAGACTTATCCTGCAATTTTAAGCACTGTGCCACCACAGCTGTAAGTAGCAATAGCGATAGAATTTAGGCTTATATATCCACCCCATAGTGTTTCTACAGCACAAACAAGCTACATTTACTTAGAGGTAGTCCTCGACATATGACCGCAACTGAGCCCAACATTTTCACTGCTAAGCAAGACAGGTGTTATGTCAGGTTTACCTCACTTTACCCCGTCTTTTTCACCACCGTTGTTAAACAAATCTCTGCACTAAATTAGTAAGGAGCCATGGTGACACAATGGTTAGAATACAGTATTGCAGGCTAATTCTGCCCACAATCGGGAGTTCAATTCTGACCAGCTCAAGGTTGACTCAGCCTTCCATCCTTCCAACATTGGTAAAATGAGGACTCAGATTGTTGGGGGCAATAGGTTGACTCTGCAAACCCACTCAGAGAGGGCTGTAAAGCACTGTGAAGCGGCATATAAGTCTAAGTGCTATTGCTATGTTAGTTATCATGTGACCCTGAAGGACTGTCATTTGGCACTATATTGTCAATCACTATCTTATCTATCCTTGTGGTTTCCTTCATAAAACACATGAGTGGCTTACCATTGTCTCCTTCTACACAGGATGGAAGGAAGTTTTTTCAGTATCACTAAAGGGATCTCCCACTTTCAGTATCTTCATATGTTGCTGTTGCTCTATATATTTATTTATCTATTTCATTTTTTTTATTCATAAGTAATTCAAACATACCTAATACTTCTTCTTCTTCCTGTTTTCCTCATAATAGCAACCCTGTGAGGTGGATTGGGCTGAGAGAGAGGGACTGGTCCAAAGCTACCCAGCTGCCATTCAGTGCCTTAAGATGGGACTAGAACTCACAGTCATCTAGTGATTGACCCCAAGTCACCCAGATTGCTTTCATGGCTAAGGCAGGACTAGAACTCACAATCTCCTGGTTTCTAGGCCAGCATATTAATCAGTATATACCCCAAACTCTCTGCTTATTTTAGCTGGGCAGCTGGGATAACCTTCATTATCATGGGCCACCCTGCTAGAATTATAAATGGTACTCTCAGTATATTATTTATTGATTTGTCAATTTTTTAAACCATTTGTCCTTAGCTCATCCCTTCCAGAAATACACTCACCCCCCCCCCACACACACACACACACGCATACACACATATGTAAGGCATCATGGAAAGATTTTGGGTTGAAGAATAAAAATGGCTTTGGATACATTAAGCCTCTTCCACTTTTAAAACAATATGATGCTTGCTATGTTCCCAACGTAGTCTACTTATTCAGACACTTTATTAACTAAGGATGCTCTCTTTGGTGTTTTAATACCAAATTTATTGTTCTTTGTAATCAAAGAACAAGCTGCAAGGCCTACCTTGTATGGGGCCATCCATGGAGCGAAGTGAAGGACAGCCTGCAGAAGGGCAGAGAATAGGAAAGGATGAAGAGGCAGGGAAACAATCAACAGATATTTGAAATTTGCAGAGAAAATGTTGTATAATAAAAGCATCTATCATATGGAACAATGTTATTTATTTTGGAAATGAAACATCTACAAGAAAATCACTAAGCTAAGAAAGCACCAAGGACCCCACAGTTCAGCCCTGAGTTACAAAGATTTTCTTGCACCTGTGGGAAGAATGTATACATTTATATGTTAGAAGTATTGTGCAGGGAATCATAGGTTAACTAACTCAGGTCTCCAACAAAGTTACAGATTAACGGCCTCCGAAATCCTTTAAACTTACAGCAAAAATAAGAATTAATTAAACATTTATTACAAATTTTAAACACACCCAAGCAAATGCACAAAACTCAATTAACACAATATAGACATTGCTCACAGTTCAAATGAAGAGACCCAATCCACATCAACCACTCCTCCAAGTCTACAGATACACACATACATGCCCTTCACGTGTCACCTTAGAACAAACACGGACACATTTCCACACTGCTCAAGACCCACACCAAGTACAAGTTCCCCTATAAAATGGCCCTTTTGTACCTCATTTTCACTGTAGATATCCCCACGGGCAAAGGTCTTTGTTTTGGGGAAATAAATAAATGTCTTTTTCTCAAAGCTGTCTAGATTTCATTTTGATTTGTTTTTGCACAACCCCGGCTCGAGTTTGAAGTCCCAATTATTCTTCTGACATATCTAGCTCTACTTACCTCTACCGCAAACTTTATCTATCTCTAAAGCAGTGTTTCTCAACCTTAGAACTCATGGGTGGACTTCAATTCCCAGAATGCCCCAGTCAATATATTGAGGAGAAAAGAAGGAGGTGTCTAATCAGATGATAGACTCAATAATTCCTCTGTAGAACTGGATCAGCAGCTCCTTGGGCACTTTGAGCTTTCTGAGTTGGCGCAGAAAGAACATTCTTTGTTGTGCTTTTTGATGTTAGGTGTCCATTTTAGGTCATGTGATATAGTAGAACCTAGAAATTTGAAGCTTTCTATTGTTGATACTGTGTTGTCTAGTATTGTAAGAGGTGATAGTATGGGAGGGTTTCTTCTAAAGTCTACCACCATTTCTATGGTTTTGAGTGTGTTCAGTTCCAGATTGTTCCGGTTACACCACGAGGCAAGTTGTTTAGTTTCCTGACTGTTCATTTCCTATTTCTAATTGCCTCTGTGTTTATTAGATTCCCCATTGCAAATTATGGTTTTTACTATGAAGTCAAATCTTTGTTTAACCCACAAAGAAATCCTAGCCACCACAAAGACTCCATGAGTAATTGTCCTGATGTATTCTATTAATTATCATGGCAAAGAAGAAAAAACACTTTCCTTTTGTTTGTTTCAACATCGAATCTATTGTGGGAAATAAAGTGAGTGGTTTAGCGTAAAAACACAACCGTTTCAACTTGTCCCTGTAATGGGACCCTCCTTGCCTTCCATTTTTTAATTCATCCTTTGTAGGACAGAAACCAGACATTAGAAAGGAAGAGTTAAAGGTTCTTTGATCAATTTGAATAGGCTGAGCCTCAAAAGATGCCTTCAGAAACCAATGCATTGTATTTAACAGACAATCTGTGACTTAGGACCACAATTGAGCTATTCCATGGCTAAATTTCCATGGCTAAGCAGACAATTATTAAATGAGTTTGGTCCCATTTTATGAGTTTTCTTGCCATAGTTGTTAGGTGAATCAACACAATTGTTCAGTTAGTAACACAGTTGTTAAGTGAATCTGGCTTCCCCATTGACTTTGCTTGTCAGAAGGTCCTGTTGGAAAAAATATCCATCTGGTTTCGTTCCAATCCGGGAGAAAGGCACTGGAGACAAAATGGAGTCTGGAGGCTGATTGGAAAGAGGGTCCATTTATTGATGAAGCAGAAGCACATGGGTGGTTCTGGACAGCTGACCACATAGAGTTGAGAATGAGGGGTAGTTATACCTTCTTTTGGGCTTTGAGCTTGAGCTTCCTGTTCCTGTGTAAGAACATGTATTCTATTAGCTGTTGTAGGGATCATAGCTGGCTCTACAGATTGTCTGAGCTCCCAGGTTTGGTTAAAGTTTGAAATGCTGAGATGATGCAACGAAGGGGCTTGTGTTCTGAAAGGGTGTTGAGCAATTCCTATTCATGACTTTGTCCTGGTTTGGATTTTGAGTGAGGGCTATTTGCTTATGAATACAGCTACCTAGATTCTTGGCTTCTTTCAATAAGCTCTTTATCTCTTAAGTGCTGACATTTACTGAGGGCTATCAAGAAAGATGTGGGCTGCCTTCTGTCTGAAAAAAACATGTTTGTCCACTTCTCCCTTTGGGAAAATATAATAATCTGCCCATTTTAATATTCCTCAAAATATTTCATTCTTCTAGGATGGGTGTGTGTGTGTGTGGCTTCCCACGGTCGCAAAAGGTGATCCCATGACCCCAGGACACTGCAAAAAACATCATTTATGCATGCCGGTTACCAAGTGTCCGAATTTTGATCACATGATCACAGCAGTGGTGAGATTCAATTTTTTTTATTACCAGTTCTGTGGGCATGGCTAGGGGGCATGGCTAGGGGGCGTGGCCATGTGACTAAGTGGGCATGGCTTTTTTTTTTGCTTTTTGCAGCACTCCTCCCCTCATTTTTGGGCCTTCTGGGCCTCAGGCAAGCCTCCTGGGGGGGGGCGTTTTTGTTCCCAGAAGGCTTCCCTAGGACTCAGGAAGGCAGAAAGCATTCTCCATTTTGGGGCCTTCCTGGAGCCCAGGAAGGCAAAAAATGGAGGGGGGTGGGGATGTTTTTTTTGCCTTCCTGGGCCTCAGGGAAGCCTCCTGGCTGAAGCAGTAAGTAAGCGAGGGGAATCCCAGCACAGCTGATCGTAGGAACAGTTGATCGTAGGAACAGTTGATCGTAGGAACAGTTGATCATAGGAACAGCTGATCGTAGGAACAGCTGATCGTAGGAAGGGAGGAAAGGTATACCTTAAGGAGTGACTGGGAAGGCTAGTGTCAGGTGGGCAGGTTGAGTAAGCATCAGGTGGGAGGGATAAGCGAGCAAGTGGCAATCGGGCAACCGGGTCGGGAGCATGTCCAGCCAGAAGCTATTACCAGTTCAGTGACCCATGCCAAATCCTTGCTACCAGTTCACCCCAACCAGGTGAGAACCGGCTGAATGCCACCACTGGGTCACAGGGATGGGATCATGCAGTGTTCGTAAGTGGGATGTCAAGATTGAACCACTCTGCTTCTTTCAATGTTTAATGCATCTCAATGTCAGGTGGGCCTCATTCAAAACCCAAGAAAGAAATCCTTCAACTCTAGTTATGTAGAGGAAAAGTACTTTTACTGAGTTTGAAGCAGGAGTGGGATTCAATTTTTTTTACTACCGGTTCATTAGTTGAACAGTTGACATCGGAAAATAGTCATAACTCAGTTTTTTTTCAGTGCTGTTGTAACTTGAACAGTCACTAGATGAACGGTTGTGAATTGGGGGCTATTTGTGTTTGCTTCTCCATCAACCCAAGGTTTAGGCCCAAAGGCAGAGAGGGTGGTATTTATTTGAAAAAAATCAGAGATAGCTCTGAAAAAAAATAAAAAAATACTCAAGAGGATATTTCCGTTTGTGAAGTCCATGTTGAGTCTGCTTCAAGCATATCATCACTGCTGTCATTTCAAAAGAATATTTAACTTCTTTTAAACCTAACAGTGAAGATATCTCAGAGATCAGTTAGCCCAACTCTTTATTCAATGCATGACCCATTAGAGCAGTGTTTCCCAGACATAGTGATAGAATAACAGAATAACGGAGTTGGAAGGGACCTTGGAGGTCTTCTAGTCCAACCCCCTGCTCAAGAAAGAGACCCTGTACCATTCCAGACAACTGACTATCCAGTCTCTTCTTCAAAACCTCCAGCAATGGAGCACCCACAACTTCTGAGGTTCCACTGGTTAATTGTCCTCACTGTCAGGAAATTTCTCCTTAGTTCTAGGTTGCTTCTCTCCTTCATTAGTTTCCACCCATTGTCCTACTATCAGGTGCTTTGGAAAATAAGTTGACCTCTTCTTTGTGGCAGCCCTTCAGATGTTGGAAGACTGCTATCACGTCACCCTGAGTTCTTCTCTTTGTTAGACTAGACTAGGGCTCTCCAACCCCCAGTCTGTGGATTGGCATGCCAGAAACCATGGCTGCGCAAACAAGCGATGCCCCATTTGTGAGAAGCAGGCAGCACACGAAACCAAACACACACACCCATTCTGCAGAAAAGCTTCTCTCCATGGGATCCTAGGAGACAAAAGGTTGGGGGCCAATGGACTAAACATACCCAATTACTTCAGAGGTGGTATTCAGCAGGTTCTGACCACTTCTGGAGAACTGGTAGCGGACATTTTGAGGAGTTCAGAGAACCAGCAAATACCACCTCTGACTTGCCCCGCCCCCATCTATTCTCTGCCTCCTGAGTCCCAGTTGATTGGCTGGGTCTTCTTTGGTTGCCCTGCACAGGAGAACGAAGCAGGCTAGTGGGATGGGGAAGGAATGGAGATTTTGCAGTATCCTTCCCCTGACACGCCCACCAAGCCATGCCCACAAAACTGGTAGTAAAAATGTTTGAATCCCACCACTGATTTACTTCAACAATTTTCATAAAATAGGATCTGATCTGGGATGCTCACATTGCAGCACTGGTCAAAAGGGCCCAACAGATATTATGCTACCTGAGATTTCTCAGAAAACAACAATTGAATGAAAAACTGCTGGTGACCTTCTACCGCTGTACCTTAGAGAGCATTTTAACTTACTCCATCTCTATATGGTTTGCCAATTGCACAGTGGCAGATAGGAAAGCGCTCCAGAGGGTTAATGTCATTGCCAGAAGGACATGGGTTGCCCTCTCCTCTTTTTGGAAGAGCTTTATAGCTCCTGCTGCCTTAAGAAAGTTCAAAACATTCTCAAAGATCCATCTCATCCTGGGCACCCTTTTTTTGAACTATACAGGATAATAAAAACAAGGACAAATAGGCTGATAAACAGCTTCTATCCCAGATAGAAGTTCAATAGAGTTACAATAGATTAACTCTATTGAATTCTACTGTATAGGGCAATATTAATGTGATATGAGGGGTTTTCAATTCAATTATATAGAATACAAAGGATGTGTGTTTGTATTTTATTTTTATAGTCATAATGTACACTGAAGATGGCATTTAATTTCGTTGTACGAGGTGCAATGACAATAAAGTAAACTAACTAACTTTATGTCTGGGGACTTCAACTTCCACAATTTCCATCAATGGCCATGCTGGCTGGGGAATTCTGGGATTTGAGTCCATACCCCTGGAAATTGCCATGCTTTGGAAACACTGCAATACAGCATTTCTAATTGGCCAACTCCCTAACTTCTGTTGAGCTTTCTCCCTGGGAAGGAGGAGGCAGTGTAGAATGCCACCATGAATGAGAAGAAACAGTTTCCTGGGGCAGTCTTTTCCACTGGTTGACAGTTTCTGCAGAAATAACAAGTTATCCTTGACTTACAACAGTTCATTTAGACACTGTTCGAAGTTATAATGACACTGAAAAAAATGACTTATGATTGTTATTGACAACTTATGATCATTGTGGTACTCCTGCAGTCACATGATCAAAATCCAGATGCTTGGAAACTGGCATGTTTTTATGACCGTTGCTGTCATGCCCACATCAGAGTCTGAGGAGGAAGATGAACAGCTGACAGAGAGCAGGAGAGTGGCTCCATTGGCTGTGGAGGAAACTGGGGAAGGACAAAGTCAGGCAGGGCAGGGCAGGGGAGAAGTAGAATAAGGGAGAGGGGGTTCAGATGAAGACCAAGGCCCAACCCCTCCTCATCCTAGGGTGAACAGGGAAGAATGCAGAAGAGAGCAACATGGATTGTATAGCTTACAAGGAAGGAAAGGGCCCTGATTCCCTTCACAAGGCACAGCTGGGGATGGAGTTTTAAAGGAGAGGCAGTTGGGAGGGGTGTTTGCTGGGAACAAACACTGAATTCATCTAGTGTTGAGAGCTGTGGCCTGCATTCCTGGCTTCCTCCTGACTGTTTGAATTATTGCCATGCTTCTGTGTGCTTATCTTGCCTTGCTGGAATTATTGCCATGATTCTTCTTGGACTCATTATCTTGCCCTGCTGGAGTGATTGATTGTAATCCATCTGCTTGCAGCATTTGGACTGGATTATCTGCAGCCAGAGGCTGTTGCAGGTTCATGGGAGAGCTTTTCTCCAGGCCGGAGAGTAAATGGAACATCGAGGGCCAGTTGGAGCAAATAAAGGGACTCATATCTGCTCTCTGGCTGTGTTGCCTTCATGCGATGCTCTGGATCATCACAGTTGCAGTAATCCACAATCATGTGATCTCCTTTTGTGACCTTCTGACAAGCAAAATTAAAGGGGAATCCAGATTCATTTAACAACTGAGTTACAAACTTAACAACTGCAGTGATTCACTTAGCAACTGTGGCAAGAAAGGTCGTAAAATCAGGCAAAACTGTAGGAGATGACCCAGCTGAGCTTGAGAGAGGGGGTCAAAGATGTCATCAGTCTCGAATACCTTTGTGCTCACAAGAGATCCAAGTCCAGCCCACCATGAATTTCATTGACCCTTATCTACTGCCAATTTGCTTTGACATTAGTAGTTCAGATTCTTGTAGACTACAAGAAAGCTTGCAAAATAGGGCAAAACTCACTTAACTTCTCACTCAGCAGCATAAATTTTGGGCTCAAAGACTAACTGTATGCAGTCCTCACACTTCAGAACAGGGTTTGTCAACTTTGGTGACTTCAAGACTTGTGGACTTCAACTTCCACAATTCTCCCACCAGCCAGTTGTATTTTACAATTTATGTCTACAGATAGATAGACAGGCAGATAGCCCAGTTTACAGAAGATTTGCTTCAAATGAACTCTCCTAGCCTTTATGGAAACCTCCATTTACATTAATAGCACAATTTCCAGGAGGTGGATGGATTTAATTGAAAGGGGTTTTGAAATACATTCATAGTTTTCTCTTCTGCCAAAGGCGCAAGAATAAAAAATGCACCACCGAATAATGCCAGGCAGTTGTAACCACTGTAATAACTCCACGGCATGTGAATTTGCATTTGTTTTACCTTAGAGTTGAGCTGGAGAAAAAGAAATAATTGGGAGTTAAAGAACTGATTGAAAATTGTGCTGATTCCAGGCAAACGAGAGAAAGAAAGGCAGAGAGAAAATACCACAGAAAGAATTTCCTATTCTAGCCACCGAAAAATTGATATTGGACTTTTAAAGGAACAACTTCATTCTCTGAAATAATTCTGAAGTCTATACTGTCCAATAATAGAAAATAGAATAATAGGATTGGAAGGGACCTTGGAGGTCTTATAGTCCAGCAAGATTATATATATTATCCCAGACAAATGACTATCTTCTTGGAAACCTCCAACATTGGAGCACCCACAACTTCTGGAGGTAAGCCATTCCACTGATTAAGTGTCCTCACTGTCAGGAATTTTCTCCTTAGTTCTAACTTGGAACTCTCTTTAATGATCTTCCACCTGTTGCTTCTTACCCTGCCCTCTGGTACTTCAGAGAATAGGTTGACCCCTGCTTCTCTGTGACAGTCCCTCAAATACAGGAGGACACTTATCATGTTCCTCTTTAATCCTTCTCTTCATTAGACAAGACATACCTGGTTCCCTCAATCATTCATCAGCCAAAAATCAATAATTATTGAAAATTCTCACTGTGAAATCTTACCTTCTGTTTTGAAGAATTGGGATTCTTTCATGGTGGGCAATCGAGCCAAGACTGTAGCTATAAGAAGCAAAATAAAAGATTTTGCTGAAACCTAACTGCTCAAAGGTCAACATGCAATCATATCTGCAAATCAATACCATAACAGTGGGAAGTTTTATCTTTTGTTATGTTTAAATAATTCTAGCCGAAGAGACATCTAAATACAATTTGTAATCCAAGAGAAGAAAAGATTTGTAGCTTGGAGTTGAACTGTGGGATCGTTGGTGCTCTCAGAACTTGGTTGTTTCCTTGTGGACCTTTCATTACCCAACTAGATAACACCATCAGTGCTAGAAGAGAGTGGGGTTTGTGGAGTGGAGAAGAAACAGAGGAGGAGAGGAGGAGGAGGAGGAGAAGGAGGAGGAGAGGGGGGGGAACTGTGAGGTCTTTGGTGCTTTCTGAACTTGGTTGTTTTCTTGTAGACTGGGGTGTCAAACATGTGTCGTCATTGTGGCATCATGTGACATATCGGGACTTGTTTCTCCTTCACTAAACTGGGTGGTGTTGGGGCCAACATGTGATGCATCCGGCCACAAGTTTGACACCCTGTTGTAGACCTTTCATTATCCAACTAGGTACACCATCAGTGTTAGAAGGGAGTGAGGTTTGTGGAAAAGAAACAGAGGAGGAGGAGGAGGAGGAGGAAGGAAAATGTGGGGTCTTTGGTGCTCTCTGAACGTAGTTGTTTTCTTGCAGACCTTTTATTACCCAACTATAGGTAACATCATTAGTGCTAGAAGGGAGTGGATTTGCATTGATGATGTTCCTTAATTGGGTAATGAAATGTCTGCAAGGAAACAACCAAGCTCAGAAAACACCAAGGGCCCCACAGTTCAACCCTGACCTGCCATAGGTCCCATCTATCCACCAGCCAAAGAACAACCAGTGAATTACAGCATGCTCTGTCTGTCATCCAGGAATTTTGTGCCAGAATAACAGCAATCAGGACTGTCTTCAGATGGCTGGCTGGTGCTACAAAGATGTTTTAGGTCGCAGTTGTGCCAATGGCCAGAGCAATGTTGATGGTGCCATTTTGCAAAGGGTTACAACAGTAGATGTAGAAGGTTTCATAGAAAACAATTAACTGAGGGTTCTTTTAAGGGGAGAAGACAGGAAGACCAATCATCACCCATCACACAGAGGGGCCTATTCACTTGACAACTGTTTAACAACAGAAATGTGCTTAGCTGTGGTCCTAAGTCAACGACTACCAGTAATATGATGTAAGTTTAGAGAGAGAGTTTGAAATATATCTATATATCTTGCCCCCCTCCCCAAATGCCTTTATTTCACTTTAATCCCCATCATTTCTTGCCCCTCACAATTATTGGAGTATCTACAGCAAAGAGAATAGAGCTTCAGGAGAAAACAAGAAATAAGAGATGGTTCAAAGGGAAAGAACCAAATGATGGATGGGCTCACCTGTCCGGCCAATGACAGATACAGGGTCACTCTCTCCTGCAGCGTAGACTGCAATTACGGTCACCGTATAAACTCTAGCAGGCAGGAGAGAATGGAGAACAATGGACTGGATCCTGCCAGAGACTGTCATCTGTAGAAAGGAGAACATAAACACCTTTACAACCTAGCAAGGCAACCTGATTTTAGGACTCAACAGGACAATTACTGTAACAAATGAATAATTGAAGGCAGGACAAGAAGCAACGGATGGAAACTTATCAAGGAGAGAACCAACTTAGAACTTAACTAAGGAGAAATTTCTGGACAGTCTTGTGTTGAATTTATATTTACTGACAAAGAAATAATGGTAGACTAATATAGATCTATTCCAAGCTATTTAGCTCTCATCCGTTAGCCGTACCCTTCTGGGATTCGAACCCGGGTTACTTACATACTAGACAGCCACGGGCTCTCTTCTCTTTGTCACCTATACCAGAGGAGAGATTAAGTGTTTTTTCCAGTGAGACCAGTCTATCAAGGCAATCTGGGGGACCCAAATATGGGACGGAGCACATTGCTTCCGCCTTTCAGCCGCAATCAGTGGTGGGATTCAAAAAATTTTACTACTGGTTCTGTGGGCATGGCTTGGGGGGTGTGATGTGGTTTGGTTGGCCTGGCTTGGTTGGCGTGGCTTGGTGGGCATGGCTTGGTGAGCGTGGCAGGGGAAGGATACTGCAAAATCTCCATTCCCTCCCCACTCCTGGAGGAAAGTTACTCCAAAATCCGCATTCCTTTCCCCAGCCCACTAACCTGCTTTCCAGCTCCATTCTCCTGTGCAGGGCAACCAAAGAAGAGCCAGCCGATTAGCTGGGACTCAGGAGGCAGGGAATAGAAGGAGGCGGGACCAGTCAGAGGTGGTATTTTCAGTTCTCCGAACCACTCAAAATTTCTACTACCGTTTCTCCAGAACTAGTCAGAACCTGCTGAATACTGCCTCTGGCCCAGGGGTGGGATTCTACCAGTTCACACCTATTTGCTAGAACCGGTTGTTAACATACTAAGCAGTTCGGAGAACCAGTTGTTAGAAGAAATTACTGGCCTAATCCTGTAAGGAAGGCAGGAAGGAAACATTATGGTGTTGCTTAAAAAAACTGCCTCTCCGTTAATCCTTATTACGTTCTTGGCAGGACTAGACTTCCTGTCTCAGGAGTTTTTTTCCCCTCCTTTGCTGGTACTTTGCTCATGTGGGGTGACCATTCAAAGTTACGATGGCACTGAAAAAAGTGACTTATGACCGTTTTTCACTCTGACGACTGTTGCAGCATCCCCACAGTCATGAGAGGCCAGGCGAGGAGATGCGTGCCTCGAGGTGAGTGATATTGAGTTGACCACGCCCAGCCAATAACACGACCACCAAGCCATGCCGACCAACTAAGCCACGCCCACAGAACTGGTTGTTAAAAAAATTGAATCCCACCCCTGCTTTGGCCCCAATCCAGAAGGCTCCTGGATTAGGGCTGAAAAGGCAAAAGCGGAAGCAGGATATTCTGTCCTATATTTGGGCAGACCAGGTTGCCCTGATAGACTGGTCTCACCAGAAAAATTAAATTTCCTGACAGGGAGAACAATCAGTGATACTTGTCTCCGGAAGTTGTGGGTGTTCCATCACTGGAATTTTTTAAGAAGAGATTGGACAACCATTTGTCTGAAGTAGTATAGGGCAGTGATGGCTAACCTTTTCCAAGTTGCATTTATTTATTTATTTATTTATTTATTTATTTATTTATTTATTTATTTATTTATTTATCAATTTTATATACTGCCCCCTCTCCCGACAGGACTCGGGGTGGTGTACAGCCAAGTAAAAAGCACAGTTATAAATACAATTTTTAAAATAGAATTAAAAGGATTAAATTAATGGCTGAATAAAGATAAAAACTAATCAGGAAAATTTAAAGAGCTAAAACCATTAAAATCAATTAAAAGCCCTACAAGTAACTCTAGGCCAGACCGGCTTGATGGAAAAGGTGGGTCTTCAATGTGCGCCGGAAGGTTTGTAGGTCAGGGATAGTCCTCATCTCCGAGGGTACCACCAAGCTCAGAGAGCACCAAGGACCTTAGCCTTAGTAAGATCACACCTAGAGTACTGCATCCAGTTTTGGTCACTACACTATAAAAAAGATGTTGAGGCTCTAGAAAAAGTGCAGAGAAGAGCAACCAGGATGATTAGGGGACTGGAGACTAAATATATATGAAGAACGGTTGCAGGAACTGGGCTTGGCTAGTCTAGGGAAGAGAAGGACCAGGGGAGACATGATAGCAGTCTTCCAATATCTGAGGGGCTGCCACAGAGAGGAAGGGGTCAAGTGATTTTCCAAAGCACCAGACAAGGAATAACGGATGGAAACTGAACAAGGAGAGATTCAACCTGGAAATAAGGAGAAATTTCCTGACAGTGAGAACGATCAATCAATGGAACAGAAGTTGCCTTTGGTAGTTGTGGAAGCTTCATCACTGGAGGCTTTCAAGAAGAGATTGGACTCCCATCTATCAGAAATGGTGTAGGGTTTCCTGCTTGGGCAGGGGGTTGGACTAGATAACCTACAAGGTCCCTTCCAACTCTGATTATCTGTTATGACCCCACAGAACTGGCGACTCTTGGAAATGTCCCTTTTTTCCTTAAGTACTTATTAATACTCCAATTATAATAATTGCAAATAACAAATGCTAGGTTCCAACAGACCTTGGACTCCTCAGTACAGCTAGTCCTCAATGTCGACCGCAGTTGGGATGAGAATTTCTGTTGCTAAGCAAGGCGCTTATTAAGTGCCAATTTGACCATCTTTCCTACCATGGTTGTTAAATAAATCACGGCAGTTATTAAGTGAATCATCTGATCGTTTTGTAAATTCCCCTATTGACTTTGCTTGTTGGAAGCCAGCTGGGAAGGTCACAAAGATTGCATAACCCGAGGACACTGCAGCTTGTCAGGGCTCCGGCATCCACCTACATTCAAATCAGGAGTCTCTAGTTGCATCTCTCAGAGTTTAAAAAAACCCAAAGATTTATTAGGAGTGAACATGCCGGCGCTACCTGGGTGCATCCGACTCTGAGACACATCATTCATTTCACCCTTGACCCTGGTCGTCCCCCACCCCCTGGATGTATATTCTCCAATGGGACACATCCATAGCCAAGAGTCATCAATCATGCTCTCCAGTAATAATCTTGTGTGCCAGAAGCTTCGGCCACCTAGCCATTATCTATGAAAGCACTTAAGGAATGCATTACTTCCTCCACTCCCTTTCCGCCATCAACTCTAAAATACCAGAGAAATATTTTTGAGTTGACATAGCCATTGTAAATACATGCTAAAAATGCCCAAATTCGGATCACATGACCATGGGGTCATAAGTATGAGGACTGTTGTATGTCACTCTTTTCAATGTCATTGTAACTTCAAATTGTCACTAAATGAAAAGGTTGCAAGTCGAATAGACTTCTTATATCAAATTTTATCAGGGAACTATCAATACTCCTGTTTCTGGCACAAGACAATTTGTGAAGTAGTTTAGTTGAGACACTGTGTCTGATCCATAATCCCCCAGCAAGGGTAACTGCTATCCAGAAATTGGAATCCAATTCTCCTTGATTGAAATTTATTATGCTATCAAGTCAGCTCAGTAAGAGAAGAGACTGGAAGAACTATTTTAAAAATTTTCTTCAGTTATAAAATCTAGGGGTTGACCTTGAATCTGTATCTCTGTTTATTTTTTTCTTATACATGATGGAAAGAAAATGGAAGCCCATCGGAAAAGACACTTTTTTAAAAAAAAACGTGTCTTAAAAATATAGAATGGAAGTTGTATTTCCACTTTAACAGCTTACGTGCATTAATACAGGTAGTCTCAGACTTACGACCATTCGTTTAGTGACTGTTCAAAGTTCTGTTGCTTTGGAGAATAAGTTGAACCTGGATGAACTGTGGTTTTACTGAGGCATTATAAAGTGATATTAACACTTCACAGGATCTTGATTTTATCCCTCTGCTAACCAGAAATTAAGCAGAGGTTTGATTGGTCCTGATCCCAATCACCTTACAGAAAGCTTTGAAGACACAGTTTTGTGGTGCAGAGCCCATTGAACGGTTATGCTGTGGATGTTTCTGGTAACTCAGCTAATATGTTATGATTTTAACATGCTTTTATGTATTTTGTCTTATTTTACTTATGTTTTGTTGTTTTTTATTGAAGTGTTAATTATTGTAAACTACCCAGAGTCACACATGTAAGACAGGGAAACTGTACAGAAGGAAGGAAGGAAGGAAGGAAGGAAGGAAGGAAGGAAGGAAGATAGATTTTTAGGAGGGACAGAGGGAGAATGGGAAGGTGAAAGTGGGGAATAAAGGAAGGAAGGGATGAAGGAGGGATGAAGGGAGGGAGGGAGGATGGGAAGGAAGGAAGGTTTTTAGAGGGGAGGGGGGTGAGAGGGTGAAAGTGCGAAAGAAAGGAAAGAAGGAGAGATGAAAGTAGGTAGGGAGGATAGGCAAGAAGGAAGGAAGATTTTTAGGAGGGAGAGAGGGAGGGTGAGAAGGTAAAAATGGGGAAGGAAGGAAGGAAGGAAGGAAGGAAGGAAGGAAGGAAGGAAGGAAGGAAGGAAGGAAGGAAGGAAGGAAGGAAGGAATAAAGCAGGCAAGCAAGCAGGCAAACCAGCAAGTCACCACGCATAGCTGTCATTGCTAGAGTTCTCTATGATTCTGCCCGCAGATATTTTCCATCTAAATTTAGACTTCCATTGAATACCAAACACTGAACCCGTCTGGAGGGCCTTGGACTGGCCTCGGCGGCTTTGCTACAGCCGCGGAGGCCCTGGAACAGCTGCCGTGACACCCCCGGAGTTCCAAGGGGCTGTGAAGAGGCCTTGGCGCCCCCAGTGAGGTACAGCGGTATGGCAGGCTCGGCGGCCTCACTCGGGCCGGGGCGGTCTTGGGAGGCCCCGGTTGGTCCTGACATGGGCCTGCTACGGTCATGGCGGCCCTGGAGTGGACCTAGGGCACCCTTGATGGCCCCGAAGATGGCGCGGAGGCTGGGGGACCCATGGAGGGGCTCGGCTGAGGAGTGGTGGTGCCGATGCCCCCGTGGGCCGCTTAGGCGGAGCTATGGTTATTCCCCTTTCTTCCCTGGGGCCCCCACCGGTGGCAGAGGTGGTGGGCCCAGGGGGGGGATTAGCTCTGCCTGTGACTCTTTCCCCCCCGGGGGTCCCACCGGTGGCAGAGGTGGGACGACTGGGGGGAGGCGGCACATACCCCAGCCTACCTGGATTTTATCTTCCGCGGCCAGAGGATGGCAGAGACCGCAGGCGTTCCGAGACTGTCGAGATGAGGTGGCCGGGTCCACGGACGTACTCGAGGGCAGAGCTTTGGGCCCTGAGGGATGTCCCCCTCTCCCTTAGGTGGCCTCCAAGGCTCTCTAAGACTTTTCGTAATGAGGGATCCTGGGATCCGGAGCGATGGTGGGGCCGAAGAAACCAGAGGAAGCGTTGTAAACCCGGGGTTTTTAAATTTTTAATGGGATTTTTTAAGGGGTTGGAAGGATCCAGGGCGGGTGGGGGAGACAGCCCGCATGGAATTGGGGGCAGCTGGGCCGGCATGCGCGCCTGGGGGACCTTGGGGGTTCCCGTGTCAGGGTGGCAGACAGGGGGTGGGCAGCTGGGGGCCAATTTTATTAGCACGGTGACTGGGAGAGGTAGATATGCTGGGGGTAGAGGGCCGTATCCGGTAAGGGGATCGCGCTCCCGATGTTTGCAAGCGGTAGCGCGCTCCGACCCTCCTTACCCATCCTGCAGCCCTGGTTGTCCGGAATCTCAGGCCCTGAATACCCGGCTGTTGTTGTGCAATGCCAGGTCCGTGGTTAATAAGGCTCCCCTGATCTATGATCTGGTTCAGGAGGAGGCCGCGGACCTGGTAGGTGTCACCGAAACCTGGTTGGGCCCAGGCGTCCCTCTGGTTGAGATGTGCCCACCAGGTTTCCTTGCATTTCACCAGCCTAGGGCTCAGGGAAGGGGTGGTGGGGTGGCGGTGCTTATAAAGGAAGTCCTTTGTCCTAGGGAGGCCACTGTCCCTCAGACGGCTGGCTGTGAATCTCTATTTGTGAAGTGGGGGCAAGGGGTTCAGATGGGTCTTTTGATGGCGTACCTGGCTCCCTGCCACGTCTCATCGGCCCTGCCCGGACTCCTAGAGGTAATAGCCGGGCTGGCGGTTGAGACCCCCAGGCTTTTGGTCATGGGGGATTTCAACCTGCCATCGCTCGGTGAAACCTCGGGGTTGGTCCGGGAGTTCTTGGCTTCCATGACGGCCATGGACCTGACCCAGTTAGTTTCTGCTCCCACTCACATAGGAGGACACATGCTGGACCTGATTTTTGTCTCTGGGCAGTGGTTGAATGACTGTAATTGTGGGGATTTAGTCATTACACCCTTGTCATGGACAGATCATTCCCTCCTTAGGCTGGATTTCTGTTCCGCCACCCCCCACCGCAGGGAGGTGGAGCCACTTAGATGGTTCCGCCCCAGGCGCCTAATGGACCCGGAGCGGTTCCAGAGGGAGCTTGGGCCATTTCCTGAGTCTCTGGCTCTCAGCTCGCCTGGAGACCTGGTGGCCACCTGGGATGGGTTGGCCGCCGGGGCTCTAGAGCGAGTTGTGCCTCTGCGACCTCTGACCTGGCACAGATCCCATTTGGCTCCATGGTATACGGAGGAGCTACGGGAGATGAAGTGCCGGAAAAGACGTCTAGAGGGCATTTGGAGGGCGAGCCGTTCTGAGTCTGATCGAACACAGGTGAGATCTCATATTAAGACTTACCTTGTGGCGATAGGGGCGGCGAAATCTTCGTATTTCTCCGCCCTTATTGCGTCGGCAGGAAATCGGCCTGCCGCCCTGTTTAGAGTGACCCGCTCTCTACTTGAACCGAGAGCGCGGGATGACCTCTTGCAGGGTAGAGCGGAGGAGTTTTCTCGATTCCTGCATGACAAAATCGCTCAGATTCGGGAGGGGCTTGACTCCAATTGGATGGTCCCGGGGGAGGTGTCCGGGGCAGGTCTTGTGGATGTTGTTTGGGGGGAGTTCGACCCTGTGACCGCCGAGGGTGTGGACAGGTTGCTGGGGAGTCTGAATGCCACCACCTGTTTATTGGACCCGTGCCCTTCCTGGCTGGTTTCGGCCGCCAGGGAGACGACACGAGGCTGGCTCCAGGGGATTATCAACGCTTCTTTGAGAGAGGGGTCGCTTCCTACCGCCCTGAAGACAGCGGTGGTGCGGCCCCTCCTCAAGAAGCCTTCCCTGGATCCAGCTGTTTTAAACAACTACCGTCCAGTCTCCAACCTTCCCTTTCTGGCGAAGGTTGTTGAGAGTGTGGTGGCACGTCAGCTCCCTCAGTACTTGGAGGAAATAACTTATCTCGATCCGTTCCAATCGGGCTTCAGGCCTGGGCATAGCACTGAGACGGCATTGGTCGCGTTGGTTGATGATCTCTGGAGGGCTCGTGACAGAGGGTTCTCCTCTGTCCTGGTCCTATTAGATCTCTCGGCGGCTTTCGATACTATCGACCATAGTATCTTGTTGCGACGGTTGGGGGGGTTGGGAATTGGGGGAACCGTCTTTCGATGGTTCTCCTCCTTCCTCTCCGACCGTTCGCAATTTGTGTTGGTGGGAGGGGAGAGGTCCACCTCTAGGCCCCTGGTTTGTGGGGTGCCTCAGGGGTCGGTCCTCTCCCCTCTCTTGTTCAACATTTATATGAAGCCGCTGGGCGAGATCATCCGTGGTCTTGGGGTGAAGTGTCATCTGTATGCAGATGACACTCAGTTGTACATCTCCACCCCGGACCACCCCAACGATGCTGTGGGGGCTATGTCTAGGTGCCTGGAGGCCGTGCGGGACTGGATGGGCGGGAACAGGCTTCGGCTCAACCCATCCAAGACCGAGTGGCTGTGGTTCCCGGCGCCCCGATATAGCCAGCTGATTCCTTCGCTGGCTATTGGGGGGGAAATTTTGCCCCCCACAGAGAGGGCTCGCAATCTGGGAGTCCTCCTGGATGTACGGCTGTCGCTTGAACATCATGTCGCGGCCGTCTTCAGGGGGGCATTTCATCAGATCCGTCGGATCTACCGGTTGCGGCCCTTTCTGGATCGGGACGCCCTGCGCACGGTCACTCAGGCCCTTGTCACCTCTCGCCTGGACTATTGTAATGCCCTCTACATGGGGCTCCCTGCGGGGAGCACCCGGAGACTCCAACTGGTGCAAAATGCGGCCGCGCGGGTGATCATGTAGCGCCCACGTGACGCCTCTCCTGCGCGAGCTGCATTGGTTGCCGGTGGCTCTCCGGGTTCGCTTCAAGGTTCTAGTTTTGACCTTTAGGGCGATCCATGACATTGGGCCAGGTTACCTGCAGGACCGCATCCTACCAGTGATCTCCAGCAGGCCGGTGCGCTCACACAGGGAGGGCCTTCTCCGGGTCCCGTCGGCCACCATGTGTCGTCTGGCGGCCCCGAGGGGTAGGGCCTTCTCTGTGGCGGCCCCTGCCCTCTGGAACACTCTGCCGCCGGAACTACGTACCGGCACGGACCTGAGGGCCTTCAGGCGCGCGCTGAAGACCTGGCTTTTTGAGCAGGCCGGCCTGGGCTGAGGTGGTTTTAACTTGTCTCCATTTGCTCTGTAATTTTAAATTGGGGTTTTAAGGGTGTGGGGTGGGTTTTTTCTTATTCGGCCAATATTTAATTTAATCTTCTTTTAACTTTTGTATTACTGTTGGGGTTTGGATTGGCTGTACACCGCCCTGAGTCCCTAGGGAGAAGGGCGGTATAGAAATTTTATAAATAAATAAATAAACCCATGTGGTGGGAATTGGATCTTGCCTGTCCATTCTGCATACCATTTCCTGCTGCTTGCTGTGACTCCGTTCTGGACTGTAGCTGATTCTGTAGTGCTGAACTGCAGCATCTGGAGGAGTCCAGTGAACCCGAAGGCTGCTGGGGGTCTCCGAATCCACATAGAGATTTGTAGGTGGGTTCTTGGCAGCTGAAAAGGAAGAAAATCCATTAGAGCAATGTTATGTGAGAACTGAGCTGTATGAGAAGGATAGACAAAGCCTGGGGGTGGAGTCAAGAGAAATATTAGCCTGGAGTCATTACATTCCCACAAACAGCCTAATGCCAACCCCTCTTGAATTCCGTTAAATCTTAAATGCAACGTACGACCACAATTGAGCCCACAATTTCTGTTCCTCAGCGAGACATTTGTTATGTGAGTGTTCTCCATTTTACAACTTTTCTTGCCACAGCTGTTAAGTGAATCGCTGCAGGTGTTAAGTTAGGAACACGCTTGTTAAGTCAATCTGTCTTCCACATTGATTTTGCTTATCGGAAGGTTGCAAAAGGGGATTACATGACCGAGGACACTACAACCATCATAAATATGAGTCATTTATCTATGGAGATTCTCGGTCATGGTTGTCCTAAAGGTGCCTTTTTCAAGAGGTAACTGGACTTTCTGGGGGTTTTTTTGGAGACATTTTGCTTCTCGTCCAAGAAGCTTCTTCAGTTCTGACTAGATGGTGGGGAATGGAAGTCAGTTGTCAAGTGTTTGAATTCTGATCCATGACCATGGGGATGCTGAAACAGCCATAAGTGTGAAAAATGGTGATAAGTCACTCTTTTTAGTACCATTGTAAATTCAAACAGTCATTGAATGAACTGTTGTAAGTTGAGAACTCCAGGAGTGGGATTCTACCAGTTCACACCTATTCACTAGAACCAGTTGTTAATATTCTAAGCAGTTCGGAGAACTGGTTGTTAGAAGAAATTACTGGCCTAATCCTGCAAGGAAGGTAGGAAGGAAATATTCTGGTGTTGCTTACAGAAACTGCCTCTCCATTAATCCTTATTACATTTTTGGCAGGACTAGACTTCCTGTCTCAGGAATATCTCTGGAGTTTTTTTCCCCTCCTTTGCTGGTACTTTGCTTGTGTGGAGTGACCATTTAAAGTTACAATGGCACTGAAAAAAGTGACTATGACAATTTTTCACACTTACGACTGTTGCAGCATCCCCACAGTCTTGAGAGGCCAGGTGAGGAGATGCGTGCCTTGATGTGAGTGATATTGAGTTGACCACACCCAGCCAATAACATGACCCCCAAGCCATGTCCACCCAGTCACATAACTACCAAACCACACCCACCACATAAGCCACGCCCACAGAACCGGTTGTTAAAAATTTTGAATCTCACCCCTGGAGGACTCCCCAAAGTGCTGATTTAGTCTGACCATTAGTTAACTAGATTTTTTTTGGTATAGGCATGAGTAATAAATCAGCTTATTTAGAACTTAATGTATGGTTTGGTTTCTTCGTATCTGACACATACCCTTCATTTATCCCAAGTCTTCTGCAATTCCCCTTTCACCCTTCCCACTGTCCCTCTATGGTTGAAATTGCTACATTTTCCAGTTGTAGGAAATTAATTTTAAGAGTTATTTCCTACTAATCTCCATCCGTAGAGATCTTTGGCCAAAAACCCAATTCCATTATCTGTTTGGAGACAATATACATTTGCTGATTAACCATGCAGCCAGTAAGACATCCAGACCCAGATAAATAATACAAATCATTTTTATTGATGCGATAGTGATTAAAAATAACCCCATGGAAAATGTGAAACAGAATTTATACTCTCTTGGATAATGTTATGAGCTCCCTCCAGAACCTTGGAAAATAGAAAAGGATTTTGCAAGGACTGCAGAATGTCAAATAAGAAAGTGATTAAACACCCACCCACCAAGAAAAATATTCAGAGAAGAATCACTGGGATTTTGCACAGCCAGAAACTCAGCTATCTTGCATTTTGGAGGGGGACTTGTGTTCCGGTAGCTCTTCTGATTTTAATTATACTGATAATAATTTTTATGGTAATTACATGAGTTTTATCCTCATGCTTTATTGTTTGCATTTTGTCTTGAGGTTGAAAGTCAGCCAAAAAAAGCAGAAAGGTGGGGCATAAATTCAATCATCATCCCCATTGTAGCAGCGGGGATGATATCCAAATAAACTCAAGAAAAGAGCCATAAACTGATATGGGCTATCAAATGTGGGACAAAAATATGAGGCTCTTGTATGAAATAGGACAGGGGAGAAACTTTAGGCATGCCGACAGGAGAAGTGGAAATGCCTTGGCAAATAAAAAAAACAAATTATTTTTTTATATATTTTATTTTACCCAGATTATCACGAAGAAAATCTATCTATGTTGATGGCATGTAATCCATTAATCAATCCATCAAACATAGAGCTTTCCATTAAAACATGATTGCCCTGTTAGAGTCTGAAGCAAAGAGAGAACATGAAATAATGATTTTTTTTTTATGAACAAGACCAACAGATTTGAATTAGGAGAATAGTAGCACAAAAATGGCAAGACGGTTGAACATAGTACAGGAAATCTCTGACTTATGACCATTCATTTAATGACCAACATTAAAACAGCCAGGAGTGGGATTTTGGAATGGTTTGGACTGGTTCGGACGAACCGGATGTTAAAGCTACAGCTGGTTTGCCAAACTGGTATTTCAACTGACTGGCTGGCCCCTCCCTTCCCGCCCCTCCCCTCCCCTCCCAGGAGTTTCCACAGGGCCCATTTTCAATGGAGGTAAGTGCAGGGTCTGTGTGGAGGCTCTGGGAGGGGGAAAATGGGCCTTCTGGAAGTCCAGAAATGGACCTGTTTCCGGCTTCTGGAGGGCCTCCGGAGGCCAGCGGAGTCTGTTTTTGTCCTCCCAGATTCTGATAGGCTATGCCCACCATGGCCACACCCACCCAGCAAACGGGCAGCGAACCAGTTGCTGAGATTTTTGAATCCCACCCCTGACAACAGCACTGAAAAAAGTATCATGGCTGTTTTTTCACACTTATGGTTGTTGCAGCATCCCTGTGTGATCAATATTCGGACACTTGGCAACTGACTCATATTTATGATGATTGCAACGTTCTGACAAGTGAAGTCAAGGGGGGGAGATCCACTTAACAACTGTGTTACTAACTGAACAACTGCAGTGTGAACCATTTAACAACTGTGGCAAGGAAGGCAGCCAAATGGAGCAAAAGTCACTTAACCATCTCACTTTACAACCAAAATTTTGGACTCAGTGGTGGATCATAAGTCGAGGACTACCTATACCTCAAATCCCCCTTCTTCAAATGTTCCCAGTTCTTGAATCTTGATGGGGTACAAGATCCTATTTTTCATTCCAGTCACTCATATCAAGAATGATCCTTTCTTTCTGGATGCAGTGAATTCAGTGGTTCAGTGGATTCAGTGGATCCTGAAGTTGAAAATCATTAGATTCCAGATATAGGGAAACATTTTAGCCATGTTAAAACCAGACACTCTTTGTTATATATTACAGTTCTATCTGCTCGTGAGTTTGATTATCTTTGTATAGACTTGGACTGAACATGAGATAAATCTAGTGCAGGGGTCTTCAAACTTGACAGCTGTAAGACTTGTGGACTTCAACGCCCAGAATTCCTCCTCCAGTCATGTTAGCTCAGGAATTCTGGGAGTTGAAGTCCACAAGTCTTAAATTTGCCAAGTTTGAAGACCCTTGATCTTCTAGTGGATTTGCTGCTACAGGTGATCTTTGATTTGCGACCGCAATGGAGCCTAACATTTCCGTTGCTATGCAGGACAGTTTGTCATGGAATTGCGCAGATTAAATCGGAGACACTAACTACAAATTTGTAGTCTTTATTATCATCCAGAAAGAAGCAGCACAAGATAGTCAGGAACATCATGAGGTAAATTAAACAGTATACCGAACACGTAGAAGAAAAAAGGCAGGAGGAAAGAGAACCCCTCCCTTTATAAGCACGGCAACCAATCATAGAGTAGATTGCATTGTGCATGAGTCAGTACTCTCTAACTTAGGGGTGGGGAATCATGGCCCTTTTATGGCTTGTGGACTTCAACTCCCAGAATTCCTGAGTCAACAAAGCTGGCTTGGAATTCTGGGAGTTGAAGTCTACAAGTCATAAAAAGGCCATAGCTCCCCACCCCTGGTCTAACTAATCAACAACAACTGCATGTTCTGGCCTATTGTACACTTTACTGTTCCAGCTACTAAATTCAATATTCTAACACAGTTAGAGTTTTGTGAGTTTTTTCCAAGCACCAGAGAAATCAGATGATCCGGGCGGTTCAAATGAGTCTAAAGATTTATTGCAAGCTGAAGCTCTCTACAAGAATCTGAACTACTAACAGTCAAAGCAAAAGACTCAGTGGAATTCATGGTGGGATGGACTTGGATCTCTTGTGGGCACAATGGGTTTTGATACTAATGACATGTTTGTCCCCCTCCCCAGGCCATCTCCTACAGTTTTGCCTGACTTTACTGTTTTAAGGCTTCCAAGACCGTAATTAAGCACACACTCAGTTAAAACAACTCTTGTTTTGTTTCAACGCTGGGAATTATGTTCATTCCCAGCCTGTAATGAGTCTCAAGCAGTCCCTCGAGATAAGCACCTACCTTTCTCTCCTTTGAATTGCTGCCAACAACAAAAGTGCCAAATGAACTCTAAAAAACCAACTGAAGTACAAAGTCTGCACAGAGTTTCAAGGTTTAATCCGAACAGAATGAACAACTTTGCTTCCTGCAAAGGTTTCTTCACCTTTGCATGTCCTTTATACCTTAGGAGAGGGGCAATCACCTCCAAGTCTTACTCCCGAGTCGCCCTTTTTGTCTCAGCTGCTCTCGCCTTCTAGCAGCTCTGTGCACACACGCAGAAGGAACAGACTCCCCTTGTTTCTCAGCCTCACTGCTGTCAGACTCCGGAGGCTCCGGAGTCAGCACCCCACTCCCAGACGGTCCTGGCCCCATCTCAGCATTGGATGCAGGACCCTCGTCCGAGTCCTCTCCAGACTCCCGGACTGGCCTCCGTTCTTCCCCACTGTCCAATTCCACTGCTGTCTGCACAGGATGCCGGCGAACCACAACATTTACCACCTTTCTTACCACAGTTATTAAGTGAATCACTACAGTTGTTCAATTCACTGTTGAGCGAATCTGGCTTTTCCATTGACTTTGCTTGTCAAAAGGTTGCAAAAGAGGATCACGTAACTCTGGGACACTGCAATTGTCATAAATATGAACCAGTTGCCAAGCATCTGAATTTTGATCACATGACCATGGGATGCTACCATGGTTGTAAGTGTGAAAAACGATCCTAAGTCACTTTTCTTTTAAACTTTGAATGTTTACTAAATGAATGGTTGTAAGTTGAGGAATACCTGCGTTGAAAGCAGGAGAAGCAGAGCTACTGGCAAATCTAGAACGAAAGCAAAAAAGGATTCTGAATTTGCCACGAACTCTCATTCATATTTTGTTTAAAAAAATCATTAATTCAACTCTATATGTCCCATGGAGACAATTTTCTAAGTCAGCTATAGTAGCTTGAATACCAGTTCAGTTTTTAAGGCGAAAATAGGGAATTTGCTTTGCTTGTTTGTTTGATTTATATATACATCCACCCAATTTCACAAAAGTGATTCTGGGCAGTTTACAATCAAATAGATCAAAAACAATAAAAAAAAACCCTAATAGAAAATAAAAATAAACATAGCAGCTGAAGCGTGATAAAAAAAAATCAACAAAATGGTTAGCTGAATCACATAAACAGGGAAACAGTCCAGGAATGACTTGAAGGTAAATATTTAAAATTGTCCTCAAAAAAACGGGAGACTTTCTGTTCCATCAATCAAGTCTACATTTGGAAGTGAGGAAAACAATTGAATGTGATTCCTGGCACAGAAGACCATTAAATTATCTCCTCCTCCTCCTCCTCCTCCTCCTCCTCCTCCTCCTCTTCCTCCTCCTCCTCCTCCTCCTCCTCCTCCTCCTCCAATACAAAGTTCTAAAGTTCTGGTTCTTGCTCTTCTGGCAGCCTCAAAATATTAAACTACATTGCAATTGTCTATTTGAACAATTCCAAACTTGGGTGTGCTTTCCAATAGTGGTGCTGGAGAAGACTCCCTTGAACTCTGCAAGGAGATCCAATCAGTCGATCCGAAAGGAAATCAACCCTGGTTGTTCTTTGAAAGGACAGATGCTGACGCTGAAGCTCAAATATTTTAGCCATCAAATGAGAAGAGAGGGCTCGTTGGAGAAGACCCCGATGTTGGGGAAGATGGAGGACAAAACGAGAAGAGGATGGTAGTGTTGTGGCTAGTGGAGCTGGCAGCTGAGTCAGACAGTGAGGAGGTTGGGGAGGAACATGGGCCAGTCCTGGAGGCTGAGGAAGGCTCGGACAAGGGCTCTGCATCAGAGGCAGAGATGGAGCCAGGGCAGGCTGGCAGTTATCAGCTGTCTTCAGAGTCGGACAGCAGTGAGGTGGAGGAACAGCTGGAGCCAATTCCCAGCCTGCGCATGTGCAGAGCTGCCAAAAGAAAAGAACAATTACAAACTAAGGGTTGACGTGGGAGTAAAGCCACAGGTGGACGGTGAAGGGCTGCTCCCATTGGGATTAAAAGAGTAGCAAAAGGGGAGGGGGCTTTTGCAGGAAACAATTTGTTCATTGCAGCAGTGTAAAGATCTGTCTGTGCATCTCACACAGAGACTTTGTGCAGAGCCCTTCCTTGTCAGCACTGTGGTTGAAAATATTTACTTGGCAGCTCTCCAAGCTAGATAAGGTCTGTGCTCCTATTTACACCCTTGAGACAATGTTTGCCAGGCCTTTGGCTGAAAGTGAAGGCAAGAAATTCGCCTTCGTTTAATAAAAGGGATTTTGTCAGGACAAAGACTTTTGGGGGAAGCCGAGGACAGAACAACAGGTAGTGGACAAGATGTTTAGATAGAGTTATCAATACATTGAACATGAATTTAGGAAAACTCTGGGAGACAATAGAGGTCTTGACATGCTGTGGTCTATGGGGTCACGAAGAGTCAGACATGACTTAGCAACTGAACACCACCACCAAGTGCTTGGGTGGCAAATTGCATCCAATTGGACAATGAACCAAAATGTTTTTAGATCTAATTTTGGAAAAGATGGCCATTACGCTTCGAGTTCAGACAAGGCCATCACTCTTCCCAAGAGGAGATACTTCGTTCAGATAATATGTACTCACAATATAGAAACATCAGTGTTTCCTTTTTTGGGGTTATTCAGCAGAGCCAAGAGAAATCTCACATTGTTGTGTTAAACCTGAATGATCCCCCTCCTTTTGATTGCGAAGTTTCTGTTTCACTGGAGCCAAACCAAAAGTTTACTGAGCATATTTTCCTCCAGGCCATGGCTACTTTCCAAGACACCATGGAGAAGCAAAGGATTGCAACTGATCTGCTCGTTCTACTACCACGTAGGAGGCCCCCAAGTTACGTCAGCGGCGGAATTTGACTCAAATGCCTGTGTTCCTAAGATTTTGAATGTGTGTGTTTTTAAATAGATGCTCCTGGTAGCTTTTTTTCCTTTGCAAGAATTTGCTTAATCTCTAAAGTATGAATGCAGAACAACTCAAAAGAGACTTTAGAGGTCTTCTAATCCGATGCAGGAGACCCTATGCCATTTCAAACAAATGGTTGTCTAAGCTCTTCTTAAAAACTTCCAGTGTTCGAGAATTCACAACTTCCAGAGGCAAGCCGTTCCACTGATTGTTCTCACGGTCATGAAATTTCTCCTTAGTTCCAGGTTGCTTCTCTCCTTGATTAGTTTCCATCTGTTGCTTCTTTTCCTGCCTTCAGGTGTTTTGAAGAATAGCTTTACTCCTTCTTCTACGTGGCAGCCCCTCAAATATGGAAGACTGCTCTCCTGTCACCCCTAGTCCTTCTTTTCATTAAACTAGATATACCCAATTCCTGCAACTGTTCTTTATATGGTTTAGCCTCCAGTCACCTAACCATCTTTGATGCTCTTCTCTGCACTCTTTCCACAGTCTCAACATCTTTTTTATAATGTGGTGACCAAAACTGGATTCAGTATTCTAAGTGTGGTCTTATACTAAGGCTTTATAAAGCGGTACTGACGTGTTCTTGATTCTATCCTTCTGTTAATGCAACCTAGGATTGTGCTGGGTTTTTTTGGCTGCTGCCGCACACTGCTAGCTCATACTTAAGAGATTGTCTTTTAGGACTCCAAGATCAGTGGTGGGATTCAAATGTTTTTACTACCGGTTCTGTGGGCGTGGCTTGGTGAGCGTGGCAGGGGAAGGATACTGTAAGATCTCCAGTCAGAGGTGGTTTTTGCCAGTTCTCCAAACTACTCAAAATTTCTGCTACTGGTTCTCCAGAACTGGTCAGAACCTGCTGAATACCACCTCTGTCCAAGATCTCTCTCAAAGTTACTGCTATTGAGGCAGGTTTCACCTAATATATACTTATATGATTGCTTTTTCTTGTCTATATGTAAAGCCTTACATTTTTCTCCATTGAATTTCATTTTGTTAAATTCAACTTTACAAAAAGTTCAGTATGCGTCCTAACCTTCTGCAGAAGAATTTGATGTTCATTCTCCTTAGGTAGTATATTTGAGATGCCATGCAGGTCAATGATGGGATTCAATTTTTTTTACTACCAGTTCTGTGAGTGTGGTTTGATGGGCGTGGCAGGGGAAGGATACTGCAAAATCTCCATTCCCTCCCCATTCCTGGGGGAAGGGTACTGCAAAATCCCAATCCCTCCCCACCCCACTAATCTGCTTTCCAGCTCCATTCTCCTTTGCAGGGCAACAAAAGAAGAGCCAGCCAATCAGCTAGGACTCGGGAGGTGGAAAATAGATGCGGGAGGGCCAGTCAGAGGTGGGATTTGCTGGTTCTCCGAACTACTCAAACACCACAGACAATACTGCTATCCTTCAAAACTATGTATCAGAATGGTCAAACAAATGGCAACTTCAAATCTCAACAAACAAATGCTCTGTCTTACATACTGGCAAAAAAAATCAGAAAATAAAATACAGGCTGAATAGTAAAGACCTTGTTGATGATCCAAACTCTGTCAAGGACCTTGGAGTACTCATCTCAAATGACCTAAGTGCTAGAGCCCACTGTAACTACATAGCCAAAAAGGCATTAAGAGTTGTTAACCTAATCCTACGTAGCTTCTTCTCTGGTAATATCACACTACTAACTAGAGCATACAAAACATTTGCTAGACCTATACTCGAATACAGCTCATCAGTCTGGAACCCACATTACGTATCTGATATTAACACAGTTGAGAAAGTCCAGAAATATTTTACAAGAAGAGTTCTTCACTTCTCTACTCATTGCAGAATACCTCATGCCACCAGACTCGAAATTCTAGACCTAGAAAACCTAGAACTATGCCGCCTCCGGTCCGATCTAAGTATAGTATATAAAATCATACATTGCAATGTCCTACCTGCCAATGAATACTTCAGCTTCAACCATAACAACAAAAGAGCAAACAATAGATACAAACTCAAGATTAATTGCACCAAACTTGATTGCAGGAAATACGACTTCAGCAACAGAATGGTCAATGTCTGGAATACTCTACCTGACTCTGTGGTTTCTTCCCCAAACCCCCAAAACTTTAACCTTAGACTGTCTACTATTGACCTCACCCCTTTCCTAAGAGATCTGTAGGGGGCGTGCATAAGCGCACCAACATGTCTACCGTCCCTGTCCTATTGTTTCTTTTATATTTTATTTTTCTTATATGTATCCATGCATTCATAACTATGTTTTTACTTATACCTATTATCTTGTAAGCAATTGACAAATAAAAAAATAAAAAAAAAAACACCACCTCTGATGCAGGCTAATAAAAACAGTGTTCTTCATCTCTTCCTTTTAAATTCAGGAACATAAATAAAAAAGTGGATATATTTCCCTCCTCCCACCCCTGCCTTCTCTAGATGGAAAATGTGGAGGTGGAGACAGTGATTCAGTTCCTTCTACATCTTGGACAACTTCTGTAGGAGGAGAGGATGTAATCGTGGGGGCTCTTTAGCTTAGAGAAAACTTGCTTAGATGAGATCTGATTGAAGCTTAGGGGTGAAAATACTGGCAATACACGGCAAGGATATTGTGAACAGGAAGCAATCTTTTTTGTTTCCCACAATAGCAAAACTAGAGGCCAACAAATCCAGCTGTCTAGAAAAAGTTTTTAAGTGCCTAGAAGGAAACTTTTTTATTTTCACATGACATGTCACGGGAAATGTGGGTCCTTGGTGCTCTCTGAGTTTGGAGGTTTTCTTGCAGACGTTTCATTACCAAACTAGGTAACATTTCACAAGAAGAGTTCTCCACTCCTCTACTCGTTGCAGAATACCTTATGACACCAGACTCGAAATTCTAGACCTAGAAAACCTAGAACTACGCCACCTTCGGTCCGATCTAAGTATAGTATATAAAATCATACATTGCAATGTCCTACCTGTCAATGAATACTTCAGCTTCAACCATAACAACACAAGAGCAAACAATAGATACAAACTCAAGGTTAACTGCACCAAACTTGATTGCAGGAAATACAACTTCAGCAACAGAGTGGTCAATGTCTGGAATACTCTACCTGACTCTGTGATTTCTTCCCCAAACCCCAAAAACTTTACCCTTAGACTGTCTACTATTGACTTCACCCCTTTCCTAAAAGGCCTGTAGGGGGCATGCATAAGCGCACCAATGTGCCTACCATCCCTGTCCTATTGCTTCTTTTATATTTTTTTTATATGCATCCATGTATTCATAACTATGTTTTTACTTATACCTATTATCTTGTAAGCAATTGACAAACCAAATAAAATAAAAATAAATAAAATACATAAAATCATCAATGCACCAGTTTGTGGAATATGCTTCCCCAAGATGTGGTGTGGGCTCCTGGTGTAAGTGGCTTTGAAAGGAGACCAGATCAATTCCCGCGGAATATGTCCCTTAATGGCCACTAGCCTTCAGGCAGATGGCAGTGTAATTCTATGTACTAGAATACAGAATAACAGATTTAGAAGGGACTTCTAGTTCAACTCTCCCTGCTCAAATAGAAGATCTTATTTCATTCTGGACAAATGGGTGTCTGTGATGACCCGGGGCGCGGCACAAAAGCAACAAAGTCACAAAAATAGGTAAAACCCCTTTAATACCTCCAACTTGGCCCCCAATGTCCAGTTATCATCGACTGGAGAAAAAAACTCTCCCAAAAATAGTTTTCAAAGGGAAGAAATTCCATCCGAACTCAAAATACATATAAATTATAAATAAAAACCCACACAAACCACACTGCACCAATTAACAAGACAGGGCAGGATAAAGGATTGAAGACTTCAAAAGATAATGAAACACACACACTTGGGAGGACCCAGAACTCAGATAAGACTTGACAAACCAGAATATTTTCACGCTTTGCTTCCAGCAACTTTGCTATGTGCAGTTTGCCCTTTTAAACAGCCTTCCCAGCTGCAGCCAATGAAGGGGATCAGGGCCCTTTCCTCCCCCATAAACCACGCAACTCACATTGCTTCTTTATCCATTCCTCCCTGCATGCCCTAGGATGAAGAGGGGGTGGGCTGTGTCTTCCTCTGAATGCCCAGCCGGACTGTGCCCTTCCCCAGTTTCCTCCACAGCCACCAGAGCCACACTTCCACTCCCTGTCAGCTGTTCCACCTCTCTCTTGTAATCAGCTTCCAACAGGGGCCTGACAGTGTCCAATCCCTTCTTGAAAGCCTCCAGTGATGGAGCACCCACAACATCTGAAGGCAAGCTGTTCCACTGATTAATTGTTTCACTGTCAATAAATTTCTTCTTAGTTCTAGGTTGGATTTAATTGGATCTAGGTTGGACCTTAGTTCTAGGTTGGCTACCAGATACATAGAAACTGTGAAACAGAAAGATTGGTCTCCTATTGAGAACTTCCTAGATGCATCTGGTGGGCCACCATGCAACATACAATACTGGATAATGTCCCTAATCTGATCCAGCTGGGCTATTCTCATATTCATGTTCTCCTATGCATAGAATGGCTAGGAGTTTAGCTTAGCAACAAAACTTTTGGCTCAGCTGTGGTTGCAAGTGTAGGACTACCTGTATAGTTTAAATTTTAGAATTTGCATATTTTTCAATATATTTATTATTTTTCTCTTTCTCTTTTTATAATCTGTCCGTCGTCCAGAGTCACCTTATAGGGAAAATGGCTGACATTAAAATGTAATAATGAATAAAATAAAATTTAGGAGACTCTCTGTTTGCATTTTGCAAACATCCATTCTCTTGTTGTTGGTCTTGTCCAATTCCTCATGACCCAATGGATCACAGATTGCCAGGCTCCCTGTCCTCCACTGTCTGCCAGAATTTACCCAAATTCATGTCCCACTGTATTGATGACACTATCTAACCATCTCATCCTCTTCTGTCCCCTTCTCCTTTTTTATTTATTTACTTATTTAGAAAATTTATATTGCCGCCTACTTGCACATGGCAATTCTACGTGGCTTACAAGGAGAAAAAACACCATATAAAAGAAATTTTAAAAATAAAATAATAACCTCCACCCTGGTGACAACACACATTCATACCAGCCATTTAATGGGCTCCATCCCACTCTGGGTTCTCCAAGGTCACTGGCAGAACCACGTCTTCAGGATCCTCCAAAACAGTGTCAGAGTAGGGGCCAGTCTAATCTCCGGGAGAGGAGATGATGTTCCAGAGAGAGGGAGACACCACGGAGAAGGCCCTTCTTCTGGGTCCCGCCAGGTGTATCTCCCTAGGACATGGGACCCGCAACATTCCCTGCATCCCTACTCTGGTGGGTCAGGTAGATGTGACCGGCAAGAGACAGTCCCTCAGATAACCTGGTCCCAAGACATGAAGAGCTTTAAAGGTGACAACCAGCACCTTGAATTACACCCAGAAGCAAATTGGCAACCAATGCAATTCCCCAGTGGTGGGATTCAAATTTTTTTACTACTGGTTCTGTAGGTGTGGCTAGGTGGGCGTGGCTATGTGAGTTTTTCCCCCTTTCACAGCACCCCCCCCCATGCCCTGTTTTTTGCCTACTGGGCCTCAAGGAAGCCTCCTGGCAAGGTAAGTACAACGAGGGGAGGAACCAGCTGTGCCGCGCGATTTAGATTAGCTAGAAAGCAAGAAATCCAATGATTTCCTGCTTTCTAGCTAATCTAAATCGCGTGGCACAGCTGATCGTCAGAAATACCAGTTCAGCTGAAGTATCAGTAGCATTTTTACTACCGGTTCGGCTGAACCGGTAGCATTTTCTTTACAACCGGTTCACCTGAACCAGGTCGAACCAGTAGAATACTGCAGCTGCAGTTCCCACAGGAGAGGTGATACATGTGCACACCGAAGTTTGCACAAAGCCATGCGGGGCGCTGCATTTTGCACCCACTGCTCCGGATGCTCTTCAGGGGCAGCCTTCCATCTTTCCCAGCATCAGGGTCTTCTGCAATAATTCCTCTTTTTCATTTGGTGGCCAATGTATTTGAGCTTCAGTTTCAGGATCTGCCCTTCCAAAGGACAATCAGGGTTGATTTACTTTAGGATCGACAGATTGGCTCTCCTTGCAGTCCAAATTCATTCTCTACCCTAAACTTTGAAAATCCAATTACATACAGTAGGTATGTTAGTCATCTCCAAGTAGCTGAAACTTTTGTGTATTTTTTTTTCAGAAGAACACCTCTGAAGCTAGCATCATTTATTTTTAAATGTCAATACTTCTGTTTTGTAACCACTGTAATAAACACTCAAAACACATGCAGAGTCCTTCACAAGCTTTCTAGTTCAATAAATCCAAAACATCTCCCTTTCTCCTTCTCCCACCACAGGGAGTTTTCCAGTTGGTTTAATTTATTTATACCACATATATTTCCAGCCAGGTGGTGGAAATGTTTACTATTGATCATAACAGTTTTCAAGGTAATATGGCTCAAACTTCTAACAAGAATTGGTTGCAAAGCATACCCGTAAAACTATTTTGAAGCTCAAAAATAAGCAAAAGAAAAAACAGAATTATGTCAGAAAGAAGGAATACCTCTGTCCTGATGGGATAATATTTTGATAAGACAAATAAAGTTTGATAAATAAATAAATATGTGTAGTATATGCAGTACAAGGAATTGATAAATATGCAGATCTTTACATTGGGGAAACAAAACAACCAGTTCATAAATGCTTGGCACAACAAAGGACTAGATTCAGTAGTTCATCTGCGCTTAAAGGAAAAGACCACTCTTCTGAAGACAGTAAAGTCCACAGTTTGGACAGAGAGGACGGCTGGTTTGGAAGAGGGGTGAAAGAGGCCATTTATGTCAAAAATGAACAGTCCTATCTCAATGGAGGGGGAGCGGGATACAACATCATCTATCTCCAGTCTACAACACAGTCTTTTCAGCAGTTCCAAGAAGCCTCCACACCAGGGATGGGATCCGGCCGGTATAACTACTGGTTCTGTCGCTCTGTGTCGTGCGCGCATGCACACGCACACGAGTCGCGTGAGTGCAATTTATGACCTGCTGAGCTGCCCAGACAGCTGAGCAGCACTGCGTGCAAATGCACAGTGGTTGGAAAAGCCCTTTTTTCCTGCTTTTTCAACCACAGCTGTGTCGTGCAAAGCAGCTGCGGTTGAAAACGCAGGAAATAAAGGTCAGGTAAGAGCCTGCGCGGGCGGGTGAGCCGAAACAGCAGCAGACATAGAAGCAGTTCTATGTCTGCTGCTCTACCGGTTCTACAGAGGTGGACAGAACCTGTAGAATCCCATCCCTGCTCCATACCCATTTGAACCACTCAGGTGACCCTGAGGATGCCATAGCAACTAGGTATTCAGGTGGCCTCCAGTAGATCTACCCAACACAGACAAACCTTCAAGTGGCCTCCAGTAGATCTACCCAACACAGACAAACCTTCAAGTGGCCTCCAGTAGATCTACCCAACACAGACAAACCTTCAAGTGGCAGTAGATCTACCCAACACAGACAAACCTTCAAGTGACCTCCAGTAGATCTACCCAACACAGACAAACCTTCAAGTGGCAGTAGATCTACCCAACACAGACAAACCTTCAAGTGGTCTCCAGTAGATCTACCCAATACAGACAAACCTTCAAGTGGCCTCTAGTAGATCTACCCAACACAGACAAACCTTCAAGTGGCAGTAGATCTACCCAACACAGACAAACCTTCAAGTGGCCTCTAATAGATCTACCCAAAACAGACAAACCTTCAAGTGGTCTCCAGTAGATCTACCCAACACAGACAAATCTTCAAGTGGCTTCCAGAAGATCTACCCAACACAGACAAACCTTCAAGTGGTCTCCAGTAAATCTACCCAACATAGAGAAACCTTCAAGCAGCCTCCAGTAGATCTACCCAACACAGACAAACCTTCAGGTGGTCTGCAGTAGAGCTACCCAACCACATTTCCATCTAATCTAGTAAATGGAATAAACCAAGTCCTACTGCAAAAGAGTTGATTGTCATCCATGTTAATGTAGGAAAATTAGGAAACCATGTGGTGCATAGTCTGATCCAAGCTAACTCATTTCCCGATGAACCCTTAACAGGAAATAGACAAAAATGACATAATTTCTCTGCACAATTGCATTGCTGGAGAATGCCTGGTTGGTATGGTATCCTTGCTTTAAAACTTTAAGCACTAGAGATTTATTCAGAGAAATCTAGCAAAAGAAAGCCAATTTGGTCTAGTAGTTAAGGCACTAGGCCAGAAACCAGGAGATGGTGAGTTCTAGTCCCACTTTGGACATGAAAGCCAGCTGGGTGACTGCGGGCCAATCAGCAAGGGACTGTCAGTTCTACTCCTGCCTTAGGCATGAAAGCTGGCTGGGTCAATCACCAGGAGACTGTGAGTTCTAGTCCCGCCTTAAGCATGAAGACCAGCTGAGTAACTTGGGGCCAATCACAAGGATATTGTGAGTTCTAATCCTGCTTTAGATATGAAGGCCAGCTGGGTGACTTTGGGCCAGACCCTCCAACTTACCTCACAGGGTTGTTGTTGTGGAGCAAATAAGAAGACAAAGGAGTAATGGGTATGTTCACCACTTTGGAAAAGGCCTAATTAAATAAAAAGTGGGAGAATCAGAAATGTTATCAGTTCCCTAGAACCCTCTCACTGTGAACCTTCTTATAATTAATTTCATCCCAGTGCAGCCATGCTGATCCAACCTTGGACAAGCTTCACTTTTAATGAGTACCTTCAATACCCATGTTTTCTCCTGGAAGTAACTATGAAAAGAAATTTGAAATCACACTGCCTTCTGCCGAGGGTCAGATTTTTAGAATCTATCTATATAAAGGCGAAATACCACTCATGCATGATCACAAAATCTCCAGAACCGTAAAGCCTACAAACTTGAAATTTGCCTCATATGTTTCTCTTGGCTTTTAGATGCTCGTTAAGAAAAGAAATTTCAAAATGACCATCAGAGCATTAGTATTTCGTATATTATTATTAACACAGTCTGATGATAAGGAGTTCTACTCCCCCTCCCCACCTGAAAAGAAATCTGTTCCAAATGCAAAACACAAGCAGAGAAGAGGAGTTTTAGTTTCACAGCAGCAAGCACCTCAGTACAGAACAGTTGAGCTAAGCCATGCCCAGGCTCTTTGCTATCTCCTTCTTGCTCATGCAGCAAATACTGTTTCAGTTTCCAAATAGCCCTCAACTCTCTCACACACTGAAAGGATTCTAGCCAGATGAATACTGATGAATGCTGGTAGGCAGAGGCAGGATTTTTCTTTCCTTATTTTCCTCCCCAAAAACTAAGCCCGACCACATAGTTTTGTAGTGAAGCACTGGTATCGAGCTAGTAATTCTATATGTGAACTCTGAAGCTGAACTGGCTGAAGCCATCTGAGGGATAGGGAGGGGAGATTTGAGATAGCTGGCATGTTGTAGCCAAAACAAAATACTTCCTCTTGGGAATCAAGGACATTCCCACACCTGTTCAGAGGAAGGTGGAGTGATGTCACCAGGCAACCAGACAGCACCATGATTGGACCATGTGACTGATTGTTTTGAGGAAGTGACAAACGTTTACTTTGAATTAGCTGAAAACCATGGGAACCTTCAGAGTCGATTTTCACCAGATCTGTGCCAATATGGTATACCCAATAAAGCTATTATTTGAAGAATCTACCTGTCTCAGAGTTTTCCTTGCTATGGCTCTATTATTTGGAACCCTGACTATAAAAATATTTTGCATCATAATTCTGCAAGGGATATAAATGCTTCCATCCTCCACCATTTAGTCAGAACTGAAGAAGCTTCTTGGACAAGAAGTGAAATGGCTTCAAGGAAAAATAAAGAAACTCCAGTTGCCTTTTGAAAAAAAAAAGCACTTTTGGGACAACCATGACCTGGATGACTGAGAATCTCCATAGACAATTCTGGCATTTTTCAAAGACTTCCCAAACAGAAGTTGATAATGTTTTTTTGTTGTGACCAACAGTTTTAGTGGGAATTGACAATTACAGAGCTATAAATCAAGATTTCATTCAGCTGAAGAAAAGGTTAGTTGACTCGTGGGTGCAAAGGGTTGCTGTGATGTGGTTTGAATTGCTGGGATCTCCCTTCAAAGGAGAAAATAATAATCATTTCAAGATGTAAAACCATAATTTATTGCTCGTTGAATGTTCTCTTTCGACAGAAGCAAACAACACACTTTAGCTGAATAAAATCAAGATCAGGGGACTGGAAGCTAAAATATATAGAGGGTGGCTGCTTGATTTGGGTACGTGACATAAAAGCAATCTTCCAATATTTGAGAGGCTTCTACAACGAAGAAGAGGGAGTCAAGCTATTCTCCAAAGCACCTGAGGGCAGGACAAGAAGCAACGGATGGAAACTAGTCAAGGAGAGAAGCAACCTAGAACTAAGGAGAAATTTCCTGACAGTGAGAACAATTAATCAATGGAATAGCTTTGCCTTCAGAAGTTGTGGGTGTTCCAACACGGCAAGTTTTTAACAGGAGATTGGACAACCATTTGTCTGAAATGGTATAGGGACTCTTGCCTGAGCAGGAGATTGATCTAGAACAGTGGTTGTCAATCGGTGGGCCGGGGACCACTGGTGGTCTGTGAGAGAATTTTGGTCTCCCTCAAAGCACTCCCTCCAGGCTATGAGGAACACAAGGCTGCACCGCCCACATGGCCCGCCCACCTGCTGGCCCCCACCTGTTGGCCAAGCGCAAACCTTACCTTGAGTAGAGCCACGCGAGCTGGAAGTGGAAAGTAAGACCAACAGCGGGGAGGGAAATCCGCCCCGGAGTGGCTTGCTGACGTTGGTGGGAAAGTCGGTCCCATATTCCAGAGCTGCAGTAGTCACAGGACTGGCCCTTTGGTCATCCTGGAGTAGCTCCTCCAATCCATGGCAGGCCAGTGCACCCAGGTGAGGAGCAGCTACTCCAGGATAACCAAAAGGCCATTCCTGTGACTACTGCAGTTCTGGAATATGGGACCGACTTTCCCATCAACATCAGCAAGCTACCGTTAGTCAAAATTCATATTAGTGATCCACGGGATTTAAAATTTATGAATTTAGTGGTCCCTGAGGTCCAAAAGGTTGGTGACCCCTGGTCTAGAAGACCTCCAAGCAAGGGTGGGATTCTACTGGTTCTGGTCAATTCTATAAAATCCCTTGTTAACTTTCTAAGCAGTTTGGAGAACCGGTTGTTGGAAGAAATCTCCTTTTGTTTTTTTCCACCCTTATTACATTCTTGGCAGTATGCCTAGACTTTCTGCCTCAGAAGGAGGTTTTATTTTCTTGATACTTTCTTAAAGAGGAAGAGTTGTTTTAAGCTTTTTGCATTGCTGTTGGGAGGAAATACTCCCCTGGAAATACTTCTTCTTGGCTAGCTAGAAAGATTGATATTCAAACATGAGTTTACATACCCTTTCTGAGTTTTGGTCTAAAACTGGTTTTCGGTGAAGTTTAATTCTGTGCTTGGTGATGTTTAATCCTGTGTTTATTGATGAGATAATTTTCCCTATTCAGCTTTGTTTGGCAGGAAAAAGATTAATTTCTGTTCCTGAAAAGAAACTGGTTTGAGAAATCTGGGTAGTTCCTGTGTCTATTTGTTCTGGTAATTGGTTTAACAAGCAACAGCTATTGTGATTTAATTATTTGTATTGTGTTTGAATTTTTTCCTGCCTCATGGTTTCTTTTTCTATCTGGGGAGGGGGGTCTTCCTTCACTGCTTTAGTGGTATCTAGCACTGTCCTTTTTGGGGTATACTTCCAAGAGGCAGGATATAAGCATGGTCCTGTTTTTTTGTTACTGTCTTTCTGGGGGGGCATGTGACCTTTCCTTAAATCTGGATGATTTCCTTAGGATATCTTGTGAAATGAGTGAGACCAGCTGGTGAAATGAGTGAGACCATCTTTAAGTGGTGCAAATGGATCTAAGGATTGCTTTTCCTGGGTTTGCTCTTTCTGGAGAGCTTAAATGACCTCTCTACTAAAGAGTTTCACTTTATGAGCAAGAATTGGCTGCTGATAGTTATCGTTGCATTTTAACTATTTTAATCCCTCAAGGTGCTCTGGCACCCTGTCTGATTTGTAACTCTGGCTTGCAGGTATTTTTAATCTAATGATTGGTATTTAGGGCAGCTTTTTGCAAGCAAAGAAGCTTTTTGTATTTTTGTACAGGTAATCCTTGACTTACGACAATTCATTTAGTGACCATTCAAAGTTTCAATGGCACTGAAAAAAGTGACTTATGACCATTTTTCACACTTACAACCATTGCAGCATCCCCACTGTCATGAGAGGCCAGGCAAGGAGAAGCACCCCTTGACATGAGTGACATCGAGTTGGCCATGCCCACCCAGTCACATGACCACCAAGCCACACCCACTAACTAAGCAGAACCAGTTGTTAAAAAAATCGAATCCCACTCTTGCCTCCAAGGTACCTTCCAACTCTGTTATTCTGTTAAAAGAACCTTTGCTACTCATAAATAGTACTTTGCTGCCAGCACCTGCAATGAAATGAAATACTAAATCAGCTTAGTGTCTACCAGGCAATAAGAGAAGAGCTGATCTGAAAAGGCTCAAGGCTAGAAAGCATTCAGATCTGATCTTCAAACCAAGAAGTCTTGTTTGTGATAGCTAGTGATAATCTAGATCTGAGGTGTTCAACCTTGGCAAATTTAAAATTTGTGAACTTCAGTTCCCCACATAGCTGGCTAAGGAATTGTGGGAGCTGAAGACCACAGGTCTTAAGGTTGCCAAAGTTGGACACCACAAATCTAGAGTTCCTGGTTTGAAGAAGATTAACTATTCCAAAAGATTGAATGCTGTCATTAAATCAAAAGGTACTTTGTCAGAGTATTAGTTTATAAGTGTGCATCTTTAGGCAGCCACATTATTCTAATTTTAATTGTTATTTTCCCCCCTAAGAATTTCAGTTGAACTGTACAGTTTATGTGATATAGTAAAGGTGTGTGTGGGGGGAATTGCAGTGATTTTTCTTGACCTAATTTTTTTTACATCTTAAAAACCTGGCTTTTTAAACAGGAATGCATAGACTTCCTATTTCTCTCTCTCTCTCTCTCTCTCTCTTGCTCTCGCTCTCGCTCTCTCTCTCATCTATCATTATCATCTACCTACCTACCTATCATTTATCATTATCATCCATCCATCCATCCATCCATTTAAGATATATCTGTCTATCTGCAGGATTTTTGTACCACAGCAATCATAAGATTCTGGATGATACGGATTTCTTCCAAAAAACAGGGAAATCTTTTGTAGTTTTGTTTCCTACAATCCTGAACATTTGAACAGAATCTTTTCTTTCTTTCTTTCTTTCTTTCTTTCTTTCTTTCTTTCTTTCTTTCTTTCTTTCTTTCTTTCTTTCTTTCTTTCTTTCTTTCTTTCTTTCTTCTTTCTTTCTTTCTTTCTTTTTCTTTCTTTCTTTCTTTCTTTCTTTCTTTCTTTCTTTCTTTCTTTCTTTCTTCTTTCCTTCCTTCCTTCCTTCCTTCCTTCCTTCCTTCCTTCCTTCCTTCCTTCCTTCCTTCCTTCCTTCCTTCCTTCCTTCCTTCCTTCCTTCCTTCTTTGGCCTTCCCAACATTTCCACTATAAGTACAGATTAAAACCCTAGAGTGGTAGGATATGAGGTTTGGAAGGGACCTCCCAGGTCATTCCTCCCTTTCTTAGAGCAAGCATCCACTATACCCAACAGGAAACACCCAGACCATTGAAAACCTTTGCTCTTTTTAGGAAAACTAGACAGCATCCTACAGTCAGGAAAAACATTCAGCTTGAATCTCCTTTTAATCTGGTCTTTAATTTCCATTTCATTTCACCAGAGTAACTATTGTCTTGCCTGGCATTTACAGTGGCTGATTTGGCAAACCAGAGCTGTCTCAGGGTTGCTGATTCTAGAACAGTTCCTTGTTTCAGGCTCACAAAAATGGGGAGGAGGGAGTCAATCCTGATTAAACAAGAGGCATCGAGAAACCTATTAAATGGACGGTATTTCATGTCCTGCCAGCAGACCAATTAGTCGGGCGCTATTAATTAAGAGAGAAGCTTCACGGAAGGCTTTTTCCTAACCTCACCTCCTTATAAAAAACAAGAAACAGTTTCTGCTGTGTGATAGAAGCTGATTGGCAACTGTCCTTTGATTTCTGCAAAAATCCTTTCATGAAGGGTAAAGCCAGCCCTTTGGACATATTCAGCTGCTTTGATCCTTGATCAAAGGGCCATTGCAACTGAGGTGTTTGCCGTAGCAAGGTAAAGTCTCTTTAAAACGGTCATTCCAGAGCCAGTAGCTCTGCCGCTATTACCAGGTGCGAACGCGACCAGAATCACTTGTGACTAGCCTCAAGCAGAATTCCCAAAGGTGCTTTTTCTTTCTTTTCTCCTTGAAGACATTTCCCTTCTCATCCGAGAAGCTTCTTCAGTTCTGACTGAAGAACTGTGGCAGAACTGAAGATTCCAAGTAATACATCCCATTCAGAGGTGGTATTCAGCCGGTTCTGACCGGTTCTTGAGAACCGGTAGTGGAAATTTTGAGTAGTTCAGAGAACTGGCAAATACCACCTCTGACTGGCCCCGCCCCCATCTATTCTCCGCCTCCTGCATCCCAGCTGATTGGCTGGCTCTTCTTTTGTTGCCCTGCACAGGAGAACAGAGCTGGAAAGCAGGTTAGTGGGGTGGGGAAGGAATGAAGATTTTGTAGTGTCCTTTTATTTATTTTATTTATTTATTTATTTGTCAATTGCTTACGAGATAATAGGTATAAGTAAAACATAGTTATGAATACATGGATACATATAACAAAAATAAAATATAAAAGAAACAATAGGACAGGGACAGTAGGCACGTTGGTGCGCTTATGCACGCCTCCTTCCCCTGCCACGCCCACCAAACCACACCCACAGAACCAGTAGTATAAAAAATTTGAATCCCACCACTGATCCCATTCAATATGAAGTCCAAGGCAGGAAATTTCCTCACAGAACATTTGATTGGGATATATCAAATTGGCATGTTCCTGATGGAAAACCGTCTCTAAATTTCTGCCGGTTTTACACCCAATTAAAAATAAAATTTTGTCACTTCCTCCCAGAGTCTCCAGTCACATGGTCCAATCAGCATGCAGCCCAGTTGCTAGGTGACCTCAGTCTCCACCCTTCGAATACCTCACCCAACGTCCTTGATTCCCCAGAGAAAGAATTTTGTTTGGGCTACAATACCCCAGCTATCTCTATACACACACACCCTCCCTGGCCCCTTCTCTCCAGGCTGTATCAGCCTTGAAGCCCTGAGAAGAGAAACCTCCCTAGAGAAAACTACAAAAAAGAAAATGGCCACAGTTCGACCATCTTCAGGGTTGACAGTCGCTTCTTGGATGAGAAGCAAAACGTTTTCAAGGAAAATAACAAAAGTCCAGTTTCCTCTTGAAAAAAAAAAGTACCTTTGGGACAATCATGACCTGGATGATTGAGAATCTCCATAGACCTCAAACAGTTCCCTGACTTACTGCCAAATCATAAAACATTCCTATGCCTGTTTTAGGAGTTGCCATGAAAAAAGTGGGGGAGCAGGGGTGGGATTCTACCAGTTCACACTTATTCGCTAGAACCAGTTGTTAACATTCTAAGCAGTTTGGTTGTTAGAAGGAATTCCTGGCCTAATCCTGTAAGGAAGGCAGGAAGGAAACATTCTGGTGTTGCTGACAAAAACTGCCTCTCCATTGACCTTTATTACATTCTTGGCAAGACTAGACTTCCTTTTTCAGGAACTTCTCTAGAGTTTTTTTTTTCCCCTTCTTTGCTGATACTTTGATTGTGTGGAGTGACCATTCAAAGTTACAATGGCACTGAAAAAAGTGACTTATGACCATTTTTCACACTTATGACTGTTGCAGCATCCCCACAGTCATGAGAGGCCAGGCGAGGAGATGCGTGCCTCGATGTGAGTGATATTGAGTTGACCACTCAGCCAATAACATGACCACCAAGCTATGTCCACCCAGTCACATGACCACCAAGCCACGCCCACCACCTAAGCCATGCCCACAGAATCAGTTGTTAAAAAACTTGAACCCCTGGGGGAGAGGGAGGAAATCTGGAAGAGCAGTGTAGCAGTTTGGAAGCAAAAGTACATTCCAACTCTTATCTTTAAAAGATTGTAACTAAAATATTGAATATTTTAATTGGAGAACGTGAATGATGACACCCAGCCTGTGAACGTGCTCAATTTGAGAATCTGGTTTATGAGACACCCAGGAAGGAGGGGGGAAACAGAGTCAATGACATATGTCAGAGTTGGCTTCATACAGGGCAGTGCCAGTATGTCGCCTCTAATAAATACTTTGAAAGTTTTTGAAGTTTGACTCGAGAATCATGATTTAATTAGAGCGATTGCTGGAATCCTGACACTCACAATCATTTGAAATTATAATGACCTTGAAAAAAATGACTAAGGATGATTTTTCATACTTAGGAATGTGGCAGCATTCCAACTTATTACAATTCAGATGCTTTGTAACTGGCATGTACTTATGACAGCTGCAGTGTCCCGGGGTCACGTGATCCCCTTTTGCGAACGGCTGACGAGCAAAGTCAACGGGGAAGCCAGATTCATTTTACAACCATGTTACTAATTTAACAATCGCAGTGATTCACTTAACAACTGTGGCACAAAAGGTTGTAAAAGAGGCAGCATACTGACAGAACACGTCCACAAACACCAACGAAAGACATGATCGAAAGACATGAGGAAGACTCTTTAATTTCACAACATACGGACAGATTTAATCATAGTGTCAGCTGGGAAACTGCAACCATCCTAAACCAAAGCCAAGTCCAAAAATTCTAGAGAATTTCTGAAAGTCTGGTACCCTGATAAATTAGCCATCAAATGACACATAGACATAAACAATACTATGCAAAAGAGACAGTCAACAAACCAAAAAGAGCAAAACACCTCCCTACCTGTAATTAGCCCTTAAGCGTAGTACACAAAATTATCTGCTACCATGTCCTACCAGTCAATGACTACTTCAGCTTCAACTGCAACAATACAAGAGCACACAACTGATACAAACTCAATGTTAACCACTCCAAACTTGATAGCAGAAAGTATGACTTCAGCAACAGAGTGGTCAATGCCTGGAATGCACTCCCTGACTGTTGTTACATCCTCTAAACCCCCACTCCTTTAACCTTAAACTATCCACTACTGACCTCACCCTATTCCAGTTGTGCCTACTGTCCCTGTCCTATTGTCCCCATTTATCCGTGCCTATTTCTTGTATTCTTACTCATGTTTATACTTATACCTATTATCTTGTAAGCAATTTAAAAATCAAATAAATCAAACAAAAAAAATAGATTAACTCCAAAATTAACCTAAGATCAACAATCAAGTAAACAATACCCCAATCAAGGAACTGCCAAAGAAACCAAGAGTAAACTGCCCAACCAAAGAATCTCTAAGATCATCCCAAGGGCAAGCCACTAGAATATAAACTGAGATCAACCCTCACTCCTTACTAATACTGATGATGTTCCCTAGTTGTGAAATGAAACATCTGCAAGGGGAAACAACCAAACTCAGAGAGCACCAAGGACTCCTCATTTCAACCCGGAGGTACAAATATTCTCATTTAGCAGCTATCAATAACTTTGTACCCTACATAATAATCTCCCAGATGTATCTTTGGCTCTTGAGCACTCTGGAGGAACAATACTTTGGTCCCAACACAGTGTGGAAGAAATGCAGAGAAATTGTTTTTCTCAGGATTAACAGCACAGTAAATTAAAGCAGTTTTTAAATCAGAGTTGCATCTACCGCATATGTAAGCAGAAGAGAATTCCCATAGATTCACAGGATGAACCATAGGAATGTATAAGAGTTGGAGAAGACTAGAGATATCATCAAGTCCGATTTTCTGACAGCTGTAAAAGAATGTAGAGATGACCTTAGGATGAAGGACCCATTAAAGAAGATGAAACGCCAACTAAGTTGGAGATAGAAGCACGATCATGTAAAATGTTAATACCATTCTATAATGCATTGGTAAGGCCATACTTGGTATACTGCAATAATCCAGTTTTGGTCACCATGATATAAAAAAAGAGGTTGAGACTCTAGAAAGAATGCAGAGAGGAACAACAATGATGATTAGGGGCCTGGAGGCTAAAACATAAAGAACAGTAGTAGGGTATGTCTAGAAATCTCTCGACAGCGAGGACAATAAACCAATGGAACAGCTTGACTCCAGAAACTGTGAGTGCTTCAACACTGGAAGTTTTTAAGAAATTAGATAATAATTGGTCTGAAATAATATAGGACTTCCTGCTTGAACAGACAGTTGAACTAGAAGAAATCCAAGGTCCCTTCGATCTCTGATATTTTGTTATTCTGTTAAGGCGAAAAACAAAAGAAAAAACACCTAAAAATAACTCCACCTTGATTCTGTTTTGTATGAGACAAGGCAGAGAGAAGATTATGCTATTATTGTGGAACTTTGCTGTTCTATAGGTTGACAGCAGCAATAATGTTTTATGCCCAAAAATGGAAAGATACTTTATCTTTCACAAAGGATGAATGGCTGGAAAAAATGATGGAAGTAGCAGAGATGGCTAAGATGGACGTCTTTAATCAAAGAAATAATAGTGTATATCCAACTTTCTTTCTACTTGGAAACCGTTTCTAGACTTTGTGCTTGGGTTTGGGGGAAAAAATGAAACTTTGACTCTGGGTTTCACTCCCCTAACAACTGTATTGTTTAGTAACAGAAATTGTGGGCTCAATTGTGGTTGTAAGTTAAGGATTACCTATAACTTGAAATTCTAGACCTAGAAAATCTTGAATTATGCCGTCTTCGGTCAGATCTAAATATGGTATATAAAATCATACATTGCAATGTCCTACCTGTCAATGAATACTTCAGCTCCAACCATAACAACACAAGAGCATACAATAGATACAAACTCAAAAGTTAATCGCACCAAACTTGATTGCAGGAAATACAACTTCAACAACAGAGTGGTCAATGTCTGGAATACTCTACCTGACTCTGTGGTTTCTTCCCCAAACCCCAAAAACTTTAACCTTAGACTGTCTACTATTGACCTCACCCCTTTCCTAAAAGGTCTGTAGGGGGCGTGCATAAGCGCACCAATGTGTCTACCGTCCCTGTCCTGTTGTTTCTTTTATTTTTCTTATATGTACCCATTTCATGTATTCATAACTATGTATATACTTATACCTATTATCTTGTAAGAGATTGACAAATCAAAATTAATAAAATAAATAAAATAAAATAAACTTTCACTTTGATACAGATAGTCCCCAACTTATGACCGGTTGCTTAGCAACCATTTGAAGTTACAATCTACCTGAGAAAGGAGACTTACAACCCAGATCTGAAGTTTCAATGGTTGCTCTGCCCATCCAGATGGTCACATGACTGCATTTCATGCTTTTTCAACATGGCTGCATTTACAGCCATTTGCAGCATCCCATGGTCACATACCCATAATTTATAACATTTTTGCCGAAAACTGGTATTTACTTCTGCCTTTGGGCAAAACTACAGCAGAATCAACAATGGGTTCGCTTAATGACCACCATTTCACTTAACGACAGCCGTGTTCATTTTACAACTACCCTGTTCATGTAATGACCTCTGCAAAAAAAACCTTGGAAAATTGTTTTACAAAAATCATAGTTTACAACCGTAATTGGCAGATCCATTATGGCCATAATGCAAGGACTACTAAGAGCATTTTCATGGTGTGGTTTTGTGGCATCTAACAAGTTTAAACAACAAGCCAAACCCCAGCTGTTCAGATTATAGGCGCTATACTTACAGATTCTGTGCCAAATGGAAATGGTATCACTCTGGGCTCCGTCCTTGTAATATGCCCAGATGGATATTTTATATTCGGTATTTTCTTTCAAACCAGGCAAAACGGAAGATGCCAAGTTTCCAGGAACGGATATCTGTGGAAAAAAACAAAGAGGATCAGCTGCCTTTCCAGTTATTATAAAAATTAAATTGAGGAAAAAAAATTAAAATGGTTAATCCTCGAATTGCAACCCATTCATTTACCGACCTTTCAAAGTTGCAACAAGCATCAAGAAAAATGAATTATGGTCTGTCCTCGCATTTAAGACTGTGGGAAGCTCCCCCGCAAAGAATTAAATATTTGGGAAAAATACTAAGAGACAGAATATTATATTTCCCTAAAAGAGAAATGGAGACAGACAGAAAGCAAACTCAGTCATTCTTAATAGCCCCCAGCAGATATTTTGTGCTTATTAAGAAAGATTGGGTCAGCCCAAAGGTGGTATTCAGCAGGTTCTGACCAGTTCTGGACAACCGGTAGCGGAAACTTTGAGTTGTTCAGAGAACCGGCAAATCCCACCTCTGACTGGCCCTGCCCCCTTCTATTCTCTCCCTCTGCTGATCAGCTGGATCTTCTTTTGTTGCCCTTCACAGGAGAATTGGAAAGCAGGTTAGTGGGTTGGGGAGAGAATGGGGATTTTGCAGTATCCTTTCCCCAGGAGTGGGGTGGGAAATTTACAGTATCCTTTCCCTGCCACGCCTACTAAGCCATGCCCACAGAACCAGTAGTAAAAAAATTTGAATCCCACCACTGGGTCAGGCTATTCGCAAAACAAAAGAACTTCACTTCCAAGGATGGGATTCAAATTTACATTCTCCTCCACCCAAATTCTAAGAACAGGACACGACCCTTTTAGGACATAATAGGATTAACCCACTAACATTTAGCAGAAGACACAGAGCACAATCCCCGCAGAACAGTTCACACTTCAAACTCACAGAATCCTATAAAGATCCATCCATTCATTCAAGCATTTGTTCAACTGACCAGAACGGCTGGTTGGTTCTGTTCATCGTTAAACTTTCTTTCCAATCAGCTTCCATTTTGTTTTATTCTTGGCTTGGACCTAAACCAGATCAGTGGTAGGATTCAAATTTTTTGACAACCGGTTCTGTGGGCGTGGCTTGATGGGTGTGGCTTGGTGGGCGTGGCAAGGGAAGAAACCCCATTCCCTCCTCACCCCACTAACCTGCTTTCCAGCTCCGTTCTCCTGTGCAGGGCAACCAAAGAAGTCCCAGCCAATCATCTGGGACTTGGGAGGCAGAGAAGAGATGGGGGCGGGGCCAGTCAGAGGTGGCAATTGCCGGTTCTCCAAACTACTCAAAATTTCTGCTACCGGTTCTCCAGAACTGATCAGAACCTGCTGAATGCCACCAGATGGATTTTCCTTCCAACACAACCTTTGCAGCATCCCCACATATTCAAAATTTGGGCACTTAGCAACCAACATGTAATCACGATGGTTGCTCACCATTTGCGACCTTCCCAGGGGGCTTCAATGCGGGAAACCAGACTCGCTTAATGACTGCATGATTCAATTAACAACTATCATGATTCCCTTAACAACGGTGGCAAAAAAAAATGTTGTAAACCAGGAGAGACTCGTGTGACAAGCACCTTGCTTAACAATGGAAATGCTGGTTCTCCTCTTGTGGTCGTAAGTGGAGGATTTCCCTGTATTCTTTTAAGAAACTGTATTTTTGGATACCTACCTAATCAAGTGATTGGCATGACGGGAGAAATGCAAGAGACAAATTCCCACAGGAACAGAAAACCCATTTCATAATTTTGCAAAGTTTCAATAGAAACTCGGGTTGGGTTTGAGTCTGTTCTTCCTTTCGCTTTTGCAACTTTTTAGAATTAAATTGCCCCCTGGTTCTTTTGATCTAACACAAGAATTATGAATTTGGGAAAACAGATACACCCTGTTTTAGTCTTGTGGTTCTTTATTAGTATTTCAAAAACAAAAACAAAACCAACAGCATCATGTCTTAATTGGGTCTTCTGTGGCGGTATAAATTTAGACTGGAAAAAAAATTTCAAAGGAAAGCAAGCCTTTCCTGACAGGTAATTCTCCAATAAAAATCTAGACCTGTCACTTTCGCCAATCATTTCCTATGATTTGTTTGACTAAAGACTGTAATCGATCTTGGGTGCTTTCCAGAGACCGCATCAAATAAGCAGATGGAACAATATAAAGGGAGGGGGTTGTGTGGAGGTATGTTACCACTACCCCCAACCTCAGCTCTGCAAATAGGATTATCTGAAGAGGGGGGGGAGGGCTCCTACGAAAGGCTCTTTTGTTCCCTCCCCAGCAAATGCTTCTGTCTACAAATGATATAAGTTCCTTCTTTCCGAAGCATCCGGCATTTTAAACAGGCCGTCTGACATCTTGAAATTGGGCATCAGGCCTCAGGAGGACAAAGATGCTACTGAATTTTGCTATCGTGACAAGGACAGGCGTTAAAACATGAAGCAGGGGATTGGATTGCAAGTGCAGAATGGTGGAGGGTTTTTTCCCCCAGGTTGCTCTAGGAGTGGGACATTTTAAAAAGGAATTAATAGAAGAGAATATTTCTTGCTCAGGGTTGGACTGTGGGGGTTCTTGGTGGTCTTTGAGCTCGGCGGCTTTCTTGCAGATGTTTCATCACCTAACTAGGTGATATCATCAGCGCTAGAAGGGAGGGGTGTTTGTAGCAAGGAGAAGGGGGAGGAGGGGGAGGACTACAGCAGGGTACTTGGTGCTCTCTGAGCTTGATTTTCTTACAGACATTTCATGACCCAATTAGGAAACATCATCATGCTAGAAGAAGGAAGAAGGAAGAAAGGAAGGAAGGAAGGAAGGAGGGAGGGAGGGAGGGAGGAGGGGGAGACTGAATTATAGGGTCCTTGGTGCTCTCTGAGCTTGGTTTTCTTACAGACATTTCATGACCCAATTAGGAAACATCATCAATGCTAGAAGAAGGAAGAAGGAAGAAAGAAAGAAAGGAAGGAAGGAAGGAAGGAAGGAAGGAAGGAAGGAAGGAAGGAAGGAAGGAAGGAAGGAAGGAAGGAAGGAAGGAAGGAGGGAGGGAGGGAGGGAGGGAGGGAGGGAGGGAGGGAGGGAGGAGGGGGAGGCTGAATTATAGGGTCCTTGGTGCTCTCTGAGCTTGGTTTTCTTACAGACATTTCATGACCCAATTAGGAAACATCATCAATGCTAGAAGAAGGAAGAAGGAAGAAAGGAAGGAAGGAAGGAAGGAAGGAAGGAAGGAAGGAAGGAAGGAAGGAAGGAAGGAAGGAAGGGGGGGAGGCTGAATTATAGGGTCCTTGGTGCTCTCTGAGCTTGGTTTTCTTACAGACATTTCATGACCCAATTAGGAAACATCATCAACGCTAGAAGAAGGAAGAAGAAAGGAGGGAAGGAAAGAAGGAAGGAAGGAAGGAAGGAAGGAAGGAAGGAAGGGGGGGGGAGGCTGAATTATAGGGTCCTTGGTGCTCTCTGAGCTTGATTTTCTTACAGACATTTCATGACCCAATTAGGAAACATCATCAATGCTAGAAGAAGGAAGGAAGGAAGAAGGAAGGAAGGAAGGAAGGAAGGAAGGAAGGAAGGAAGGAAGGAAGGAAGGAAGGAAGGAAGGAAGGAAGGAAGGAAGGAAGGGGGGGAGGCTGAATTATAGGGTCCTTGGTGCTCTCTGAGCTTGGTTTTCTTACAGACATTTCATGACCCAACTAGGAAACATCATCAATGCTAGAAGAAGGAAGAAGGAAGGAAGGAAGGAAGGAAGGAAGGAAGGAAGGAAGGAAGGAAGGAAGGAAGGAAGGAAGGAAGGAAGGAGGGAGGGAGGGAGGGAGGGAGGAGGGGGAGGCTGAATTATAGGGTCCTTGGTGCTCTCTGAGCTTGGTTTTCTTACAGACATTTCACGACCCAACTAGTTAGCATCATCAGTGCTAGCAGGGAATGGGGTTTGCTCTGTCTATACATAGTGACTTGCCCTGTCAGTGCTAGTGGGAGCATTTTTGGTAGTTTCTTGACTGGGTGTTGTTTTTCAGCTTGGTGTTGATCTAGTGTTAATCCAACTCCACTCCCTTCTAGCACTGAATGATGTTACCTGGTTTGGTCAAGAAACACCTGCAAGAAAACAACCATGATCAGAGAGCACCAAGGACTTCACAGTTCAACCCTGGGCTACAAATATTCTCTTCTTGTCAATACAGCATCTGTAGCTCAGGCTTGAACTCTGGAGTCTTTGGTGCTCTCTAAGATTGATTGTTTTCTTGCAGACATTTCATGACCCAACTAGGGTCCAACATCATCAGTACTAGAAGGAGGGGATGCTTGTTGAGAGGAGGAGGAAGAGAAGGAAGAGTCCTTGGTGCTCTCTGAGCTTGGTTGTTTTCTTGCAGACATCTCATGACCCTACTAGGTAACAGTATCAGTTCTAGAAGGGAGTGGACTTTGCTCTCTGTCTAGATACAAGTGGTTTGCTCTATCAGTGTTGGTGGGAGTGTTCTCGGTGATTTTCCTTGATTAGGCTGTAAAAAGGTTGAAAATCCACATATGGACATGTCCTGTAAAATCCTCCAGACCCTTCAGCACCCCCTCCCCAGATTTCTTTCAATGGGTTTCTTACCTCCCGTTCCGCGTCTTCTCCAAGCACGTTCCATTTGATCTGGTAAAGAACCACGTCAGAAGCTGCGGATGCTTCCCACTCCAGTTGGACCTCACTTCTGGAGAGCTCGGTGACCTTCAGTTGGCTCGGTGGGGGCACCTTTACTGGAGAGGGGGCGGGGAGGGGTGAAAGGGGAGGAACAAGCGAAGACCATCTCAGGTTCAGGTCCACATGTCTCTGCTACCGAAAATCTCAGCCAACCTGCATCTCTGCGGCACAGCAGATGGTGAGGGAGTCCCAGCCTCTTTTAACCAGCGTCTTCTCCAGACACCCAAATGAGTCAACCTTATTTTGTCTGGAATGGAAGGCCCGGGGTGTAATCATGGATAACCGTAAATTAAAGCCTCATTATTTCAATTTAGCAAGGCCAATCCAAGCTGGCATTTTCCAAGCAAAGTGAAAATCCAGGAGAGGCATTGAAAGAAGCAGTAAGTCAAGGAGAAATTGAAGAGACTGGATTGTCTGAAATGGTATAGGCAGGGATGGGATTCAAATTTTTTTAGCAACCGGTTCTGTAGGCGTGGCTTAGTTGGTGGGTGTGGCTTGGTGGTTGTGTGACTGGCTGGGTGTGACCAACTCAACATCACTCACATCGAGGTATGCATCTCCTCGCCTGGCCTCTCATGACTGTGGGGATGCTGCAACAGTCGTAAGTGTGAAAAACGGTCATAAGTCACTTTTTTCAGTGCCATTGTAACTTTGAATGGTCACTCCACACAAGCAAAGTACCAGCAAAGGAGGGGAAAAAAAAACTCCAGAGAAGTTCCTGAGACAGGAAGTCTAGTCCTGCCAAGAATGTAATAAGGGTTAATGGAGAGGCAGTTTCTGTAAGCAACACCAGAATGTTTCCTTCCTGCTTTCCTTACAGGATTAGGCCAGTAATTTCTTCTAACAACTGGTTCTCCAAACTGCTTAGAATATTAACAACCTGTTCTAGTGAATAGGTGCAAACCGGTAGAATCCCACCCCTGGGTATAGGGTCTCCTGCGAGCAGGGGGCAGGACTAGAAAACCTCCAAGGTCCCTTCCAGCTCAATTCTGATTGATGGACAAATCTCTGGATATATTCAATAATTCCAGAATTACAGTCTAAACTTAAAAAAGAAAAATCCCAGGAAAGATATCAGAGTATATTCGTGAACTGGAATAGAGCATGGTAACAAGGTCAGCCAATGAATAGGCATAGCAACTAAGTCAGCCAATGAGGACTGTTTGGAAACTGAAACTAGAAGAAGCCTAGGTATGGCTCTGTATTAAGCTCTGCAACTCTGCAGCTATGTGAAGCTCTGAGTCTGTCTATTGAAAATGAAACCGCTTCTCTCCTCTTGCTTGCTTGGTGAACTAAAGTAAAAGAGAAACTAACTTGCTTGCTCTAAGACTGGAGCTCTGCCACTGAAGTTATTTGCAACATGTTTCTGTCTGAGTTTGCTCCATGTTGGAGAAATCTACAACTGGTTTGTAAAATCCACTTATTATGTTTATAAAAGATGTTAAATGAAGCATCAGCCATCTGTGTTTATTTTTCTGGCGCTGAATTAATGCTGCAAAACTTTGAACAAAAGACATAAAACCAGAGTCACCTGACAATGAGATGAGCAGCATATAAATTTAATAAATAAAATACCTTTTTTATTTTCCAAAGGAAAAAGGTACGGGTAGTCCTCGAGTTAAGCATTGTCCATATAAAGTTACAACAGAACCAGTGACTTATGCTCTTTTTTCACACGTATTATTGGGCGTAAGGGTTATTTTATCTATTGTGGTTATTTTGTTATATTTATCAGCCACAACTTAAAACTGGAAGGATAAGAGCAGAAAGCTTCTTCAGGTAGAAACAGGAAGAAACAACAGCTTTCATCCCACCAGGGATCTGAAAGAAGGTAAAAACACCTATGGTGTTTGAATTACCCAAATTCTAAATACTATCCAAATGTTTCTACGCTTCGTATTATACTCCAGCTGTCATCCTAAAGCAATTGAACTTAAGCTTCGAACAAGAAACCGATCAAAATAACAGAATAAAGAGTTGGAAGGGAACATTCTAGTTCTTCTAGTCCGGGGGTATCAAACTGGATTTCTTCGCGGGCCGGATCAGCATTGTAGTTCTCCTCCACAGGCCCGGGGTGGGTGGGGGGGAACCCAGGGGGAGATGGCACAGGCACCTCCTGCTGGCCAAAACAGGGCATGGAGGGGCCTCCAGGGCCTTGTGCAGCACTCTGCTGGCCGAAAACAGGCTGCATGGGGGCTTTGTGGGGCCTCCACATGGCTTGTTTTTGGCTGGCAGAGTGCCGCTAGGGGCTGGGAAGGCCGAAAGCAGGCCTCGCAGGGGCCTCTCAGGGCCTCCACATGGCCCATTTTTGGCCAGCAGAGTGCTGCTGGAGGCCGAAAACGGCTCTCAGGGGGATCGTATGTGCCCCCCCATGGCCCATTTTGGCCGGCAGAAGCACTGCAGGGCACTCTTTTGATATTTCCAGGCCAGCTCCAGATTTAAGCACCCCACAGGCCGGTTCCAGTCTCTGGGCCTTGAATTTAACACCCCTGTTCTAGTCCAACCACCTGCTCAGGAGATCCTATACTATTTCAGACAAACGGTTGTCCAATCTCTTCTTAAAAACCTCCAGTGATGGAGAAACCATAACTTCTGGAGGCAAATTGTTCCTCTCATTAATTGTTCCCCACTGTCAGGAAATTTCTCCTTATTTCTAGGTTGTTCCTCTCCTTGGTTAGTTTACATCTATTGCTTCTTCTTCTTCTGCCTTCAGGTGCTTTGGAGAATAAATCAATCCCTTCTTCTCTGTTGGTAGCTTCTCAAGTACTGAAGGACTCCCATCATATCATCTTTAGTCCTTCTCTTCGTTAGTCTAGCCCAGGGGTAGGGAACCTTGGCTCTTTTATCACTTATGGACTTCAACTCCCAGAATCCCTGAGTGAGCCATAAAAGGTTCCCCATCCCTGGCCTACTGGTTTTTCAGTTGTGGGGGAAATCAATTTTTGACTGGAATGGGATTGTTTGATATACAAATGTAGGACATATAAAGAATATATAAAAAATATGTCCTACATTTGTATATTAAACAGTCCCATTCCAGTCAAAAATTGATTTCCCCCACAACTGAAAAACCAGTAGGCCAGGGATGGGGAACCTTTTATGGCTCACTCAGGAATTCTGGGAGTTGAAGTCCGTAAGTGATAAAAGAGCCAAGGTTCCCTACCCCTGGTCTAGACATACCCAGTTCCTGCAACCCGTTCATCCTATCTTCCACCATCCAGTCTCATAATCATCTTTGTTTCAAGAAGAGATTGGACTGCCATTTGTCAGAAATAGTGTAGGGTCTCCCGCTTGGGCGGGGGGTTGGACTAGTTGACCTACAAGGTCCCTTCCAACTCTGATTATCTGTTTCTCTTTTTCTATGCTCTTTCCAGAATCTCAACACCTTTTTTTCTGTTGTGGTGACCAAAACTGGATGCAATATTCCAAATGAGATCTTACCAAGACATTGTAAAGAGGTCCTAACGTTTCACCTGATCTGGATTCTATCCTTCTGTTAATGCAGCCTAGGATTGGGTCATCCTGTACTTACATGTCGTAAAATTGCCCATTATTGGAAACGAGTTCCCTTCATCATAAACGGAGACCACACGGACAAAATATTGTGTCAGCGAGGAGAGGGGCTTCAGCACAGCAAATGAGGCATTTCCAGGGACCTCCACCTGGCAAGGGAAGAAGTAGAGGTTGCAGGAAGCTGTTTGTTTGCTAATTAATTATTTACTTATTATGTTATAAGTAAAGATATTGAAGAGGCATGATGGTGCAGTGGTAAGAATGCAGTATTGCAGGCTAATTCTGCTGACTGCCAACAGTTCAATTCTCACTGGCTTGAGGTTGACTCACATCCTTCTGAGGTTGATAAAATGAGGTCCCAGATTATTGAGGACAAGATGCTGACTTTTCAAAACTGCTTAGAGAGGGCTGTAAAGCACCGTGAAGTGGTACATAACTCTAAGGGCTACTGCTATTGCTATAAAGTAGCCTTTGGGTTTGAAAACAACATATCAGACAATGAGTTTTGCTCTACGCTGATAAGAGCGATCCTGATTACTCGTGGTCACTCACCTCACCTACGTTGCTTCCTCTGCTGGAGGAATACATAACTCGGTGACTTTTCACGGCTTGTGGAACTGCCTCCCAGTTGACACGGACCGACATGTGGCTGATGTTGGAGAAATGCAAATAGCTTGGAGGGCTCAGGGCCACTGGAAGAAATGGTGCATGTGTGAGGTGTGAAGAATAAGAACCACATATTAAGTCCCAATTAAGATGATTTATTGCTCATGTCTCTACACTAGTCAACCAAAGGTCATCCCAGGGATGGGATGCTACGGGTTTGCATGGGTTTGGGCGACCCTCTTGCTAAGATTCTACGCGAACCGGTAAATCCCACCCCTGGCTGGCTCCATCACCCTGCCCCTCCCTTCCCAGGAGTCCCCACATGGCCCATTTTAGATGCCAGGTAAGTACAGGGCCCATGCAGAGGCTTGGGAAGGGCAAAAAATGGGCTTCCCAGAGGCTCTGGAAAGCCAGAACCAGGCCCATTTCTGGCCTCTGGAAGGCCTCCAGAGCCTGGGAGAGCCTGTTTTCACCTTCCCAGAGACTCGAGGAAAGCTCCAGAGCCCGGGGAGGGCGAAAACGCCCCAGCGCCATGTTGCAGAAGGCCAACTAGGCCATGGCCACGTCCACCCAGTAACTGAGCAGAGAACCAGTTGCTGAAATTTTTGAAGTCCATCTCTGGTCATCACTAAATTGGTGCTAGATAAGAGTCAACATAATTCAAGAAGGGTTGGGTATAGATTGCTTGTGGGAATGTAAGAACTCCAGGCTAATTCCTCTCTTGACTCCACCCCCATCTATCCTCCAACTGTCCTTCTCTTATATTTGTAACACATCTGCTCTAGAGTCTGAAGCCAATCTAACTCATGCAACAAGGTCAGTGAACAGAACATCATTCAGAAAAGAGTCTATGAGCCTTTTCTAAATAATTCTTATAAACCCCCACACCTGTATAGAAATTCTTACCGTTTCTCAAGTTATTACACTTAAACTGAGTTTACAAAACCTCCTGAATCAGGGGTGGCAGACTTGTGTCATCACGGCAGTGTCACGTGACATATTGTGACTTTTTCCCCCTTTGCTAAACTAGGTGTGAGTATGGCCAACGCATGATGCATCCAGTCTGCGGGCCACAAGTTTGACAGCCCTGCTCTGAATCAACCCTGCATTCTGAATTTCCACAATTCCATGAACTATAAAGAAACCAACTAGGTTGAAGTTGCATAATACTTAAAACCACAATCACAAAAGAAATTTTGTTCAAGAATTTGAACAAGAAGGTTTGGTCTCTCTCTTTTGAACTCCAATTACAGATGGTTGGGACCAGATCACTCATAAGTGTTGCACCCATCTACTAACTTTTCCCTCTAACCAGAAAGCATCTGATCAAAGCTGTCAAGATTTCCTTAGATCCTTATGGGTGAAGAAGTTATGGGCCAGAAAAACAAATTGCATGACTTACAAGTAGTTTCTTGAATACTTGCTGGGTTGCTAGCATCTTCTCCATACATTGCATAAACTGCTAGGGAGTATTCAGTGCTGGGAGTCAAGCCCCTGATCCAAACTTCCGGCTGCTCAACTTTCAGCTGAAAAGAAAGAAATGTTTGGTTGAAGAAAGGAAGAGAGGGAGGGAGGAAGGGAGAGAGGGAGGAAGGGAGGAAGGAAGGAAGTGAGAGAGGAAGGGAGAGAGGAAAGAAGGAAGGAAGGAAGGAAGGAAGGAAGGAAGGAAGGAAGGAAGGAAGGAAGGAAGGAAGGAAGGAAGGAAGGAAGGAAGGAAGGAAGGAAGGAAGGAAGGAAGAGGGATGGATGGAGGAAGGAGGGAGGGTGGGGGATGAATGGATGGGTGGATGGATTAAGAAGGGAGGAAGGAAGGAAGGAAGGAAGGAAGGAAGGAAGGAAGGAAGGAAGGAAGGAAGGAAGGAAGGAAGATGGAGGGATGGAGGGAGGAAGGGGGGATGGATGGATGGATGGATGGATGGATGGATGGATGGAAGGAAGGATGCAGGGAGGATGGAAAGAAGGAAGGAAGGAGGGATGGATGGAGGAGGGAGGAAGAGGGATGCATGGATGGATGGATGCAAGGATGCAGGAAGGAAGGGGGATGGATGGATGGATGGAGGAAGGATGGAGGGAGGGATGGAGGAAGGATGGAAGGAAGGAAGGATAGTTCAACCTATTGAGGGTACACAACTTGGTCATTGTGAACCTCTCTCTCTCTACGAGCTGGTTCAGAAATTGAAAAAAAAAATGTATTTATTAGCGTAACCATGAGCAGATGGGCAGTCTCTCTACAGACCACAGACCAAGTTCTTACTTCCTCATGAAAACTTTGGGGAAAAAGAAAAGATTGTGTGACTTTGCACAGACTTCATCTTAATGAATTCACGAAGAAAACAAAGCCGGAGGGGGGTCCTATCTTAGCTTTCCAGATTCATTAAGAAAGATCCATGGGAAACTAACTTCCCTGATCATGTTCTGCAATTTACCCCACTAACTCCCCAGCAACACTGTTATGTGCGCACTGCCTTGAGTGTATTTGTAGCAACACATCTGGAAGATGGAAGAAGCAAGCTGACATTTCTATTTTGTTCCCATCTCAAACTGTTTTATCTGCATAGTTATGCATTCAGCGAACTGGTGTTTAACTCAGTTGACAAGGGAATCACTTCCTTAACTTGCTGTTCATAGAAATAAGAGTGTTTTACAATCTTAGAGTAGCGGAGAGTCAGCAGTGGGATTCTACCTGTTTCACTACCAATTCGGTGACTGTGCGTGTGCGCGCGCCTAATGCGCATGCGCAGCTTTCCACACACCAACTGAGGCCTGCAGCGCCAATCAGCTGAGAGGATAAAGAAGAGAAAAGCGCGGGGGCCGGTGGGAGGGCCAAACCTGTGCTTTTCTCTTCTTTCTCCTCTCAGCTGATCTTCGGAGGCTTTTTTTACGACCGGTTTGGCCAAACTGGTAGCAATTTTTGCTCCCGGTTTGAGTGAACCGGGGTGAACCGGTAGCAAACCACCATTGTGGAAAGTCCTTTATATTGTTGAACATTGATGTCATGCCCCTGGTGGAGAGTCACTCTGAGGAAGAGGAGGAACAGCCAACAGGGAGTGGAAATGTGGCTCCAGAGGTGGTGGAGGAGGCTGGGGAAGGGCAGAAGCTGGCTGAGCAATCAGAGGAGGATCCATGCCCATCCCCTATCCATCCTAGGGCATGCAGGGAGGAGAGGATCAAGGAAAAGCATGGTCTACTTGGGAGGAGAGGGCCATGATCCTCCTCATGGGTTGCAGCTGTGAGCTCTGTATAAGAGTTTGGAACTGCGTGGTCACAGACGCTGGAGTCAAATTAGTGCTTTCCTTGGATGAGGTTTGTCTTTGTTGGCGTTTTTTCTATGGACTCTCCACGGATATCTTCCTGGAATGTGTGATTAATTATCTTGGTTTGCCTTGGAACTCTCGTCAAGTCAATGCGATTTGTTTTTGGTTTCTTTTTGCTTCATTATCTACTTTTTGAATTTAAACTGTGACTAATAAAACAGCGAAGCTAAGTTGAAGGCATTACAAGACCTTGATTCATGTTTTAGTTTTTGTGTTATTTTTGAGACACTAGAGGTCATCACAACTGAGTTTCATAGCTTTTTTTCCTGTTGGAATCTTAAAACAACCACATCCGGGCTGCAAACATTTGGATGGCCACTAGATGGAAGCAGAGTCAGAATTTTCTGCATCTCTGTACCGCCATCATGTGGTCATATGAATCACTGCACCTTAGATATAGAGGTAATCCTCAACTTACAACCACGATTGAGCCCAACATTTATGTTGCTAAGTGAAAAAATTCATTAAGTGAATTTGGCCCCGTTTTATGATTTTTCTTGCCACATTTGTTAAGTGAATCACTGCAGATGTTAAATGAACCTGATTTCCTGATTCATTTTGCTTCTCAGAGATCAGAAGAAAGGTCATAAAATGGGGCAAAGCCCACTTAACAGTGGTCTTGCTTAGCCGTGGAAATTTTGGGCTGTGACTGTAAGTTGAGAACTAGCTGTAGTGATGCTATGCAATCCCAGAGAACAAAGAGCAATTTTTCAATCTTGCTTTCTGACTTTGATGGATCTGCCCTTTTTAAAGAATAATTTCCTGTTAGACTAAGGAAAACACCTGCTGGTTTCACCCAGTACAGCTTTTTGATAAAACTGCACCCAGTCTAATGTGTATATTAGAAATTGTTAAAATTCATCCCTGTATCAAAATCCCACAGGGCTTGTGTACTTTTTTTCACATGTCTCCCAGCTGTGGTGGAATGTAGTTTGGAATCCCAAGAGGGAGGGGCTCTCTTTCCAGAGGACAAAGAGACAGTAGTGGTGATTATGTTGCTGGTTCGAGCTCCGAGTTGGCAATTTGGTTGCAAATGTTTCGTCCCCCCTTGAAGAGACAATTTTCAGTGTGCTTTAGATTGTGCTTGTCTGGAGGAGCTCGGGCCTTTAAATACCTTTCTAAGTCCTGGTCTGATTTTGGGTTGTGTGATTGGCTGTTCTGACCCAAACCCTAAAACAAACACGAACCAAAGGGAACAGAAACTTTTTAATGATTCCCCGGTTAAAAGGCTGCTGCAAACTAATTAACATTGATAAGCACAAGCCGCACCAAAACTGTGCGAGGCTGCCAAGAATAACAGATAAGGTTACCTAGAAATATTTTACAACACCAAAGTCTGCAAATACCAACTAAGATACTGCAATGTCCATGAAGCTCGAGTTTCAGAACGTCTTTGCTTCCTACAAAGCACGTCCGATTCACAGCTGGCTTTTATTTTCTTGAAGGAGGGGCCATTATCTTGCAGCCTTACTCCTGAGTCGCCTGTGCTGCTGCAGCTGCTCTTTCCTGTGAGCAGCCCTGCGTGCATGCGCACTTGGCACAGGCTCCTCAGGAACCTCCTCATCGCTGCTGCCAGCCCCCACCATCTCTGAAGGCAGCAGTCTACTCCCTAATGGTCCTGGCCCCTCATCTGAGTCCTCGCTCTCCTCACCCATCTGCACCTGCTGCCAGCTAACCACAACATTGGCTGGCTGTAGTTGGACTATGTAGTTAGAAAATACTTAGAATAACAGAGTTGGAAGGGGCCTTGGAGGTCTTCTAGTTCAACCCCCTGCTTAGGCAGGAAACCTTAAGCCACTTCAGACAAATGGTTATCCAACATCTTTTTAAAAACTTTCAGTGTTGGAGAATTCACAGCTTCTGGAGGCAAGTCCTTCCACTGATTAATTGTTGTAACTGTCAGGAAATTTCTGCTTAGTTCTAAGCTGCTTCTCTCCTTGATTAGTTTTCATCCATTGCTTCTTGTCCTGCCTTCAGGTGCTTTGGAGAATAGCTTGACCCCCCTCTATTCTCTGTGGCAGCCCTTCAAATATTGGAACACTGCTCTCATGTCTCCCCTAGTCCTTCTTTTCATTACCCAATTCCTGCAACCATTCTTCATATGTTTTAGCCTCCAGTCCCCTAACCAACTATGAAGTTGGATTAACCAAGGACTATGACTCAGCAACTACAGCCAGCCAATCACCCAAAGTCAAACAAGCACAATCTAAAGTGCACTGAAGATGTCTTCTCAAATGGAGACAAAACAGTGATGGTATTCAGCTGGTTCTCACCGGATCAGACGAATTTGGCATGGGTTGCCGAACTGGTAGTAAGTTCTGGCTGGCCACGCCTCCGATCCGGTCGCCCTCCGACCCGATGCTCGCTTACCCGGCCGCCTGACATTTGCCTAAGGTATTTCTCTTTTTTTCCCCCTTCTGACAATCAGCTGTAGATAAGATCAGCTGTGCCGGGATTCCCCTTGCTGAGGCCCAGGAAGGCAAAAAATGGAGGGAGGAGCTCAGGGGCCCCCCCCTCCATTTTTTGCCCTCCAGAGCCCCAGAGGAGCCTTAGGGGAGCAAAAACGCCCCTCCCCCAAAGGCTTCTCTGAGGCTGGGAAGCTCCCAAAATGGAGCTTGGAGGGATGCTGCCTGCCCCTCCCATGCTCTGTTCCTTTTCTTCCAGAGCCCCAGAGGAGGAGCCTTAGGGGAGCAAAAACACCCACCCCCCAGAGGCTCTTCTGAGGAGAGGAAGTTCCCAAAAACAAGTGGGGGCTGCAAAAAAAAGCCACGGCCACCAAGCCACGCCCACAGAACCGGTAGTAAAAGTTTTTGAATCCCATCACTGAGACAAAACATTTGTAACCAAATTGCCAAGCTTGGTGCTCAAGCCAACAACATAACTACCAACCCAAAGTACTAACATTCAAAGACATTTCCACAATGGAGATTGAAATGTCTGTAGGCAGGAAGAGGAGAAAGGCAGAATCTCCCTAGCAGTTCAAGGAATAGATCTGTAATGCTGCAAGTCTTGCTTTAATCTGGCAAGATTGATGTCAAACCCAAGAATGAGACATGGAGTAACTTCAGAGTAGTTTCCTCATTGTTCACCAGGCCTGAGAACAACATGAGGAGTTACTTCCGAGCAGAGATAGTCCTCTTCAGTTCACTTAGTGATGTTTGAAGTTACTGTGATGACCCAAAGTACATCACAAATATAACAAAACCCAAAACATAACTAAAAGTCCTTTAATGCCTTCAACTTGGCTTCACTGTTTAATTGTTCACAGTGGAGGAGTAAACTATTTTCAAAATAACATTTCAAAGGAAAGAAACACAGTTCAAATTCAAAGAGCCGATAACGAAGCAAAAACCAAAAACAAACCGCACTGAATAAAGTTCCACGACAGACCAGGATAGATAATTGCCAACTTCAGGAAGATAACCGGGTACAGTCCGTTGGAAGAAGGCCAACCAAGATAAACCTTTACGAATAAAACACTAATTTGTCTCCAGCGTCTGTTAGCACGCAGGTCCAAACTCTTATGCAGATCTCACACCTGCAACCCATGAAGAGGATCATGGCCCTCTCCTCCCAAGTAGACCACATTTTACCCTGATCCTCTCCTCCCTGTGTGCCCTAGGATGGGTAGAGGATGGGCGTGGATCCTCCTCTGACTGCTCAGCCGGCCTCTGACCTTCCCCAGCCTCCTCCACCACCTCTGGAGCCACACTTCCACTCCCTGTTGGTTGTTCCTCCTCTCCCTCAGAGTCAGTCTCCACCAGGGACATGACAGTTACAATGGCACTGAAAAGAGTAACTGAAAAATGATCATTTTTCACACTGACTCACATTTATGACAGTTGTAATGTTCCTGGGTCATGTGATCCCCTTTTGAGACCTTCCAACAAGCAAAGTCAATGGGGAAATCAGATTCATTTAACAACCAGGTTACTAATTTAACAACTGCAGTGATTCACTTCACAAATGTAGCAAAAAAAAATATAAAATGGGGCAAAATTCACTTAATAAATCTATCACTTAGCAAAATAAATTTTGGACTCAATTGTGGTCATAAAATGAGAAATACCTGCTGTTTCTTTATTGTTGTCCAAGAACGAAGAACAACAGGTGGAGTTACTTCCAAGTAGCTTCTTTATTGTTCCTTTTATTTTTCCCCAGGCTCAAGAACAACATGTGGAGTTATTTGCAAGTAATTTCTATATTCACCTACAGACAGAATCTTGCCAGAATAAAGCAGCTATCTGCATAACTATATACACGGTGAAGTGCTAAGAAGGGATCATCTTTGCACTCTTCCTGCCAATCAGGTATTCCAAACTCCGTAGTTTCTTTGCACTCTGGAAGGCAGCCTTCTCCTTCCTGGCTACATTCCAACCCAGAGTGAAATGCACAAGATGCATTGTGTGAATGCGACTGAAGCACAAGTTCATTACCTCTTTTGTATCATCTTCGGCACCGTTGGGTGTTGAGGAAGACAGGATAAGATATTGCGTGGCCCCTTCAACTGGTTCCCACATGAGCTTGATACTGTTGTGGCTGATCTCAGATGTTCTGAGAGATCGAGGCGCAGACAATGGTACTAGGACATGACATGAAAGTGATACACAGGTGAATTACAAGAGGTGTGTTTTTGAACAGATATCCATTTGTCCAAAGATGTGAAAACCCGAAGGCCAGACAAGGAATAATGGATGGAAACTAAACCAGGAGAGATTCAAACTAGAAATAAGGGGAAAGGCCTGACAGTGAGAACAATCAACTGAACTTGCCTTTGGAAGTAGTGGGAGCTTCATCACTGGAGGCTTTCAAGAAAAGACTGGAGTGCCATCTGTCAAAAATGGTACAGGGTCTCCTGTTTGGATGGAGGGTTGGACTAGATGACTTACAAGGTCCCTTCCAACCCTGTTAATCTGTAACTACCTCCAAGGTCCCTTCTAACCTTCTTTGTCTATGTCTGTGATGGCGAACCTATGGCATATGTGCCACAGGTGGCACACAGAGTCATTTGTGTGGGCATGCAAGCCCCAGGCAAACTTACCTCACTGCACATGTGCATACCTCCCGGCTGATTTTCAGCCCATTTAAGGCCTTTTTTGGCCTGCCAGAGGCTTGAGGGAAGCCTCTGCAGCCTTTGCAGGCCGAAAAATAGGCCTGTTTCATCAAAGGCCTATTTTTTGGCCTGCAAAGGCTGCAGAGGCTTCCCTCAAGCCTCTGGCAGGCCAAAAAAGGCCTCAAACAGACCAAAAATCAGCCGGGAGGCACAGTGCAGATAAGGGGGCAGGGAGGGTCACATATGTATGTGCAGGGGCATGGGGTACCTGTGTGCATTGCCTTCTGGATGCTGGCATGCGAGAGCGAGCACACCATTTTTGGCATAGGAGCCCAAAAAGGTTAGCCACCACTGTTCTATGTTCTGTTCAGGATTCCGATGACTGATGTATGCGACCACCCCAACTGTCTTTCAACAAGCGAAGTCAATGGAGGAAGCAAGATTCGTTTAATGACCATGTGATTCATTTCACTGAGTCGCCATGAGTGAGTAGGCGGCAATATAAATTTTCCAAACAAATAAATAAACCACAATGATTTGCTTAGCAACCAGGGCAAAAAGAAAACTCATAAAATCAGGCGTGACTCATTTAACAATCGCCCTGCTTAGCCAACGACATTCTGGTTGTAAGTTGAGACTGCCTATAAAATACGAAGCTGAAGTATCAAACACTAAATCACCCCAAGAGTCAATGAGGAAAATAGAATTCTCTTCGACAGGGCAAGAAATATTTGGGAAAGAATGTTCAACAGAGTCAGTAGACTGTTAACCAATCATGTGCAAAAATCTCAAAATGAAGACTATTTTTTAAACCGATGCAGTAAACAAATCTTGGCTCTGTCCTCTCGTAGAGCTGAAGATGCTCATACCAGAAATCTATCACCAATTCTTGAAGTAATGAATTTTGATTATGGCCTTTAGCCGATCAACAATACAATAAATCCCTCGATCGAAATACGCTTTTCAAAATAAATAAAAATCAGTTTAACTAAATCAGCATAGTTACACCATCAGAGATGTCTTGCCTTTACAATGATAATAGTCATAATAAAAATGGTTTTAGGTATATCTGGGCTCGTGTCTGTGAGACTGTAAGTTACATAAAACAATTCTTTCCTTCCTGAGAATTTCAAAAGGAGGAGAGCTGAAGCCTCATATCACAATAAATTATTCTATTACAAGGAACACTGGCTACAGTTCTGAAGGCACCAGAGTCACAGGAGTACATATATACCCCAAAGCACTGTTTAAGATGGCAACTTTTGTGGACTTCAATTCCCAGAATTCCCTAAGCCAGCATGGAAACAAACAGAACTTTTGAGCCTGAGGTAGTATATTCAAAATAACAGAGTTGGAAAGGATCTTGGATATCTTCTAGTCCAGCCCCCTGCTGAAGCAGGAGACTATACCAGTGGTGGCTAACCTTTTTGGACTCCTGTACCAAAAAATTGCGTGGTTAACGAGCACTCTCGCGTGCCAGCACCCAGAAGGCAATGCATGCAGCCTCCCACATGCACACTGCACATCCGTGCATGATTTTTCCCCCCAACCCGCTGCCCCCTTACATGCACTGCGCCTCCCAGCAGATTTTCAGCCTATATGAGGACTTTTTCGGCCTGCCAGAGGTTTGAGGGAAGCCTCTGCAGGCCGAAAAATGGGCCCGTTTTGTCACTTCCAGTATTTCCGAAAAAGGCCCAAAAATCAGCTGGGAAGCACGTGCACGTGCAGTGAGGTAACTTTGCTTGGGGCTTGCGTGCCCGCATAAATGACTCTGCGTGCCATAGGTTCGCCATCATGGCTCTATGCTATTCCAGACAAATGGCTGTCTAATCTCTTCTTGAAAACCTCCAGTGGTGGAGCACCCACAACTTCTGAAGGCAAGTTGTTCCATTGATTAATTGTTCTCACTGTTGGGGAATTCCTCCATAATGCTAAGTTGGTTCTCTCCTTGATTAGTTTCCATTTCCTTCAGGTGCTTTCTCTGTGACAGCCCCTCAAATATTGGAAGATAGCTGTCTCATCACCTTCTCTTCTTTTGACTAGGCATAACTAGTTTCTTCAATCATTCATTGTACCCTAATCATCTTTGTTGCTCTTTTCTGCACTTGTTCTAGAGCCTCAACATCTTTTTTGTACCATGATGCCCAGAATTTATTTTATTTGTTTATTTTATTTTATTTATTTTGTTTGTTAAACATGTACAAGGTAACAAGTATAGGTATGAAGATAAGCATGAGCAAAGGAAGTAAATCCAGATAAATGGGGACAGTAAGACAGGGACGGTAGGCACGCTGGTGCGTTTATGCACGCCCCCTTTAAGGACCTCTTAAGAATGGGGTGAGGTCCACGGTAGACAGTTTGAGGTTGAAGCTGTGAGGGGTTGAGAATTGGACTCAGTATTCCAAGTGTGGTTTTACCAGTGCAGTATAAAACAGTACTGTCACTCCCCATGATAGCAATAGCACTTAGACTTATATACTGCTTCACAGTGTTTTGCAGCCCTCTCTGAGCAGCTTTGCAGAGTCAGCCTATTGCCCCCAACAATCTGGGTCCTCATGTTACCGACTTTGGAAGGCTGGAAGGCTGAGTCAACCTTGAGCCGGTTAGGATCGAACTGCTGGCAGTCGGCAGAAATTAGCCTGCAATACCGCATTCTGAGAACTGTGCCACCACGGCTCTTAATGATCCTGATACTATCCCTCTGTTGATGCAGCCTAGGATTGTGATGGCGTTTTGGTTTTTCCTTTTGCTTGCTATTGTAAAGACATCGGAGACCTCACAACTTACGTGTTGAACTGATGCCTCTGAGACCGTCACCTACAGCATTCTCATAAACAGGGAAGACTGAAACCAGATATTCCGTCTGCGGTGTCAGATTAAGAAGCTCCACACTCGAGGTGGCTCCATCCAGAGCAACCTGAAAATTATTTGATTTATATTTATTTTTTTTATATTTACATTTTGTTTAATTTGTCAAGCCTGTATTAGATAACAGCAGGGTTGGGATTCTACCGGTTTGGACTGGTTCTATAGAACTGGTTGTTAGGATTCTGCACAGTTCGGAGAACCGGCAAATCGTGTCCCTGGCTGGCCCTGCCCCTCTCCATCTGCCCCTCCCTGAACAGTCAGTCCTTATCGCACATGCGCAACATCGCGCAAGTGCCCAATGTCGCTGACTGTTTCCCCCTTGCCCAGTCACTCCTTAAGATATTTCTTTTTTTTTTCCCCTCCCGATGATCAGCTGATCCTATGATTTGCTGTGCCGGGATTCCCCTCGCTGTCTTATTGCTTCGCCCAGGAGGTTCCCTGAGGCCCAGGAAGACAAAAAATAGAGCCATGGGGGGCTTAGCTCCCCCCTGGTCCCCCCGGGGCTCCATTTTTTGTCTTCCTGGCCCTCAAGGAAGCCTTTTGGGAGCAAAAACACCCCCCAGAAGGCTTCCCTGAGGCCCAGAAGGCCCAAAAATGGGGAGGGGGAATGCTGCCAAAAAAAGAAGAAGAAGCCATGCCCACAGAACTGGTTGTTAATAATTTTGAATTCCCACCCCTGGATAACAGGTATAAGTATAAACATGGTTATGAGTACATGAAATGGATATGAATAAAAGGGAATATTAGGACAGGGACAATAGGCACATTGGTGTGCTTATGCACGTCTCTTACAGACCTCTTAGGAATGGGGTGAGGTCAATAGTAGACAGTCTAAGGTTAAAGTTTTTTGGGTTTGGAGAAGAAACCACAGAGTCAGGTAGAGTATTCCAGACATTGACCACTCTCTTGCTGAAGTCATATTTCCTGCAATCGAGTTTGGCCGATTTACCTTGAGTTTGTATCTATTGTGTGTTCATGTATTGTTGTGGTTGAAGCTGAAGTAGTCATTGATGAGTAGGACATTGCAATAGATAATTTTATGTACTACGCTTAGGTCGGACTGAAGGCAGTATAGTTTTAAGTTGTCTAAGCCTAAAGTTTCAAGTTTGGTGGCATAAGGTATTTTGTTGTGAATAGAGGAGTGGAGGACTCTTCTCGTGAAAATATTCAAGAAGATTACAGCTCAACCACTCTGAGTGAAAACCCAGTCCTCAAATCTCCTTGTAGTGGTGGCCCGACAAATTATTATTTAACTTTAAATAGCTTTGATTCTGAAGACGATGCCCAAAGATAACATGGATAGCCAAGAAAATGGAAAAACATGGATCCTAGAACAGGTCAACCAGAGTTCTCATTCAAGGTACAAATAACCAGGCTTAGACTATCGTACTTTGGGCACATGGCTCCTTTGAGAAGTCCACAAATGGTGTAAAAAATTGAAGGAAAGACAAAAAGAGGATTAATAGAAGAGAACATTTGTAGCTTGGGGTTGAACTATGGAATCCTTGATGCTGTCTGAGCTTCGTGGTTTTCTTACAGATGTTTCCTTATCAAACTAGTTAACATCATCAGTACTAGAAGGGAGGGCTATGTGGAGAGGAGGAGGATTGTGGGGTCCTTGATGCTCTCTGAGCTTGATCATTTTCTTACAGACATTTCATTATCAAACTAAGTAACATCATCAGTACTAGAAGACAGGGCTGTTTGCGGAGTGGAAGAGTAGAAGAGGAGGAGGAGGAGGATCAGGAGAAGGAGAAGATGAAGGCAAATGTGGAGGAGGATGTGCTTTGTGCTTGGTGGTTTTCTTGCAGACATTTCATTACCAAACCAGGTAACATCATCAGTACTAGACATGAGAGCTGTCTGTGGAGTGGAAGAGTAGGATATTGGGGGTGAGGGAGGGAGGAGGAGGAGAATCAGAAGAAGGAGAAATCAGGAGGAGGAGGATGACTGTGAGGTCCTTGGTGTACTTTGAGCTTGGTGGTTTTCTTGCAGACATTTCATTACCAAACTAAGTAACATCATCAGAGCCAGCATGAAAAATCTGCAAGAAAACCACCAAGCTCAGAGAGCATCAAATAAGAAGAGGATTACTAGCAACAAGGTGAAAATACAGAAGTGTTGGAAGAACCTGGTGGGGGGAGGCAGTCAATTCTGAAGGGAATTGATCTAGGTGACACATGATCGATCATTCAGTATCTCTCTGGATGGGTCAGCTTAAGACATCAACCATAAGATAGACCTACCTCTTTGGGAATTCCACCTCGAGACGGGTAATAGACCACTCTGTATCTCTGGGGTGTTATGAGTGGTGAGTTCCAGATGAGGTGCATACTTCTGGAAGTAACTTCTTTTAAGAGGAGATTGGTTGGGCTCAAGTGGACCCCGGATTTCGCTGACATGGTTTTCATTGGATCCCCTGCAACATCCAAGCAATGAGTACCCTTTTATTTAGGGTTGGGGAAAACTGTTTTAATTCACTTACGTGTTCATTTTGCTGAACTTATCCATTGCCCCAATTCATCTGTACTCTATGGGCCAGAGGTGGTATTCAGCAGGTTCTGACCAGTTCTGGAGAACCGGTAGCGGAAATTTTGAGTAGTTCGGAGAACTGACAAATGCTACCTCTGACTGGCCCTGCCCACATCTATTCTCTGCCTCCTAAGTCCCAGCTGATTGGCTGGGTCTTCTTTGGTTGCCCTGCACAAGAGAACGGAGCTGGAAAGCAGGTTAGTGGGGTGAGGAGGGACTGCGATTTTGCAGTAACCATCCCCCAGGAGTGTGGATGGAATGGAGATTTTACAGTACCCTTCCCCTGCCACGCCCACCAAGCCACACTACGCCCACCAAGCCACGCCCACAGAACTGGTAGTAAAAAAAAATTAATCCCACCACTGCTATGGGCGTACATTATGGTTGCAGGAATTGGGCATGTCTAGTCTAATGAAGAGAAGGACCAGGGGTGACATAATAGCAGCCTTCCAATATCTGAGGGGCTGCCACAAAGAATAGGAAATCAATCTATTCTCCAAAGGACAAGAAATAAAGGATGGAAACTAATCAAGGAGAGAAGCAACCTAGAAGTAAGGAGAAAATTCTTGAACAGTGAGAACAATTAACCAGTGGAACAAGTTGCCTCCAGAAGTTGTCGGTGGAGACTTTCAAGAAAAGACAGTGTTTGAAATGGTTTAAGGTCTCCTGCTTGAGCACAGGGCTGGACTAGAAGACCTTCAAGGCCCCATCCAACTCTTTTATTCTCTTATGTCAAAGAGAATCCCAAAAAATTGTTTTGCCCTGAATATGAAATGCATTCTTTCAAGTCTGAAACTAGTTTTCTTGTGTTCTAAACTATCTTTTTCCATCTACAGTGGATTCCTTGGGCCATTTTGGGGAACGTTTAAACTATTTCAAGCTTGATAGAGCACTCAAATGATTGGAGTGAACTCATAAAAAAAGATTTGACACTTAATGCGAGGCATTTTTAATTTGAAGTGGTTCAAAACTTTCTGGATATGCCTAAGGTAAAGCTGGTTAGATGAGCTGACAAATTTGGCTTTTCAAAGCTAAGGTCTTAGTCAGAGATTAAAACAGTAGGAAGAATAAAATCTAACATACATACATTTTAAAAAATCGAAGCAGTAAAGCAAGGTGGCTCGATCTGTTTATTGTTAGGGCTATGAATAAATACCTATTCACAGCTTGAAGTGAGGCTAAAATATTGGTTAAGAATGGCATCGTTTTTCCCAATGAAAAACAACTTAATGTAAACGATGAGCTGTCTTTATTTTCTCTCTTCAGGGTAGAATTTGATTCACATCTCCTGCGCCAAGAATTGTTCGTAGGCTGCAAAATGCAAAACGATTCCCATTTTGGTGCAGGAAATGAAGTTTTCTGAGAGAAATGAATCTTATTATTGAAAAAAAAAATGATCTGGCGACGAAAAACCCCATTCATCCCTAAAGTATCTAAATATTAAAAATATGTGGATTGCATTTCTGCATAAGAGGCCGACTGTCAACTCATGAAGCTTTCTTGACCTGCTCCCAGATTGCCTTACGCAGGAGGATGGGGGAATGGCGCCTCACGGCGGCATCGAGGAATTCGCACCTCAGTCAAAACAAAACACATCCTAGGCCAAAATGGTATTCAGCCAGTTTGGAGTTGTTCTGGCGTACCTGTAGTGGAAATTTTGAGTAATTTGGAGAACCGGCAAATACCACCTCTGGCTGGGCCTGCCCACCTGCCCCCAACTGATATTCCCTTGTTTTTTTTTATCTCAGCTGATTCCCACGGCAGAGCAGATTGCCATGCCTCAGCTGAGGTAAAAAACAGCTCAGCTCACCAGCATTGACTCAGAGGGCGATCTTTGAGGTGTTTGCACACGCATGCAAAGCGTGCATTAGGCACATATGAACCGGTAGGAAAAAAATTGGAAATCCACCATTGATCCTATCCAGGCCCGAAGTCAAGGCCATCTCCACGGAGACCCACAATGGCCAGAAGGAGTGACTTCTACGACCCACGAATTCGCTTCGTTGGGGAATGTGACCGATGACACACTTTGGGGAGAGGTGGAAACGGGGTCAGAGGCAAGGCATGAACCGAGTGAAGTTAAAACTGGCTTCACTTGGTCCGTGCCAACATGGCACTCCTAATAAACAACTGGATTTTTCTTTAAACTTTGTTTGAGGTTCCTGATTTTAATAGGGCATCGGTCGGAACCCTGACATCGACATGGCGTTCTCGGGATGGGGAGGTTTGTAAATCCATGGCTAAGCCCCATCCCTTTTTATATGCCTCGTCATAGCCCCATCCACCATCTTGCCTTTTTTGACCTCCCTCCTGGCGCCTCTGGGGCCAGTTGAGTGAGTCAGCAGAAATGGAGTCAGCCTTACCTCAGAGAGGTCCTTGGTGCTTGGTGGTTTTCTTGCAGAGTTTCATTACCCAGATTAGGTAACATCATCTCCTCATCGAGCACTGATGATGTTACCTAGTTGGGTAATGAAAAGCTGCAAGAAAACCATCGGTTCAACCCCAAGCTACAAATATTCTCCTTTTTGGGTTATCACCTATATTCTTCTGGTTCTTCTCCTTGATCCAAGCACATAAGAGCCACGTGAGCCGGCTGACCAGAGAACGGAGCAGAGGAAAATCCACCACGTTGTAGACGGTCATCTCAAGGGGTTCGGAGGCCACTTGGTGCAGCTCTGTTTCATCGGCATTTTTCACCCCTAGAATAAAAAGGAAATGTGAGGATGTGGCGGTAACATGCATGGAAAAGGTGAAGCTTGCAGAAAACCATTAGAATAGAATTCTTTATTGGCCAAGTGTGACTGGACACACAAGGAATCTAGTTTACTTTATTGTCATTGCACCTCGTACAATGAAATTAAACACTGTCTTCAGGACACATCATGACCATGACCGTGAAAATAAACACAAACACACGTCCTTCACCCTCCACACATTGAACCGAAAACCCCCGACACCGCACCAACACTGCACTATACAGCAGAATTCAAAAGATCTACTGCCCTGGGATAGAAGCTGTTTTTCAGCCTATTTGTCCTTGTTTTTATCATTCTGTACTGTCTGCCAGATAGTTCAAAAAAAAGGGTTTCCAGGATGAGGTGGATCTTTAAGAATGTTTTGAACTTTCTTAAGACAGCGGGAGCTATAAAGCTCTTCCAAAGAGAGGAGAGGGCAACCTATGATCCTCTGGGCAATGATATTAACCCTCTAGAGTGCTGTCCTATCTGCTCCTGTGCAATTGTCAAACAATACAGAGGTGCAGTAAGTTAAGAAACTTTCTATGGTGCAGTAGTAGAAGGTCACCAGCAGTTTTTCATTCAGTTGTTGTTTCCTGAGAAGCCTCAGGTAGTATAATCTCTGTTGGGCTCTTTTGACCAGCGCTGCAATGTGGTCAACCCAGGTCAGGTCTTCTTTTGTGGTAACACCCAGAAACTTAAAACAGGCCACTTACTCTACTTGGTCTCCATTGATAAGCAAGGGCTGGATGTCTGATCTGTTCCTTCTATAAGGTCCTTGGGCATATTGGTGTTGAGGACCAAGTTATTGACTCCACACCATGAAAGCAACCAGTCCACCTCTCGGTAGGCAGACTCATTCCCCCACCACCACATGAGTAGTAATCTAGTGGAATGTTTATGGAGATTCTCAATCATCCAAGTCATGGTTGTCCCAAAGTTGCTTTTCCAAAAGGCAACTGGGCTTTCTTGGGGGAAAAAACAAGAAAATCCAGTTGCCATTTGGAAAAGCTTCTTTCAAACATCTAGAAGGGCCATTTTGATGAGATGCATCAAAGAGAGAAGATAACAGATTTTAAAGCTCTGGGAATAAGCATTGAGTCTTGTCACCAGCATCATCTGTTGTCAAAAAGACAAGATGGCTACCTCCTTCCCATAAATGCTGCCATTTGCTACTTTTCTGTGGTGGGTTTGCAGGAATAGTATCTACCAGTAATATCCCAAATGTAAGCAATATCCTGGTTTGGGGTTCTAATCAATCATCTGTTGGAACCATCCAACTATGACTAGCACTGATGATGTTACCTAATTTGCATAATAAAACATCTGGAACAAAACAAGCAAGCTCAGAGGGCACCAAGGACCCTTCAAATCATCCCACCAGCCATGCTTTTATTTATTTATTTTTAATTATTTTATTAAATTTTTATACCGCCCCCTCTCCCACAATGGGACTCAGGGCGGTGTACAACCAAGATAAAACCACACAATAAATAGAATTTAAATAGATATTAAAAGAATTAAATTAGTGGCTGAAAGAACACAATAAAACAAGGTATAAAAGTTAAAAATGACCAAAAAAATTAAAAATTTAAAACCCTAGTAATTGATACTAGGCCAGACCGGCCTGTTGGAAGAGGTGGGTCTTTAGTGCGTGCTGGAAGGTTTGGAGGTCAGTAATGGCCTGCATCTCCGGGGGTAATTCATTCCAGAGGGAGGGTGCCCCTGCAGAGAAGGCCCGCACCCTCAGGGCTGCCAGCCAGCATTGTCCAGCCAACGGCACCCCAAGGAGGCCCACCCTGTGGGAGCGCACTGGCCGGCGGGAGGCCGATGGTGGCAATAGGCGGTCCCATAAGTACCCGAGTCCCAAGCCATGAAGCGCTTTAAATCGCACCCGGAAGGCCACTGGAAGCCAGTGCAGCTCGCGCAGGAGTGGTGTAACACGGGAGCTCTGAGGAGCCCCCAAAATCACCCGCATGGCCGCACTCTGCACCAGCTGAAGCTGGCATTTACTAGAACGCCTCTCCATTTGATCCCCATTTTCTCTCTTTGGGTTTTTTTTTTCTTTTGCAAAAAAATAACATTCTTGTCCAGTGTGTTTGGTTGTTATTCTACTTCGTTCAATTCCTTTTCTTTTCTACTCCTTCTCCTCTTCGCCTTCTTCTCCATTTTCCTTCCTTTTCCTTTTCCTTCTCCCCTCCTCCTCTGGTTCTTCCCCTTCTCCTTGTCTTCCTCCTCCCTATCTCCATTTCTTTTCCTTGTCCCCATCAGCTCCTCCTCTTCCTTCCTCTTCTCCTTCTTCTTCTCCTTTGTCTTCACTTTGTCCTTTCTCCCTCCTTCTGTCCTCCTCCTCCTTCTCCCTATCTCCATCTTCCTTCCTCCTCTTCCTCCTCCTTCCCCTCTCCATCCTCCTCACCCTCCTCCTCCTCCTCTTTTTCTTTGCCCTTGTCCTTCGACTTCTCCATCTCTTTCTCCCCTCCTCCTCCTCCACCTCCTCCTCCACTTCCTCCTCCTCCCCCTCTTCTCCTCCTCCTCCCTCTTCTCTTCCCTCTTTGTCTTCTTCTCGTCCCTTCTCCTCTCCTCCTTTCTCCCCTTCTTCTCTTCGGTCTCCTTTAGAGCTCTTTTTCCCTGGAGATATTTTGTGCTACAGAATTCCCCGAGAAATATCCCTTTTGATTATGGGTGGCACTGTTTGGGTGACTTCTCCACGAACAACACATTTAAACAAAGCACAGTTCCTGCCTTCTCATAGCATGCTGTGTCCTGGCTAACAAACTCTGTTGTGGCGTAATGAGATAGCTTGCCTGAGTCAAAACACCTGCCATGAAAGATTCCCCTACCCATAAACAACCCCATTCAGACCAGCAGAATGTGTAAATCTAACACAAAAACCTACTTCGGTGACATATAGTAGATTCGATGTATGTGAAGCCCCTCAATATTTATACCGATCCAAGTGCCTTTCAGATACAAGAGTGCACATCAATCCAGTCAACATTCATCACGGCCAAGGCAGCCAGGGATAATGGAACCTGTAGTCCAAATTATTTCTTAGCAGGACATTGGCGAAAGGCTCTTGGAATAGAATAAATGTTTAGTTTGCAAATGATTTCAGCTTGAGTAGAGAGGCATCGCCATCTTGTGGTCAGATCAGGTATTGACACGAGACAGAGTTTTAGAGGGGTTTTGAAGAGGTGAAGTGGAGCAGACTTCGACTCCCAGAATTCCCTATGCTGACTTGGGTCTGGGCGACTCACCCACAGCGAATATCTTGATTCCCATATTCTTCAAGGTCTGGGCAGGTGGGCTGGCATCATCCTGAGATTTGCCATCCGTCAAAAGGATGAGGAGTTTAGAAGCTTCAGGCCTCGCGCCCGCTTCTTCTTTCAGGTTGTGCTCTAGGACGTGAGTAAGCGCCAATCCTTGGATGGGGAAGAAAGAGAGAAGGAAAAAATAATAGTTAGAAAGGTTCAGAGAGAAGGAACGAGGTGTCATTCAGGTCCTGATTTCTCCCTTTCCTTAAATCTGGGCAAAAGTGGCGTTTGACATCCGGCCTCTTTCTGTAAAGGATGACAAACATTGCAAAATGTTCTACAGGGGAGTCCTCAACTTATGACCACAATTGAGCCCAACATTTCCATCGCTAGGACAGACATTTGTTAAGTGAGTTTTGCCCCACTTGGCGACCTTTCTTGACACAGTTGTTAAGTGAATCGCTGCAGTCGTTATATCAGTAACCTGGTTGTTAAGTGAATCTGGCTTCCCCATTGACTTTGCTTGTCAGAAGGTCACAAAAGGTGAACATGTGAGTCCAGGACACTGCAACAGTTCAGAGGTGGTATTTAGCCAATTCGGACTGGTTCTGGTAACGGAAATTTTGATTCGTTCGGAAAACTGGAAAATACCGGAATAATGTCAGGTTTCCAAGTGGTGAAATCCATTTAAAAAAGAAAAGAACACAGTCCATCTTCCAAGACAAATTCTTTTATTTAGGAAAGCATCAAATTGGCAAAGTGCATGGTAATTCTGGATCTGACACAACCCGGAATTACCCCACAATATTAAAGTTAGAAACAACCCCCAAAAGTCACATTCTCCAATAGAAGTAATTCAACGTTGCTTGATGTCATAAATCTCCACCTCAAGGGGCCTAAGCACAGGCAGCTCGGTTTCCCACAGGAAGAAGGACCACCTAGCCAAAACAACTCTTTTTATCTCCACTCCTTAGGAATGTGGCAAGCCCGAAACCCTTCCCCCCATGACTGCCACAGAGAAAGTAAGAAAAAGAATATATACTAAAGCTACCTAAAATGGCTACACATATATCAATTTCGGGCTCAACAACCTCTGGCTGGGCCCACCCATCTGCCCCCGCCGTTTTTTACCTCAGCTGATTCACATGGCAGAGCAGATAGCAGCACCTCAGCTGAGCTAAACAAAAAACAGCATTGATGCAGAGGGTGGTCTTTAAGCCCTGCGCGCACATGCAAAGCATGGCCTCAGGACAGTGGTGGAATTCAAATTTTTTTACTACTGGTTCCATGGAGGGGTGGCTTGGTGGGCATGGCGTGGCTTGGTGGGCATGGCAGGAGAAGGATACTGCAAAATCCCCATTCCCCCATCACCCCACTAACCTGCTTTCCAGCTCCGTTCTCCTGTGCAGGGCAACAAAAGAAGACCCAGCCGATCAGCTGGGACTCAATGGGAGGCAGAGAAGAGATGGGGGCGGGGCCAGTCAGTGGGATTTGCCGGTTCTCTGAACTACTCAAAATTTCCGCTACCGGTTCTCCAGAACTGGTCAGAACCTGCTGAATACCACCTCTGTATTGACTGTTTCCTAGTATGATTTGATTGCCTATTTGTACCCTATGACTATCATTAAGTGTGGTGCCTTATGATTCTTGACGAATGTATCTTTTCTTTTTAAGTACACTGAGAGCATTTGCACCAAGACAAATTCCTTGTGTGTTTAATCACACTTGACCAATAAAGAATTCATTCATTCAAGGGGGTGAAAAAAGGATGATTACTAAAATATGTAACTACCTTTTGGAATTCAAAATGGAAGAGGAGACGGTCAAAGAGAATATGATAACATGGGCCAAAAATTTTGGCCACAGTATTGATTTGGACCAATGGGAATGAATATGGCAAATAAATTATAAACTAATGTTGTCTGTCTCCTATAAGGAGAATATTTATAAAATGTTCTATCGGTGGCACCTCCCACCAGCGAGATTAGCCAGAATGTTTTCCAACTTGTCAGTGAAATGTTGGAAGTGCGATCACAGCCAGGGAATGTATTTTCACATGTGGTAGACGTGTCCTCAAGTACGAAAGTACTGGCTCAAAATTCAAGCATGGTTAGAGGAGTTAACAAAGCAAAAGATCAAGTTTAAAACAGAGATCTTTCTGCTGCGTATGTTAGAACTGACATGGGATAAGAAACACTAACACCTAATATTACATATTATAACTGCTGCAAGAATTTCTCTTGCTCAAAACTGAAAACTGACCACGACACCCACAGATCTAGCAGTAATTAATAAGATACCTCAATGCGCAAAAATGATTAGATTAACAATGTTATTAAAAAACAGGGAAGACAGAGAATATTTTACCAAACGGAATATATGGTATAAATGGTTAAAAAAAAGGAGTAAAGATGTTTGTGCAAGTGGCTAAAGAAATCTTAAAGAAGAATAGGATATATGACTTATGTGTATATGTGTAAAGTAATGTAGATAAATAAGTACTGTACTTTAACAGTAGTATAGTAAATAAGGAACTAATAAATTAGCTACAGATACATCTATGATAAATGAATCTAACTGTTACCAAAGTGTACATATACACTACTATGATATCGCTGTAAAATGTGAGAACTCATTTCTATTTTTTAAATTTTTGACACTTTGAATAAATACATTTATTAAAAGAAAAAGAATTCATTCATTCATGCATTCATGCATGCATGCATGCATTCATGCATGCATTCATTCATTCATTCATTCACCTGTAAAAGTGTTCCCTCCCTTGTAGCGCAAATTCCGAATGGCTTCGGACACCTGTTCCCAAGTGGAATACGTATTCAGATCCCATTCTGTCCGTGGATCGCTGCTGTATTGGGATAAGCCTAGAAAAAACAACGAAGAGTTTTCCACTCTTTTTCTACTTCTTTCTTTTTTTCATTTTGCTGCAATTTCTGCCCATTTTGTGGTCTTTTCTTTTTTTAAAATATCGTTCGTATTCATTTTTGCTACGTTTATTTTTTTAAAAATTCAATAATATTATTTTCTTTTCTTTTCTTTTTTCCGGCACTTTCTGCAGTTTTTCTGCTTTAGTTTGTATTAGTTTCTTTATAAAAGAAATGCAATAAAAATATTTTAAATATTTCTTTTTTTCCCTGCGGTTTTTTTTCCCTGAATTTTTTCCTTCTCTAGTCTAGTTTGTATTAGTTTTTACTTTGTTTATTAAAAATTTCAATACTATTATTATCTGATTATTAAAATATTTCTTCTACTTGTTTCAATTTTTCTACACTGCTTTCCTTCTGGTTTAGTTTGCATTACTTTTACTATGATTATTAAAATGTCAGTAAAATAACTTTTTATCTTTGCCTGCACTTTCTGTCTTTTCCTTTTTCCTTGTTTTGAATTGAGATTTTGGTATGATCATTAAACATTTCAAGTAATTTTTTTTTTTTAAAAAGTAAGCAAACTGGGCCCTCTGTGGAGGATGTAAAACAGCAATAAGAGTTGTTCCTGAATTCTTTGAAAAGCTGTGTCTTCTAAGTCTGGACTTTTTCTATTGTCGCAACATTTTCTTGAGTTGCAATTACCAATAAATTCACTACTATCACAACAATCCAAGAAATGGTTTTAAGAAATCAAAGAGTCTCTGCTATAGTGATAAATGTTGCTGCTTTCTTGGATTAGTAGGAAACATGGTTTTTTTGAAAAGTGAATCATTTCTGAATTTGAAGCCTGCAAAAAAAAGTCACTCACCTACTCTGATCTTATCCTCAGCAATATTGAAAGGTGCCAGCAAAGACGCCAAGAATTCTCGAATGAGTCCAAAATTGTTGCGTCCGATACTCCAAGATCCATCCACCAGCAGGATAATATCAGTTGCAGCAGAGGTATCACAATGGAAATGGGAAACTATGAAAAGAAGCAAAAATGGGGAGGAGGAGGAGGAGAGGGGGGGAGGGGGAGGAGGAGGAGGAGGAAGGAAAGTAGGAAAAGGAAGAGAGGAGGAAGAGGAGAAAAGAAGAGAGGAGAAGGAAGGGAAAAGGAAAAGGAGGAAGAGGAGGAGGAAGGAAAGTAGGAAAAGGAAGAGAGGAGGAAGAGGAGAAAAGAAGAGAGGAGAAGGAAGGGAAAAGGAAAAGGAGGAGGAGGAGGAGGAAGGAAAGTAGGAAAAGGAAGAGAGGAGGAGGAGGAGAAAGGGAAAAGGAAGAGAGGAGGAGGAAGGAAAGGAAGAGAGGAGGAAGAGAAGAAAAGAAGAGAGGAGAAGGAAGGGAAAAGGAAAAGGAGGAAGAGGAGGAGGAGGAAGGAAAGTAGGAAAAGGAAGAGAGGAGGAGGAGGAGAAAGGGAAAAGGAAGAGAGGAGGAGGAAGGAAAGGAAGAGAGGAGGAAGAGGAGAAAAGAGGAGAAGGAAGGGAAAAGGAAAAGAAGGAAAAGGAGGAGGAGGAAAAGCAGAAAAAGGAGAAGAGAAAAAGAAGAGAGGAGGAGGAAGGAAAATAAGAGGAGGAGGGGAAAGGGAAGAGGAAAGGGGAGTGGGGAGGAGTGCTGCTGTAACTTTGAACGATCAAATGGCTGTAAATCAAGGATCACGCGAACTGAAACATTTGCTGACTTTGATATGCGATCTGTTTCTGTTGTCTTCTCTTTAAGAAAGAAAAGGCTTTGGGATGGGATAATGTGTTTTGATCAGAGGATCAAATTTGCCTTTTTATAATGTGGTTGACATTATAAAAGGGCAGGGCTTTGATTGCCCAATTGCACCCATCATTTTGATTTTCCCCGTCTGTAAAAAAAACCCTGGCTCTGAGTAATTAGAAAATGTGGACCTCAAAACATGCATTTTTTTTTTCTGAAGGATCATCATCTCCTTTTAATGACCCCATAATCCCTTGCGGGGTGGAATCTGGGCAACTGAACGGAGCTAAGTGTTTGCTGGCTGGCTGCCCTTCCTGTTGCCAATCAGAGTTTTGTTTAGCAGATATATTCTCATTGTGCCCAGCAAGAGGAATATCTGCCTCTACCTAGGATCGAACTCACACCCTCCTGATTGTGGGCAAGAGCTCCACCTCTAGGCCACCGCACCACTCTTTTTTCTTTCTGAATGATGATTAGCAATATTTTAGGCTTCCAGATGAGCCTGGGAAGGACACAATTCCTGGGATGCACGGACTCATTAAAGCAGCTGCCAATTGTGGGAAGCCCCCCCCCTCCACTCTAGGAGAATGAAATATTTGGGGGGATATCAAAAGAGGCAGAATGTTACATTTCTCCAAAGAAGAAATAGAGAAAACATGTTCTTAAAGGCAGAAAGCAGTCCCAGTTTCCTGCATAGTAAAAACAGCCCCCAGTAGATGCCTGAAGTCTTTAGAGATGGATGGAGATTTTGTGCGCATTAAGAAATCCAGTCCAATCTATTCACAAACAAAACTCTAGGTGATGGGATTAAGAAAGATAGGATGTGACCTTTAAGGACATAATAGGATTAACCTACCACCATTGAAATAGCAAGAGACCCACAAGGCTCCCCTTCATTACACAATTCCAAGAACGGTTCAAATTTCAAAGCTGCAGAAACCTATAAAGATTCATCCACTCTTTCAACCAATTGATCAGCAGTCCCAGAACCATATGCTATGATTGTTGGTCCCGCTCATCAATAAACTTCCTTTCTTAAGCAGCCTCCATTTTATTCCCAGCTTGGAACTGGACCTGGATTTTTTTTCCTACGCTCTTTAACTTGGATCCATTAAAACAGCCATATCTGTTTCTACAGCAGGGGTGTCAAACTCAAGGCCCGTGGGCCAGATTTGGCCCATGGAGGGCTTAGATCTGGCCCTTGTGGCTGGGCTGGAAATAGCAAAGGACTGGAGGGGTGTCTCATTTTGGCTGGCAGAGAACTATCAAAAACAAAGTAAACCCAAAAGGAGAAATGTTTCCCCTTTTGCATTTGAGCATGCAAGAAGGGACAGGAAAGGAGAAAGGGAAAGAGGAAAGATAAAGAAGAAGAAAGGATGGGAAGAGAGCAAGGAAGGAAGAAGAAGGAAAGAGGGGAAGGAAGAAGGAAGGAGAAGGAAGAGAGAAGGAAAAAGAAGAAAAGGAAGGAAGGAAGGAAGGAAGGAAGGAAGGAAGGAAGGAAGGAAGGAAGGAAGGAAGGAAGGAAGGAAGGAAGGAAGGAAGGAAGGAAGGAAAGAGATTATAATGAGGGAGGGAGGGTCTCAGGAAAGTCCTGCCTTAACACTTGACCACCATAGGTGTCCCCCCACTACAGGAGTCCCGTGTCACGTTCACCATGTCCACGCCCACCTTGGCCATGCCCCATGCCACGTCCCCCCTCCAGCTCTCCAAGGTCAGTCATAACCCTGATGCAGCCCTCAATGAAATCAGGTTTGTACCCCTGTTCTCCAGGTTGTCTTTTTGGAAACACGATCCTGCCCTTATTTGGAAACCCGATCCTGCCTGTATTCCATCAGGGTACCAATCTATTCCCGCCCTGCGTTATTCCTAGAAGCGAATGACTTCCGGTCATGCGAAATTAACACGTATCGGTTGTCTCTTCAGGCTAAAATATCTCCCTGATTTCTCCAGGTCAGATCCCATCACGAAATGTGCCTTTCACATTTGTGCACTTCACTGTCTCTAATGTGGGGCATTGGTCTTTTCTCCCCCCACCTCAGTTGTCATATATCATAAAATTAAAATCGGCGCCTCGACCGAGGAATTAAGATGCATTTACTGGAAGAGTTTTGCACAGATGTCACCGTGTCTCGTTTTTTAAAACCTGAGCCCACTATTGCTATTCTATCTTTCTTCCAACCCTAATCTTTGCCATGAAAATTATATGTAATTGAAACACAGATTCTCTAATGGTAATGACTTATGATATAACCTGATGCATGATAAGATGATAAGGCAATCAGGAGAACCATAGCCTTCCCCCCCACACACAAGTATCTTTGATAGGGAGAATGGCCACTATAAAAAGGAATATACTACCAAAACTACTTTTTTTTATTCAAACAATACCGATAAAAATAGAGAAAAAAATATTTTGAAGAACTAAGTAGAATAATCTTGAAGTATATCTGGCAGGGGAAAAAAAGCAAGAATCAAAACTGAAAATGTTACACGAATCTAAAAATAATGGAGTTTTAGGCAATGGTGGGATTCAAATAATTTAACAACCTGTTCTCTGCCCTAATGATTTCTTCCAACAACCAGTTCATCAAACTGCTCAGAAATTTAACAACCGGTTCTCTCGAACTGGTGTAGACCGGCTGAATCCCACCACTGGGTTTTGGACTATCAGATTGGGAGCTATATTATCAGGCATCTGTACTTACATGGGTAAAAGAATGGATAAACTTGAAACATAGAAGATTATTATTATTGGAGGGCCATGATCTCCAATTAGGATGGTACGTTTTTTTTATGGTATGGAAGGAGTACGATACATAGATATTTTCAAAGATACTATTTTATTTATGTATTATTAGAATTTCTATACTGCCCTTCTCCCTAGGGACTCAGGGTGGTGTACAGCCAGATCCAATCCCAAACACAGTACAAAAATTAAAAAGACATTAAATAGTGGCTGATTATATCAATAGAACCTACCCCCCAACTTTAAAACCCAATTAAAACCAAATTTAGGAGACAATTTAAAACTACCTCAGCCCAGGCCAGCCTGCTCAAAGAGCCAGGTCTTCAACGCGCGCCTGAAGGCCCTCAGGTCCATGCTGGTGCATAGTTCAGGTGGCAGAGTATTCCAGAGGGCAGGGGCCCCCACAGAGAAGGCCCTATTCCTTGGGGCCGCCAGACGACACATGGCAGCCGACGGCACCCGGAGAAGGCCCTCCCTGTGAGAGCGCACCGGCCTGCTGGAGATCACCGGCAGAATGCGGTCCTGCAGATAACCTGGCCCTATGCCATGGATCGCCTTAAAGGTCAAAACTAGAACCTTAAAGTGAACCCGGGGAGCCACCAGCAGCCAATGCAGCTCGCGCAGGAGAGGCGTCACATGGGAGCTACGTGACGCCCCCATGATCACCCGCGCAGCCGGAATGTTTTGCTTCGGATATGGGGAAAAATTAAACTACAAAACTATATGAAAATAGCAGTCTGACTCTCCACAATGGAAGCATTGATACATCCAAATCTTATCAATTTGGGGAAAAATGTATTTTATAAAGACATTCTAAATGAGAATGGTGAACTTAAAACTAGACAACAACTATAAAACCAAGGAGCAGACTTAGCTTGATGGCTGTATCTGCAAATACAATTGAGATACGAGAAAGATGCAAAAACATGGGGTTTTTACAAAGAACCAACTACACTTGATAAGTTATTATTAGAGACAGATGAAAATCTGATCAATATATATATATAATTACTTATTAAGTTATAAAATGGAAGAGGAACAAATCAAAGAAACAATGATTGTATGGGCAATTTTTTGGGGTTACGCTATAGAATTAGATAAATGGTAAAAATTTTGGGATAGGAACTATAAACTGACAATGGCTACTGCATACGAAGAAAATCTCTAGAATGTTTTATAGGTGGCACTTACCACCGGCAAGATTAGCAAAAATATTTAGCAATATATCCGCCAAGTGTTGGAAGTGTAATCAGACCTCAGGAACTTATTATCATATGTGATGGACTTGCATGAAAGTAAGAAAATATTGGATGAAAATACATACATGGTTGGAAAAGATGATTAAACAACATATAGATCTAAAACCAGAAATATTTTTGTTGGGTATAATGCCGGAGGGTTATGATATGGGTTTTGCATGTATTGACAGCAGCAAGGATTGTATTGGAAATATTGGAGAAATATTGGAAAAATGAGAACACTCCATCAGATGAGGATGTAATTCAGAAAATATTAGACTGTGCAGAGATGGATAGATTGACATTAAAAGTAAAGGACAAAGACAACACAGAATACTACTTAACATGGAATAGATTTTATGAGTGGTTAGAGATAAGTGGTAGAAATTACATGAAGAAAGATTGTTGCTTTGTATGAATTAAATATAAAGATGGTTTATAATTATAAATATGCCAATATAACCAAGAGAATTACAAATAAGTAATATAAAGAGAAATCTAGTCAAAGCTATTCCGTTACACTATTATTATTATTGTTACCTATATACTGTATATAAAAGTGAAATATCACTCATGCATCATCACATAATCTCCAGAACCGTAAAGCCTACAAACTTGAAATTTGGCCCCTATGTTCCTCTTGGTTTCTAGGTACTCACTAAGAAAGGATTTTTCAAAATGACCATCAGAGCATTAGTATTTTGTATATTATTATTAACATGGTCTGATGCTAAGGAGTTCTACTCCCCACCTGAAAAAAAATCTGTTCCAAATGCAAAACACAAGCAGAGGAGAGGAGTTTCTGTTTCAGTTTCACAGCACCAAGCAGCTTTAATACAGAACAGTTGAGCTAAGCCATGCTCAGGCTCCCTGCTGTCTCCTTCTTGCTCATACAGCAAACACTGTTTCAGTTTCTAAACAGCCCTCAACTCTTTCACACACTGACAGGATGCTAGCCAGATGAATACCGATGGATGCTGGTAAACAGAGGCACAATTTTTCCCCTTATTTTCCTCCCCAAAAACTAAGCCCAACTACATAGTTTTGTAGCAAAGCACGGGTATCCAGCTAGTTAGTATATATGTTAATATTTTTTTTTGTTCTGTCTTTGCTTTTCTGTAAATGATATACCCTGACAATACACTGTATTCAAAATGTTTATGAATAAAAATATATACTAAAAATAAAGGAGAACCAGAGCTTTTTTTTTTTTTATGACAACCAAGAAGCCAACAGAAGCTATGAAACTTTGCAGAAAGAGTGGCACTATGGAGTTTCTGTGAAAGATATCTCACCTTTCCTGAAGCTGTCGCTGCTCGTTTTCCTTCGGGCCAGATAATCCTTTTCAAACTCTATTATGCTCGGTAAGGTTGGCAGCGTCAACGTTGGCTCAGCATTGAGCATATAATCATCGGGCTTAAAAAGCAGGGTGTTTTGCCTTTTTTTCCCTGGCTCAACTCTTCCTATATTATAAATCATCAAGAGAAGGATCGTTAGACCTGACCTTTATTCAAAGAGATTCAACCTCGGAATCATGGAGTCATAGGGCTAGAAGGGCCCTTGGAGGTCTTCTGGTCCAGGGATATCAAACTCAATTTCATTGAAGGCCGCATCAGGGCTACAGTTGACCTCAGGGGGGGTGGGGGGCTGGGCAAGCATGGCTGACTGGGTGGGTGTGGCCAACTGGGTGGGCATGGCTAGCCCTCCCCAAACTGCTAGCATGTTTCCTCTTCACACTGGGTAGATAGGGACGAAGCAACATGGGTAAACTGGGCCGAAGCAACATGGGTAGACAGGCCTGAAGCAACACGGGCCAACCCCTTACATTTTCCAGGATGATCCCAGGGCCAGATCCAACCACATTGTGGGCCGAATCTAACCCACAGGCCTTGTATTTGACACCCTGTTCTAGTCCACTATTTTCTCAAGGCAGGAATCCTTATTGTTAGAAATTCTGTTCTTACATAGCACCACAGAGCAAACAAAGAGTACAGTAACCATGTGCTTTACTGCTCAACTGTAAACTGGTTAACTGTAATAAGAAACAGGAATCTTGACTTTAAAAAAAGAGCATAAAGTAAGTCCAAACTTGTAAACACTTCCATCTACTGGCTGAAAACTACTGTAGTTGTTGCATCGAAATACAGGTAGTCCTTGTCTTATGATCAGAATCGAGCCCAACATTTCTGTTGTTAAGTGAGACATTTGTTAAGTGAGTTTTGCCCCATTTTACAACCTTTCTTGCCACAGTTGTTAAGTGAATCACTGAGGTTGTTAAGTTAGTAACACAGTTGTTAAGTGAATCTGGATGCCCCACTGAGTTTGCTCGTCAGAAGATCACATGAACCCGGGACACAAAAAAAAGGTTGTTAAACATCTGAATTTTGATCACATGATCATGGGAATGCTACAAAGGTTATAAGTGTTAAAAATAGTCATAAGTCACTTTTTTTTTCGTGTCGTAAGTTTGAACTGTTGTAAGTGGAGGACTACCTGTACATTCCAACAATGAATTCCAACACTAATACAGGTAGTCCTCGACTTACAATAGGTCATTTAGTGACCATTCAAAGTTACAACAGCACTGAAAAAAGTGACATAAGAACTTTTTTTCATGCTTATACCTGTTTTCCCCACGATCACGTGATAAGAATTCAGATACTTGATAACTTACTCATATTTATGATGGTCACAGTCCCCTTTTGCGACCTTCTGATGATCAAAATCAATGGGGGACCTAGATTCATTTTACAACTGTGTCACTGATTTAATAACCACAGTGATTCAGTTAACAACTGTGGCAAGAAAGGTCATAACATAGGGCAAAACTTACTTAACCAATGTCTCACTTAGCAACAGGAATTTTGGGCTCCGCGGGGGAGCTGCAACTGTGTGAAAAACAGTCATAAGTGACTTTTCTCAGTGCCGTTGTAACTTCGAATAGTCACTAAACGAATGGTTGTCAGTCCAGGTCTACCTGTAATCATCAGGAATAGGCTGAAATGACTGGGGGTTCTTTACAGTGGTGGTATTCAAGAACTTTTACCACTGGTTTGGTGGGCGTGGTTTGGTGGGTGCGCTTTGCACGTGTGCACATACTTTGCGTGCACGTGCACGGCAAACACACACTTTGCACAGGCGCAGAGGCATTTTGACTTACCTCCTGCTAGCCTGCACTCTCCCGGTCATTTCAGCAACTGCTGCGTGGCACTCTTCTGTACCACGCAAAGCAGCTGAACTTCAAAAGCAGAAGATAAAAGTGAGTATAAGAGCCCAGGTGGGCCCAACAGCAGAGTGGCCACGAGAACCGGTTTGATCTCCACTGCTCATCACTGCTACCGGCTCAGCAGAACCAGGCCGAACCGCTAAAATACCACCACTGGTTCTTTATCTTTATGAGCTCAACTCACTTGCCCATATTCCCCCTCCCATCACCCCCGTTCATACCTAGCAAAGTTGAAGTTTCACCCGGAGTAGGGGAAGTGACTTCCACTGGTAGGATTCCTCCCTTCTCCGGCATGCTGGTTGGATGTTTCCTGTGGCTTCTGGCCTGGGAGTGGTTTTTCAGTTCTTCAACTGTGACAGCCAAAATGACGTGAAAATGAAGACAGTCCAGAGAATGAAGCAAATCAGATGGAGGCCCTGACTTACCCTATCAGTGCTGGTGGGAGTGTTCTTGGTAGTTTCTTGACTGTAAACAATAGCCTGATGGAGGAACCACCACCGAGAACAACCCAACCATCACTGACAGAGCAAGATGCTGGTATATGAACAGTGTTAATCCAACTCTAATCCCTTCTAGCACTGATGATGTTCCCTAGTTAGGTAATGAAACCCTCCCTTTGGAATGAACTACCGGCAGAGATGTGAACCATTACTGACCTACAGGCCTTCCGACGAGCACTTAAGACCCACCTTTTCCAATAGGCCAGTCTGGCGTAACGTTATGAGTAGGTTTTTAATTCGATTTTAATTTTTTTACGGGTTTTACTGGTCTCAGCCATGTATTTAATTAATTTTTAAACTCTTTTTAACTTTTCTATTTGTATGTTTTTACTGTGGCTGTTCACCGCCCCGAGTCCCTTTTTGGGAGAAGGGGCGGTATACACATTGAAGAAATAAATAAATAATGAAACATCTGCAAGAAAACAACCCAGCTCAGAAAACACCAAGGAACTACAGTCCTCCTCCTCCTCCTCTCTCCACCCCACAAACATCCTTCACTTCTAACACTCATGATGTTGCCTAGTTTGGGTAATGAAACATCTGCAAGAAAACAATCTAGCTTAGAGAGCACCAAGGACCCCACAATTTTCTTCTTCCTCCTGTCCTCCTCCTCCCTGAAAACCCCATTCCCTTCTAGCACTGATGATGTTATTTAGTTGGGTAATGAAACATCTGCAAGACAACAGCCAAGGTTAGAGGCCATCATGGGCCCCGCAGTCCTCCTCCTCTTCCTCGCAAACCCCACTCCCTTTTAGCACTGATGAAGTTGTGTAATGAAACATCTGCAAGAAAACAACCAAGCTCAGAGAGTATCAAGGACTCTACAATCTTCCTCCTCCTCTTCCTACTACTACTCTTACTCCTACTACTCCTACTACTACTACTCCTACTCCTCCCCACTCCCTTATAGAACTGATAAAGTTGTGTCTGCAAGAAAACAACCAAGCTCAGAGAGCATCAAGGACCTCACAATCTTCTTCCTCCTTCTCCTCCTCCTCCTCCTCTTCTTCCTTCTCCACTTCCCTGCAAACCCCACTCCCTTGTAGAACTGATGATGTTCTCTAGTTGGGTAATGAAACGTCTGCACGAAAACAACCAAGCTCAGAGAACATCAAGGACCCCACAACAAGCACTCAACAACTGCAAAGCCAGCCTGGCTAACAGTAAACGACATGGACCAAAAGGAAGCAGAAACCACACTTACTCACAAATTTCCTCTTGACAAACAGGGCCTCCTGGGAGCCGTTCAGAATGTAGATCTGCAGAGTGTATTCTTTGGTGGGACTCAACCCACCTACGGTGGCTTTCGCCATCTTGGTTTTCAACATCACTTCCTGTTCAGAGTCACCTACCGTAGGTAGAAGGGGGGAACAACGACAACAAAACTAAGTTCCACCAAGATACAAAACGTATCTTAAACATCCATCAGGGGGGAAAAAAAGTACTTTATATATCAGGGCCTCCAATCAAAATCCTCAACTTACAAGCGGTTGCTTAACAACCACCCAGAGAGAGAATGAATGTTTTACACCCCGTAACACACACACCCAGACACTGTGAATGAACACACCGCCCTCCCATGTCACGTAAATTGTTTCATGTGATCACAGAATGGGCCAAACAGCTACACAAGCAGGTACAGATACAGGTTAACAGAGTCGGAAGGGACCTTATAGGTCATCTAGTCCAACCCCCACCCCACCCAAGCAGGAGATTCTACACCAGAGATCTCCAAGAATTCTCCAGCTAGCATAGAATGCTGGGAGTTGAAGTCCACAAGTCTTAAAGTTGCCAAGTTTGGGGAGCCATGCCCTGCACCATTTCTGACAAATAGCAGCCCAATCTCTTCTTGAAAGCCTCCAGTGATGAAGCTGGTTGCCAAGTGCCAAAATGCAGTCATATGACCATAAGATGTGTGTGCGTGTGTGCGTGTGTGCGTGTGTGCGCGCGTGTGCACATGCTTCTGTCTGTGTGTTTATGTGTGTGTCTCTGTGCCACCATCAGAGCCCCAGAATCAGGTCGTAAGTACCTTTTGGGTATCTGTTATTAAGTTGAATAGTCACTAAGCAAAATGTCTGTGGAGATTCTCAGTCATCCAGACCATGGTTGTTGTCCCAAAGGTGCTTTTTTTCAAGGGGCAACTGGACTTTTTGGATTTTTTTCTTTGAAGACCTTTCACCTCCCATCCCAGAAGCTTCTTCAGCTCTGACAGGATAGTGAGGAATGGAAGGGATGATACTCCTTGCAGACAGCTGATCGTTTGCATCCTTTTAGAGGGTAGTTGAGGCCCCTTGGAGGTTTATCTGTGTCCTCAGGGCCACCTGAGTAGTGCAAATGGGCGTGAAGCCCTTCTTGGAATTGCTGAAAGGACTGTATTGTAGATTGGAGGTAGATGGTGTTCTATCCCTCCCCCTCTGTTGGGGGAGGGCTGTTCAATTTTGTGAGATCCAGCTATGTCAAAATTGAACAGCCCTCTCTCAACATCATCCACATATCTCCAGTCTATAACACAGTCCTTTCAACTGTTCCAAGAAGGCTCCACACCAGAGGTGGGTATTCAGCAGGTTCTGACCAGTTCTGCAGAACCAGTAGCAGAAATTTTAAGTAGTTCAGAGAACTGGTAGCGGAAATTTTGAGTAGTTCGGAATACCACCTCTGACTGGCCCCGCCCCCATCTATTCTCTACCTCCCATTGAGTCCCAGCTGATCGGCTGGGTCTTCTTTTGTTGCCCTGCACAGGAGAACGGAGGTGGAAAGCAGGTTAGTGGGGTGAGGAGGGAATGGGGATTTTGCAGTATCCTTCCCCTGCCATTCCCACCAAGCCATGCCATGCCCACCAAGCCACACCCACAGAACCGATAGTAAAAAATTTTGAATCCCACCACTGCTCCACACTCATTTGCACTATTCAAGTGACCCTGAGGACACAGATGAACCTCCAAGTAGCCTCAATGACTCACTAAAGGGATGCAAATGACCAGCTGTCTGCAAGGAATACAAATCCTTCCATTCCCCACCATCCAGTCAGAGCTGAAGAAGCTTCTTGGATGAGAAGCGAAACATCTTCCAAGGAAAACAAGGAAGTCCAGTTGCCTCTTGAAAAAAAAAAGCATTTTTGGGACAGTCACTAAGCAACCTGGTCATTAAGTGAGGATAGCCCATAGACATCCTGAATCCTTCCAAAACTCAGAAGGAGACAAGTATCATATTTTCTAGCAAGATCATTTTATTAAAAGGCATAAGGTTCTGTGAGCTCATTAAAGTCTATGCCATTTCATATAATTTGTCAATTGGAATAGACACAACATAGAATAATAGGGTTGGAAGGGACCATGGAGCTCATCTAGACCAATCCTCTGCATGAGCAGGAGACTTATGGCTGGACAAATTTCTGTCCAGTTTCTTCTTGAAAACTTCCACAACTATGAATTTATCTCGTATCTCTACAGTCTCGTCTTTCCTCGATATTTATTTGTCATTGAGAACACCTACTGCTTTCCTAATTTCCAGATTCAGAGAGAAGTTTTTCAGACAACTGCAAATTGGCAAACTATAAGAAAAATGGCAGAATGTGTGATGTGGGAATTGCCTGTTCCAGAAACTCTGTAGCTAGCTTAAAATTAAATCTATTGACCATTTGACTTTGAATGAAGTTAAATAGAGGCACATCCTGTCTTCATTCTCCTTGTATAATTCAGCTTTGTGTGTAAAATATGAGCGCCTTTTGCTGCTTTGTCAGTTTCTGGTGTGTTATTGGCTTGTTTAACCAACTAGAATTAAACTTCACATCGAATCTACTTCATAGGAAAGCTACAGCACCCTCGGGGACATAATCAGAGTAGGTTTAGATCTGATTTTGCACATCTGTAATTAGCTTAAGGGTCCAGAATGATATCTCTGCATATTTTCCAAATTTATCTGAATTAAAGATAAAGGAGATAACAGTCGGTTTAGGTTTATTCAAGGTCAGATGTGGAACCAGAGATTGGAAATGAGAATTTAACTAGAAATGCTAGTTTTATTTTTAAAAGGAAGTCCAAGAATTTTTTGAATTGGCGCAAGAAACGTGTTTCATTACATGTGCTCACTTTATCTAGGGGTTCATTCTTTAAAATCAGATTTTCATTGCTGGATAATCGTGCAATTTTTTAAATTTTTATATCTATTTCTCTCTTTCCCTTTTAGGCATTTTACATGTTTTTGGGTGGTTTTTTTCCCCAACCATACCAATTTTAAAATAGGTGGACTTCAACTCCCAGAATTCCTCAGTCAACCATGCCTACTGGGGAATTCTGGGAGTTGAAGTCCACCCATCTAAAGTTGCCAAGAAACACCGTTCTTCAGATAGAGGATAGTAGACAGAGCATTATAGTGGAAACTCCACCCCTTTTGTGCATGCAGCAAAGAAAGGGGCGGGGCTTTGATTTTGTGCTACCCAAACATTGTCTCATTTATATGGGTGTCACCCTGGTTTTTAAGCTGATAGGGAAGGATTGACTCAAAGTCTATTGGAGATCCTCAGTCTCTTCCAGGCCACAGTTGTCCCAAAGGTGTTTTCTCAAGAGGCAACTGGACTTTCTGGTTTTTCTTTGAAGATGTTTTGCTTCTCATCCAAGAAGCTTCTTCAACTCTGACTTGGATGGTGGGGAATGGAAGGATTTGTACTTCTGGCAGACAGCTGGTCATTTGCATTCTTAGAGAGACATTAAAACCTCCAGGTGACCTTTTCGACTCATTAAAAGGACGCAAATGATCAGTTGTCTGCAAGGAGTATAACTCCTTCCATTCCCCACTTATCCTGTCAGAACTGAAGAAGCTTCTTGGATGAGAAGTGAAATGTCTTCAAAGAAAAACCAAAAAGTCCAGTTGCCTCTTGAAAAAAAAAAAATCACCTTTGGGATTGACTCAAAGTCTTCCCAAGGAGCTGCAAATACTGAGGGGGACTCAGAACCAGGGTTTCAACACTCCTAGTCCCGCACCTTCAGTTTTGGACCACTTGGGAAATAAATCTAAAATCCAAACTCGCATTAGAAAAGATCGGCATTTTGTTTATGCTACTATCCCTGAGCTGATTCAGCAACAATTAAACCAGTGTTTCTCAACCTTAGCAATTTTCTGAATCGTGAACCAACCAGCTATTGGGGAATTCTGGCTGGGCAATTCTGAGAGTTGAAGTCCACCTGTCTGAAAGTTGCCAAGATTAAAAAACACTGAAACTACACCAGGGATCTCCAAACCCAGCAACTTTAAGACTTGTGGACTTCAATTCCCAGAATTCTCCAGCCAGCATGCTCTCTGAGGAATTCTGGGAGTTGAAGTCCACAAGTTGCCAAGTTTGGAGACTCCTGAACTAGAGTGAAGTAGGAATGCCACCAAGCACAACTGGGTCTTTTAAATCAAGGGGTCCCCAAAACCTGACCACTTTAAGACTCGTGGACTTCAATTCCCAGAATTCCCCAGTCAGCTAGCTAGCTGCAGAATTCTGGAAGTTGAAGTCCACAAGTCTTCAAGAGGCCAAGGTTGGAGATCCTTGCTTTAAATAAATAAAGAGAAGGTCCAAAGTTGAATCTAATCCTATTCAGATACAAACCAGTGACATAGAACCCCCTTCAAATTGGTATATTTCTGGCAGAAGAAACTCAGATGGATTTCTTTAGTATTATACCTGCCATTGGCTTTACACGAACTTTGTACCCACTGGTGTTTCCTTCACTTTCCTTCCACTTCATTTGTAATCTGTCTTCTGAAAGGACTGTCAACTTCAGGCGGTTTGACCCTGCAAAAAACCAGCATTATTTTTACAAATAGAATCTGAAAAATTGATGGATTTCTTTTGGGGGTAGGGAGGGATGCAGTGGCTATTGTGACTGCATCCTTCAGTGCCTTGTCTTCCTCCAAACATATGAATAGACTTTGACTTACAGCCATAACTGACCCAAAATTTCCATTGCTAAGTGAGATTGTACTTAAATGAGTTTGCTCCCGTTTTATGACCTTTCTTGTTGCTGTTATTAAGTGAATCACTGCAATTGTTAATAGAATAGAATAGAAATAGAGTATATAAAATAGAGTAGAATAGAGTACAATAGCATAGCATAGCATAGCATAGAATAAAACAGAATAGAATAGAATAGAATAGAATAAAAATAGAGTATATAGAATAGAATAGAATTCTTTGTTGGCCAGGTGTGATTGGACACACAAGGAATTTGTCTTGGTGCAAATGCTCACAGTGTACATAAAAGATACATTCGTCAAGAATCAAGAATCATAAGGTACAACACTTAATAGTCATAGGGTACAATAAGCAATCAAATCATACTAGGAAACAGTCAATATAAATCATAAGGATACAAACAACAAAGTTATACTCATACAGTCACAAGTGGGAGGGGATGGGTGATCAGGAATAATGAGAAGATTAATAGTAATAATAGTGCAGACTTTGTAAATAGTTGGACAGTGTTGAGGAAATTATTTGTTTATAGCAAAGGGATGGCATTAGGGAAAAAACTGTTCTTGTGTCTAGTTGTTCTGGTGTGCAGTGCTCTATAGTGTCGTTTTGAGGGTAGGAGTTGACACAGTTTATGTCCAGGATGTGAGGGGTCTGTAAATATTTTCACAGCCCTCTTTTTGACTCATGCAGTATACGGGTCCTCCATGGAAGGCAGGTTGGTAGTAATTATTTTTCCTGCAGTTCTAATTACTCTCTGAAGTCTGTGCAGGTCTTGTTGGGCTGCAGAACCAAACCAAACAGTTATAGAGGTGCAGATGGCAGTAATTCCTCTGTAGAACTGGATCAGCAGCTCCTTGGGCACTTTGAGCTTTCTGAGTTGGCGCAGAAAAAACATTCTTTGTTGTGCTTTTTTACGACATTTTTGATATTAGGTGTCCATTTTAGGTCTTGAGATATAGTAGAACCTAGAAATTTGAAGGTCTCTACTGTTGATACTGTATTGTCTAGTATTGTAAGAGGTGGTAGTATGGGAGGGTTTCTTCTAAAGTCTACCATCATTTCTACAGTTTTGAGTGTGTTCAGTTCCAGATTGTTCTGGTTACACCATGAGGCAAGTTGTATAACCTCCCATCTGTTTGTGGATTCATCATTGTCCCAAATGAGACCAATCACTGATGTGTCATCTTTAGTAACAGCCATGTTACTAACACTAAGTTAGTAATCTGGCTGTTAAGTGAATCTGGCTTCCTCTTTGAATTTGCTTGTTAGAAGGTCTCAAAAGGGGAATCATGTGACACTGCAACTAACATAAAGATAGTTGCCAAGTGTGCAGATTTTGAACACATGACCATGGGGAGCCTGCAACGGTCATGAAAAATGATCTTAAATCGCTTTTTTTCAATATTGTTGAAACTTCGGTTACTAAACGAAAGGTCGTACATTGAGGATTACCTGAAAATTATTTTTCAAAACAGAAGAAGGTTCTTCAGCTAATTAAGTCAGAGACTGAACTTTCTGAAGGACAGGATTTAAGATTCAAAACAGGCTCTGTTCCAAGCGGATTAAGCTAGTTTAGAATTAACCAAGCTTAAAATGATGTATGAATAGAGCCACTTAATCTTATTGTTCAAAATCCAGCCAGTGAATTCAGCTTCTCTCCTTGCTTTCAGTGAGCAAGGAGATTTATGTATATACCCTTTGGAAAATTCCTGAGGTAACTCAAGACAGTTCAGAGATTCTGATTATAAGACACTAATTGAAAAAAACACACGTACCCTGGAGTTAGTGGAAATGGCTTTTAACTTTATGAACAATATATCCAGAAATGCTAATTTGCTGGAGAAAGAAGCCAGTCCAGGTCAGTGCTGGGATGCTGCCGGTTTGCACCGGTTCATAAGAACCAGTAGTGCCGATCAGCAGTCGGCCCCGCCCTTTCCTGTGCTTTATTTCCTTGTTTGTGAGCTCACTAATTCACATACCAGAGCGGATTGATGTGCCTCGGCTGTTTTACTCACCAGCGCTGAATACAAGGTCAGTGTCAGGGCTCCAACATGCAGCCCCATTCAAATCATAAGTCTCTAGCCGCATCTCTCAGAGTAAAAAAGATGGCAGCCGAAGCGGTTACCTGAAGCATTTAAGGAATGCATTGCTTTCTCCCACTCCCTTTCTCCTGGCAACTAAAAAGACCAAAGAAGCATTTTTTAGTTGACAGTCAGTTTTGAAGCTTAAAATCGGTGGTTTATAAACGCTGCACACGCACGCAAAGTGCATGTGCGAGCACGAAGCACGCTCTCATAGAACCAGTAATAAAAAAGAGTGAATCCCACCACTGGTCCAGATGAAAAAGAATTAATGTCCAATGGTTTTGTTTACATAGTGCCATGATATACATAGATCATTTACTGACATTCCAAAGTTCTCCAGATGTTCTGGCCATCATCACTCTTGAGTCTTTTGGATCATGCCAGTTGTAGGATTATAGAAGCTGAAATTCAACATTTCCTAGTCTTCATAGAATCACAGGGTTGGGCTGGAAGGGACCTTGGGTGGGGGGGGGGAGTTCTAACTCAACCCTCTACTCAAAGCAGGAGACCTTGTAGCATTCCTAGTTCAATGGTTGTCTAGTCTATTTTTGAAAACTTCCAGTGATGGGGCACTGACAAATTCTAGGAGGCAAGCTATTCCATTGATTAGTTGTTCTTACTATCAGGAAATCTCTCCTTACTTCTAGGTTTCTCAAATAACTTCTAGGTTCTAGGTTTAACAAACTTCCGTCCATTACTTCTTGTCCTGCCCTTCTCTGTGGCAGCCCCTCAAGTACTGGAAGACAGTTTTGTCTTCCCTAATCCTTCTCTTTGATATGTTATACATATCTAGCTGGTTACAAACAATCAATGCCCTTGTTGTATTACTGAGCAAAAAGAGATTGGTCTTATCTGGAGGACCTTCAATCCAAAGTTCAACCAAGAGAAAGCAAGAGATATAGGAAAAAAAGTGCAAGAGAAAGGAGTTTATTTTGTTTTATTCTGTTGCAGTCCTTGCTTTCCTCTTGATTATTTATACGCTGCCCACTTGCAAGACCCAAGTCATTGACAGCAGGCATCACTGACCAGCCACAAGTCCACAACACAACCTCCAAAACTCAGAAATGTCATCCGTGCAACACAATCAGGGGACCAAACCGTCGGAGTCCAACAATGCTTCCAAAGGACCACAGTAACCAACTCCGTTGCACATCTGTGACCTTTAACCTTTGGGAGATAGTCTGCTAGCTTCCTGGAAGGAAATTATGTTGCATGGGAAAACAAAGCTGAGATTCAGAAGCAGCTCTGAGCAGAGTGAAATGGGAGAGCCTTCTATTGTGAAGGATGACATATACAAACAGGCAGAATTTTTCATTGGGTCTCTTTGCTGGAGCAAAACCAGGGGGACAAAGATGGAATTATTTGGTTAATAAAGCTAGAAATTGTTTTCAACTCTTCTTCCGCATCCCAGATCTTGGTGGTCGCTCTAGGAGCCACACAACAGACTGAGAAGAATGTTGGCAGCAGAATGCCAAATTTGAGGTTTTCATTAATCTGAGCACTGGAAGATAAATAGACTTCATTCCATTGAAAAGTCCATTTTTGGTAGGTGTTTTCATCATATTGTATGAACATTTCCTGGTTCGGTGATTGATTTGAGATGGTAAGAGAAGACATCCAAAGAATAGGAAGTCTTACAGATTACAGATTAAGAGAGTTGGAAGGGGATTTGTAGGTCATCTAGTCCCTCCCAAGCAGGAGACCCTACACCATTTCTGACTGATGGCAGTCCAATCTCTTCTTGAAAGCTTCCAGTGATGAAGCTCCCACAACGTCTGAAGGCAACTTCTGTTCCATTGGTTGATTTCTCTCACTGTGAGAAAATTTCTCCTTATTTCCAGTTTGAATCTCTCCTTGTTTAGTTTCCATCCATTATTCCTTGTCTGGCCTTTAGGAGCTTTGGAGAATAGCTTGACCGCCTCCTCTCTGTGGCAGCCCCTCAGATATTGGAAGACTGCTATCATGCCTCCCCTGTTCCTTCTCTTCACAGTTCCTGCAACCTTTCATCGTATGTTTCAGCCTCCAGTCCCCTAATCATCTTGCTTGCTCTTCTCTGCATTCTTTCTAGAGTCTCAACATCTAACATCTCAACAAGTATGGTAGGGATGAAAAAAGTATGGGCCAATCAGAGAAATGAACATTGGAAATTAATTTCTTTTTCTTCTTCCTTTTCAAAGATGTAGGCCTCACCTTGTCTGTACTGTGCTTCATTAGATTTTACGTGAGGTTTAGAAGGTTGGATGTTCTTCCAAAGTAGAGAGATAAATCCACACTTCCAGAACTATATGTAAGGAGGAGGAGGAAGATTTCTCAGCAAAACCTCTCCATGATTTGTTAATGTTCCAGGTGGTATCTGGTGGTACACATAGAACATTTGGTGGTACTTGCTCAACGGTAGCAACTGTAAGAGGGATATAAGGATCTCCTAGTAAACCACCATTTAAGTAGGACCCAGCAGTGTGCTGCATCTGCCAAAAAACCTAATGCAGTCCTATGTTGCGTCAATAGACTATACTTTCAAGTGAAAGGGTAGTACCGCTTCATGCGCACTGGTGAGGCCACCCTTGGAATACTGTGTCCAGTTCTGGTCATCAGGGTGCAAAAATTCGTTAAGATACTAGAAAGAGTGTAGAGAAGAGCAAGAAAAATGATAAGAGGTTTAGCAGCTAAACCATATGATGAATGATTGAGGGAACTAGATAGAGATAGATAGTTGATAGAAAGGTGGACAGCATAGATAGATAGATAGATAGATAGATAGATAGATAGATAGATAGATAGATAGATAGATAGATAGACAGACAGACAGACAGACAGACAGACAGACAGACAGACAGACAGACAGACAGACAGACAGACAGACAGACAGACAGACAGATGATAGTTGATAGATAGTTGACAGCATAGATAGACGGATGGATGGATGGATGGACGGATGGACAGGATAGATAGATAGATAGATAGATAGATAGATAGATAGATAGATAGATAGATAGATAGATAGATAGATAGATAGATAGATAGATAGATAGATAGACAGACAGACAGATAGATAGATAGATAGAGATAGGTAGTAGGTAGGTAGATATTTAGAGTTAGATAGATAGACAGACACTTAGACAGACGGATGGACAGACATAAAGATAGGCATAGAGAAATATATAATAGAGATGGATGGATGATAAATAGAGATGATAGATAGATAGATGGACAGATAGATAGATAGACAGACAGACAGACAGACAGACAGACAGACATAGATACATAGAGATGGATGGATGGATGGATGGATGGATGGATGGATGGATGGATGGATGGATGGATGGATGGATGGATGGATGGATGGATGGATGGATGGATGGATGGCTAGATAGCTAGGCAGGCAGGCAGGCAGGCAGGCAAAGCAACATAGCATTATAGTAGGGAAAACCACTAATATGAGCAGGAGAAATGCACCCATGTAGAGAGTTGACTACAGGGACGAATCATGGCCTGCTTCCTTTTCTCTCAAATCCTTTCTGGATCTGGGCGCACTTCGCACAGTCACCTCCGCCCTCGTCATCTCCCGCTTGGACTATTGCAATGCTCTCTACATGGGGCTCCCCTTGAAGAGTCTCCGGAGGCTGCAGTTGGTTCAGAATGCGGCCGCGCGGGTGATCGTGGGAGCCCCTCGGAGCTCCCATGTAACACCGCTTCTCCACAGGCTGCACTGGCTTCCTGTGGCCTTCCGGATCCGATTCAAGGTGGTACTGACTGTATTTAAAGTGCTCCATGGCTCGGGACCTGGGTACTTACGGGACCGCCTGCTGCCATCAACAACCTCCCGCCGCCCAGTACGCTCTCACAGGATTGCCCTCCTTGGGGTGCCACCGCCTGATCGTTGCTGGCTGGCGGCCCCAAGGGTGTGGGCTTTCTCTGTGGGGGCCCCCTCCCTGTGGAATGATCTGCCCCCGGAGATACGGGCCATTACTGACATCCAGACCTTCCGGCGTGCAGTTAAGACCTTATTTTTCCAGCAGGCCGGCCTGGCCCAGTAAATGGTTTATGGGTTTTAATTTAATTTGGTCTTAAATTTTTAAATTTTAACTTTTAATTTAATCCCGGAATTTTAAATTTTGTATTTTATAATTGAAGGGATTCGGCCGGATTCTTGTATTTAATTTGTTTTTAAATTGTATATATTCTATCTTTTAGTAGGCTGTACACCGCCCCGAGTCCCTTTTGGGAGAGGGGGCGGTATAGAAATTTAATAAAAACAAAACAAACAAAACAAAACATAACCAAATAAAGAAATGGGCCAAATAGTCAGGCAAAACAAGAGAAGAGAGAATGGTTAGAATTTCTCCTCCCCCTCAAAGTTGGGCTTCTATAACGGGACAAGGACGGGTGTTCCAATGTTCATTTGCTGCCTGCTTCCCCTCCCCACAGATATTTAATTAAAAGCAACTATACACACACAACCCATCAACATACATCATGCTAAAAAAAAAAAAAGATGGGGAAATCCCACAAATTAGTTCACAATCCCAAAATTATAAAAATGGACGAGGGGGCAAATATGTTTTTTTTAAAAAAAAAACTTCTTGGATCCACTGTTTTCAGTAAAGAGCACACTGGTTCAAAAACCTCTGCCATTGCTGAGCCTTTAATAAACCTAAATCACCATAAATTAACACCTTCTCCTCCTACCCTTATTTGCTGCCCCTTGAGCAAAAGTTCACAACTCTAAAACTACCATATCGTATGACAGTTAACACAACATGCTCAAAATGAGACCCAGAGAGACTATCCAAACCCACTTCTGGACAAACATCCCTTTGTCATTGTTCCAACATTCGACTTCCAGATGGGAAAACGGCATAGCTCCTTACCTTGACCGCATACCCGTAAGGTGATGAAACCTGCAAGCACAAGGCAAGAAATCCAGAAATAACTCTGGTCCAGGAAGACAACCTGCATAAATAGAAAATGACCATCCATAAACATTTAGTTAGAGCAGCTTCCCTCATTTTGCCTCCTGGAGTACGGAGGTCAAGGGAAGGAAGAGGGTCAGCATAATTAAGGCTATAAAGCAAATTATGTGTGCCCCATTTTCTCCATAGCTGCCCCCATAGACAAAGCTCTTTGCTTTGGGGAATAAATCAGAATCAGAATAGAATTATGGAAGGGATCTTGGAGGTCTTCTAGTCCAGCCCCCTGATCAAGCAGGAGACTCTATACCGTTCCAGGCAAGTGACTGTCCAGTCTCTTCTTAAACACATCTATTGATGAAGTTTCTCCTTAATTCCAGGTTGCTTCTATTCTTGATTAGTTTCAATTTCATATCACATTATCCTTATTAGTATTAAATATTAAACTTATCCAGTTCCAATTCATGTTATAACTTATTTCATTTTCCTTAGGATATTCTCATGTCATATTTTACAATATTATCTAACATTCTCATCTCATTTCTATATTCATTTCCCATGTTACCTTTTTCTGTCCACATTTGCAATTTTCTCATCCTTATTTTATTAATTCAAAATTGTCCCTTCTGGTTAATAATTCGAGCTAGCCACCTTCATTCTACCTTAATACCAGTCTCCCTGTTCACTATATAACACAAGTATATATATTTTTGTCAGATTCCGCATTCCATTTTCTCAATCAGTTTATAAATCATCTATATATTACATAAGTGTTAATCTAATCAATTAATTATAGCAACTGATATTAATCTTTCCATAATAGTTCTTATTTCAAGATTCCCCCCCCCCCTTTTCTAATACATCGCTAATTTTCTTGATTAGTTTCCATCCATTGTTTCTTGTCCTGCCTTCAGGTGCTTTGGAGAATAATTTGACCCCACTCCTCTTTGTGGCAGCCTCTCAAATGCTGGAATATTGCTATCATGTCACCCTTAGTCCTTCTTTTCTCTAAACTAGCCAAGCCATCCATTCTTCCTATGTGTTAACCCCAGGCCTTTAATCACCTTCGTTGCTCTTCTCTGCACTTTTTCCAAAGTCTCAACATCATTTTTTGTAATGGGGTGAACCAAAACTGGATGCAGTATTCCAGGTGTGGCCTTACCAAGGTTTTATAAAGTGGTACTAATACTTCACGTGATTTTGATTCTATTCCTCTGTTTATAAAACCAAGGATTGTATTAGCTTTTTTGGTTGCTGCCACACACTGCTGGCTCATGTTTAAGCGATCGTCCACTAGGACTCCAAGGTCATTCTCGCAGTTACTGTTTTTGAGCCAGGTTTCTGTACCGAATCTGTACTTGTACCTGTAGGAAGTTAGCACTCACCCCTCTCCTACAAGAATGAAATATTCTAGGAAATATTAAAAATGCAGAATATTATACTTCCCTGGATGAGAAATGGAGAAACGTGTTTTTTAAGGCAGGAAGCAGACTCACTTAATAGCCCTACCCTTGTCAATAGCCCACAGCAGATGTCAGCACTTAAGAGATAAAGAGATAGCTGTGTCTATTCATAGGCAAATGCCCTCACCCAAGATCCAACAAAAGTAGGATTAGCCCTCTACCCATCTAGCAACAGAACTCACCACATGGCACCTGGGAAGGCTCAACCAAGCTCGGGACTCAAAAAGCAACCTACAAAGTTACCTCTGCATGACTCCATGGGAATGTGACAACCAATCAGAACAGAAGCTCAAATTCAAATCCCAACAGAGGGCATAAAACCCAGTGATTCTCAGCATATCCTCCCTTTTTCCTCACCCAAGGCACGTGATCCTGTCCACCATTAAACCATCTTTCCAAGCAGTCCCCATGTTTCCAGTGTCTTTCTTCCCCACTTGGAACTGAACCCAAACGGACATTTCTTTTAACATACCTTCGGTTTTTCCTGCCCAGGTGTAAAACCTTTTCTCCACATTCAATTTCATTTTGCTGGATAGGGCCCATTGTTTAAGTCTGTCAAGAACTTTTGGGATAAATAAAGCTCCTTTCCTTTGGATTTCATTTTTATTTGTTCTTGTGCAACCGCAACTTGAGTTGGAACCTTAAATTATGCTTCTGACGTCTTTAACTGCCCATCTCTCTTAGGCAGGAGTATTTTCGTGTGCCTTTTTATGTGATACACAGCAGGGGTGGGATTCTACCGGTTCATACCGGTTCTATAGAACTGGTTGTTATGATTCTGTGCAGTTCAGAGAACCGGCAAATCATGCCCCTGGCTGGCCCCACCTCACCCAACCCATTCTGCCCAATCAGTCCTTATTGTGCATGCCTGACATCGCTGACTGCATTCTCCCCCAACCAGTCATTCCTTAAGCTATTCCATTTTTTCCCCTCCCAACAATCAGCTGTTCCGATGATCAGCTGTGCTGGGATCCCCCTCGCTGCCTTACTGCTTTACCCAGGAGGTTTCCTTGAGGCCCAGGAGGCAAAAAGGGGCACGTGGAGGTGAGGGGGGGGGGGGCGTGCTGCAGCCCCACAATCCATTTTTTGCCTTCCTGGGTCCCAGGGAAGCCTTCTGGGAACAAAAACACCCCCCGGGAGGCTTCCCTGAGGCCCAGGAGGCTCAAAAATGGAGGGGGGGTGTGTTTGCTGCAAAAAAGCTATGCCCACCCAGTCACATGGCCACATCCATGTAGCCATGCCCACCTAGCCACGCCCACGGAACTGGTTGTTAAAAAAATATGAATCCCATCCCTGATACAAGGCCCTGCCCCCTTGCAGGTATACATACAAAGAGGCAACCCTCAGTCGTGCTGGCCCAGCCCATCACCATCTTGCAACTGTCTTTCCAATAGAAGAGAAGTTATAAACACGAAGAATTATATTTGTTTCTTTGTATCCTGCCTTTATTATTTTTTACAAATAACTCAAGGAGGTGAACATGTGCAACATACCTTCTTTCTCCGGTTTCCCCACCACCACAACCTTGGGAGGTTGGCTGGGCTGAGAATGAATGACTGACCAAAAATCATCCAGCTGGCTTTCCTGCCTAAGGTGGAACTAGAACTCTCTGTCTCCTGGTGATTGGCCCAAACTCAGCCAGCCAGCTTTCATTTTTAATTTATTTATTTTAATTTATTTATATCTTGCGGTTATTGTTTTTTATAAACTCAAGGCAGCCAACACACCAGTCTTCCTTCCTCCCTCCGTCCCTCAAGATAATCTTTCCTTCCTTCCTTCCTTCCTTCCTTCCTTCCTTCCTTCCTTCCTTCCTTCCTTCCTTCCTTCCTTCCTTCCTTCCTTCCTTCCTTCCCTCCCTCCCTTCCTCTCTTCCTTTCTAGACCCCTCACATCCTGGGCATAAACTGTTTCAACTCCTTCCCTCAAAACGACGCTATAGAGCACTGCTCACCAGAACAACTAGACACAAGAACAGTTTTTTCCCGAAAGCCATCACTCTGCTAAATAAATAATTCCCTCAACACTGTTCAACTATTTACAAAATGTACAGTATTACTGTTAATCTTCTCATCACTCCTTATCACCCATCCCCTCCCACTTGTGACTATAACTTTGTTGCTTGTATCTTCTGTTTCCTAGTATGATTTGATGTTTGTACCCTATGACTATCATTAAGTGTTGTACATTATGATTCTTGATTCTTAACGAATGTTCCTTCTTTATGTATACTGAGAGTATTTATACCAAGACAAGTTCCTTGTGTGTCCAATCACACCTGGCCAATAAAGTATTCTATTCTATTCTATTCTATTCTATTCTATTCTATTCTATTCTATTCTATTCTATTCTATTCTATTCTATTCTATTCTATTCTTTCCTTCCTTCTCTCCCTCCCTCCCTTCCCCCTTCCTTCCTTCTTTCCATCTTCCTTCCTTTCCTCCCTCCTTCCTTCTCCATCTCCCATCTCCTTCCCTTCTTCATTTTTTCTTTCCTTCCTCTTCCTATTTTCCCCACAACAACAATCCTGTCAGGGGGCTTGGGCTGATTTCCTAGGGGCTAGAAAATCCTTTCCCTCATGTGCTTTCAAGAAAGTGGGAGGCCGCCAGTTCAAACTGAGAGTAGATTTTTCATCTGGCCCTGCAGTGGATACAGAAGTTGGAGATCAGAGCAAACTGCCAATTCTCGGAGGAGATTCTGCAGACATCTTGATCCAGCCTGAGCAGGATCTGCCATGTGTGATGGGGCGTGAATGGCAGGGAGGTCTGGGCTGGGATTATCAAAAGTTTTGAAATAGTTGTGTAGAAAAACGTTATCCCTCAAGCACAATTTTCGCCTTTCTTCACTCCTTACATTGTTGCCTCAGGACTGTTAGAAAAAAATTATAAATATCGGTTGTAATTTAGTTTCGCCAAATAGACAGCTAATATTTGCTTTATCAGCAATCTCAGATTTAATTAGATCTCTCTCAAATGTCATGGAATTCCAGCGTGGCTGGATTTGTCTTCAGCTATATATCTAGAGGGAGAACATAGAACATGAAGTTGTAGGATTGGAAGGAACCTCAAAGGTCTTCTAGTCCAACCCCCAGCTCGAAGCAGGAGATCGTATACCATTGCGGACAATTGGCTGTCCAATTTCTTCTTGAAGACCTCCAGTGATGGAGAACCTACAATATCCAGAGATAAGCCATTCCACTAGTTCAGGGGTAGGGAACCTTGGCTCTTTTATCACTTATGGACTTCAACTCCCAGAATCCCTGAGTGAGCCATAAAAGGTTCCCCATCCCTGGCCTACTGGTTTTTCAGTTGTGGGGGAAATCAATTTTTGACTGGAATGGGACTGTTTAATATACAAATGTAGGACATATTCTTTATATATTCTTTATATGTCCTACATCTGTATATCAAACAATCCCATTCCAGTCAAAAATTGATTTCCCCCACAACTGAAAAACCAGTAGGCCAGGGATAGGGAACCTTTTATGGCTCACTCAGGAATTCTGGGAGTTGAAGTCCGTAAATGATAAAAGAGCCAAGGTTCCCTACCCCTGCACTAGTTGATTGTTCTCACTGTCAAGAAATTTCTCCTTAGTTCTAGGTTGGATCTGTTTGATACCTTTCCATCCATTACTTCTTGTCCTCAGGTCCTTTGGAGAATAGGTTGACCTCTTCTTCTCTGTGGCAGCTCCTCAAATACTGGAAGATGCCATCATGTCTCCCCTTTTCCTTCTCTTTGATAGGCTAGGTCAGTGATGGCTAACCTTTTTGGGCTCCTGTGCCAAAAATTGTGTGCGCACTTGCGCCCATTTTATGACTTTAACATTTGTTAAGAGAATCACACCAGTTGTTAAGTTAGTAACCCAGTTGTTAAGTGAATCTGGCTTCTGCACTGATTTCGCTTGTCAGAAAGTTGCAAAAGGGGATTACAGGACTGAGCACCCTGTCATAACTACGAGTCAGTTGCCAAATGACTGAATTCGCATTGCATGACCCATTGACTTTGCTTGTCAGAAGGTCACGAAAGGGGATCAAATAACCCCAGGACACCGCAACCATCATTTATATGAGTCAGTTGGCAAGCATCCAAATTTTGATCACGTGACAAAGGGATGCTATAAATGCTCGTAAGAGTGAAAAATGGTCATAAGTCATTTTTTCAATGCTGTTGTAACATTGAATGGTCATTAAATGAACTGTTGTAAGTCAAGGACTACCTGTACTTTAAAGAATTTGAAACTTGTTTGCTGCTTCACTAGGATCAATAAAACAAAGACTTGCACAAACTCCATCCATAAGAGTTTGTTTATTTATTATTTATTTCGTTAGTTACTTAGTTAATTTCTATAGCCGCCGATCTCAACACACCGGGGGATTCAAAGTTCAAGCATATATATTACAGTTAAAATCCTAAATCCAACATGCTGGAAATGCAAACAGAACCACGGTACCTTCTATCATATATGGTCCAAAAATACTGGACTAAAATATGGAGTTGGATACAAGAAATAGTGGAAGATCGGATAAAGTTTAAACCAGAATTGTTCTTGTTGGGAATAATTAAAGGGAAATATAGGAAAAAGATTAAATATATTTTACTACATATATTGACAGCAACGATAGCATTCGCACAATGTTGGAAACAAAATAATATGCCCCCAGTGGAATTAGTAATTCAAATTTTTTTAGATTGTGCCGAAATGGATAAACTGATGTTAAAATTAAAAGAACAGTCAGAGTATTATGAAATTTGGGACAATTGGTATAAATGGTTGAACAATAGACATAAGGATATCGGAGATAAGAAAATTATAGGTAAACATGTATGAATGTATATAAATATAGATATTTATATCAGACACAGTACTGTTAATATTAAGGTTAAGATGTGTAAAAGGTGAAAAAGAACAATAAAAATTATTGGAAGGGGAATAAAATCCTGAAAACATTTTAAAGTAATAAAAACAATCAAAACTATTAAAACAATAAAAAACTAAAAGTTTTTAAAAACTCTTTTAAGAGTTTGTGGTTGCAGAAGCCCGATAAGATTAGGCACGTTTAAATCACAACCTTTGCAGCCCCATTTCAAGCCAAGAATATGTTTCATTTCACATCAAGAAATTCCTTGCTGCACAGCTCCATCCTTTCACTCCTCCAGCGATAAAGCCAGGAACCCCAAACGGTTCCCAAGTCAAATCCTATCACAGCAAAATCGACAAGGCGTCCTGAAACCCCCCCCCCCCTAACCTCCAGAACCCAGAAGGCCACATTGCAAAGCGAATTTCAAAACCTTTCCATCCCGAACAAGAATCGGCCACCGACCTTGGATCGCTGCATGGTTGTGTGGGAGGCTGTGAAGAAGATCCGAGCACAATTCTTGAAATCTGAAGAAGGAAGCTAGAGACTCATCTGCTTTCTTTGAAGGAATCTCTTTTTTTTCCCCCTCTCTCTGGGATTTTTTTTTTTTTTTAATTTTTGGGTGGTTGGGTGGGGGTGGGAGATTTCTAAGTGAGACGTCAATTTTGCCGAGCGATGATGGGGCTGAGAGAGTTTTATGGGTTGTTGCTCTTTTTTCTTAAAAAAAAAAAACCTAATTTGGAAGAGGCTGTAATAGCTTTATTTCGGAACGCAGAAGGAAACAAAAGTCGAACAAATGCAGGAGGAATCATCACCAGCAAAGTCTGTATGTTGTGATGGTTACTATAGGATAACAGATAATCAGAGTTGGAAGGGATCTTGCAGGTCATCTAGTCCAGCCCCCGACCCAAGCAGAAGACCCTACACCATTTCTGACAGATGGGAGTCCAGTCTCTTCTTGAAAGCCTCCAGTGATGAAACTCCTACAACTTCCGAAGGCAACTTCTGTTCCATTGGTTGATTGTTCTCGCTGTCAGAAAGTTTCTCCTTATTTCCTGGTTAAATCTGTCCTTGTTCAGTTTCCATCCATTATTCCTTGTCTGGCCTTTGGGTGCCTTGGAAAATAGTTTGACTCCTTGTCTCTGGGAAGCCCTTCAAATATTGCAAGACTGCTCTCATGTCTCCCCTGGTCCTTCTCTTCACTAGACTAGCCATGCCCAGTTCCTGTAACTGTTCTTCATATGTTTTAGTCTCCAGTCCCCTAATCATCCTGGTTGCTCATTTCTGCACTTTTTCTAGAATCTCAACATCTTTTTTATAGTGTGGTGACCAAAACTGGATGCAGTACTCGAGATGTGGTCTTAGGTTGCTCTAAAGGGGCCAATATTGAAGACTATCTAGAACACAAAGTGGGTGTCTGCGCATAGACTCTACCATCTCTTGCTGCCCTCTAGTGATCACCGGGATAATTGCAGCCCAGATCCTGATAAATGAGTCCAAGCCACATAAGCACAAATCTTAATCTCAAAGGAGGAAAAAATGTATTTTGAGGGGATAAAAACGGTTGAGCAAAGGATCATGAAAATTTTTTTATTAAGTTTTATTAGCTCTGGACCCCATTCTAAGATCAGCCATGGTTTGTTGTACATTTCACAGTTGTGATTTACCGTATGTGAGTCTCTTTGGATTAGAGGGAGCTGGGTTTGCTGTACAAAATTAGTATAGGTAGCCCTTGACTTACAACCATCTTTTAGGGACCATTCGAAGTTACAACCGTGCTGTCAAAAATAACTGGTGAGGATTTTTTATCCCCCCAAAATACATTTTTTCCTCCTTTGAGATTAAGATTTGTGCATATGTGGCTTGGACTCATTTATCAGGATCTGGGCTGCAATTATCCCGGTGATCACTAGAGGGCAGCAAGAAACATGGAAGAGTCTGTGCGCAGACACCCACTTTGTGTGCATGCACGCCAAACGTGTGCTTAGTGCATGTGTGCACAGGCCTCACAAACCACCCTTTGTATCAATGCTGGTGAGCTGTGCCGTTGTTTTAGCTCAGCTGAGATGCAGCAATCTGCTCTCCGAATCAGCTGAGCTAAAAAAACAAGGGAATATAGGATAGGAAAGGGCGGGTGCAGGTAGGTGGGGCCAGCCAGAAGTAGTATTTGCCAGTTGTCTGAACTACTCAAAATTTCTGCTACCAGTATGCCAGAACCGGTCCAAACCGGCTGAATGCCACCTCTGTGTAGCACTTTCCTCTGATATGTCTCTCTCTGTGTCCCTCAGATTATTCCATGGCTGCCAACACTCCCAATCTGTAAAATCTCCTCAGAGAAATTTCTGTATGAGGGCTTCGCTTGAGGCGGATTAAAAATATGAGGAATTAAAGATCCTTCCCATCAGCAAGACACAATTTTAAACAACTCTGGGTCAGTGATGGGATTCAAAGGTTTTTACTACCAGTTCGGTGGACGTGGCTTGGTGGGCACATGCCAAACACACACTTTGCCCAGGCACAAAGGCGTTCCAACTCATCTCCTGCAAGCCTGCACTCCCTCTGTCACTTCAGCAGCTCTTCTGTGCCGCGCAAAGCAAAAGCAGAAGATAGAGGTGAATATGGGAGCTTAGGCGGGCAGATGGACCCTACAGCAGAACAGCGGAGAGAACCGGTTTGGTCTCCGCTGCTCTGAATCGGCGCTACCAGCTCAGCAGAACCGGGCAGAACCGGTAGAATACCACTACTGCTCTGGGTGTACATGTGTGTCACAGAATTGGTCTTGACTCCTGGAAACGAGATAGGCATGATATGGATATGGTTTTCTTGGCAAAATTTTTGGAAGTGATTTGCTATTTTTTTCCTCCTACGGTTGAGCGAGAGGGACTGGCTCAGACCTATCTAGCTAGGAACTAGAGTAGAAACCAGGAGACTGAGAGTTCTAATCCCACCTTAGGCGTGCAGGCCAACTGGAGACTTTGGATCAGTTACCAGGAAACTGGGAGCTCTAGTCCCACCTTAGGCATGTAAGATGACTGGGTGACTTTGGGCCAATCACCGGAAGACTGTGAGTTCTAGACCCACCTTAAGCAATGAATGTTAGGTGATTGACTTTGGGCCAATCACCAGGAGACTGTGAATTCTAGTCCTGCCTTATATAGTAAAGTTAACTGGGTGACTTTGGACCAGTCACTCTTTCTTAGCCCATCCCACCTAATAGGGTTGTTGTGGGGGAAATGGGAGGAGGAAGAAGTATTCTGTATGTTCTCTGCCTTGAGTTAATGATAAAAATAATAATAATTAATAATAATAAATGTGGGATAGATAGATAGATAGATAGATAGATAGATAGATAGATAGATAGATAGATAGATAGATAGATAGATAGATAGATAGATAGATAGATAGATAGATAGATAGATAGATAGATAGACAGGTAGATAGGTAAGTAGATAGATAGATAGATAGATAGATAGATAGATAGATAGATAGATAGATAGATAGATAGATAGATAGATAGATAGATAGATAGATAGATAGATAGATAGATAGATAGATAGATAGATAGATAGATAGATAGATAGATAGATAGATAGATAGATAATAAAACAAAACACACTTCAAGTCCTTAACTGGCTTTGTTTCATTTCAGCCCTGAAACCTTGTACATTCCTTAGCATGACTGGCAAGCTAAATTGATCTACAAAGGCCTATATTTCTTGTTTTAAATAAAATATCCCCTTAATTAACTTCAGTTGCTCTTCTCAGTTGGTGGAACTGCTCAGGGCTTCAAAAGAGGCGAAGGGACAGCCTAATCTCCATTTTGATTTCAGATTACAGCAGACAGAGAGATGGGCATGTTCAAGCAGCAACACGCCTTCTTTGAACTGATTATATGAAACTGCTCTTCTGAGCGGTCATGATCTACTTCTCAAGCGTGAGAAATCGGGAATATCCAGGCAGCTCAGATGAATATAAAGGTTTATTGCAAGGTTAAGCTCTCTATAAGAATCTGAACTAATAACGGGGGTCAAGCTATTCTTCAAAGCACCTGAACACAGAACAAGAAGCAATGGATGGAAACCAATGAAGGAGAGAAGCAACCTAGAACTAAGGAGAATTTTCCTGACTGTTAGTCTAACAAAGAGAAGGACCAGGAGGTGATGAGATAGCTATCTTCCAGGACTTGAGCAGCTGTCACAGAGAAAGCACCTGAAAGCAATGGAAACTAATCAAGGAGAGAAGCAGGGGTGGGATTCAAATTTTTAACAACTGGTTCTGTGGGCGTGGCTTAGGTGGTCATGTGACTGGGTCAGGTTTGATGGTCATGTGACTGGGTGGACAGGGCTTGGTGGTCATGTTATTGGCTTGGCGTGGCCAACTCAATATCACTCACATTGAGGCACGCATCTCCTCACCTGGCCTCTCATGACTGTGGGAATGTTGCAACAGTCGTAAGTGTGAAAAATGGTCATAAGTCACGTTTTTTCAGTGCCATTGTAACTTTGAATGGTCACTCCACACAAGCAAAGTACCAGCAAAGGAGAGGAAAAAACTCCAGAGAAGTTCCTGAGACAGGAAGTCTAGTCCTGCCAAGAATGTAATAAGGGTTAACGGAGAGGCAGTTTCTGTAAGCAACACCAGAATGTTTCCTTCCTGCCTTCCTTACAGGATTAGGCCAGTGATTTCTTCTAACAACCGGTTCTCTGAACTGCTTAGAAGGTTAACAACTGGTTCTAGCAAATATGTGCGAACCTGTTGAGTCCCACCCTTGGAGAGAAGCAATCTTGCATTACGGAGGAATTCCCCGACAGTGAAAACAATTGAGGAGTGGAATGACTTGCCTCCAGAGGTTGTGGGTGCTCCTACACTGGAAGTTCTTAAGAACCACTGGTGATGGTGAACCTTTTCCACGTTGTGTGCCAAAAGAGCCCGTACGCACGCTCGCATGCCTGCACCCATGATGCAATGCATGTGAGACCCCGCCCCCCTGAGCATGTGCATGCAACCCCCCTGCACTGCATGCCTCTGTGCATGCATGCGCGTCTCCCTCCATACATGCGCGGCAGATACCCTGACAATCAGCTGGCTGGGGGAAGTTCGTGCATGCGCAGTGGGGCTCTTCCAAGCGACCTCTTGCATGCTGGCAGAAGTGGCTCTGCGTGTCACTTCTGGCATGAGTGCCATAGGTTCACCATCACAGATATAGGGTCACCTGCCTGAAGAGGGGGTGAAATTCGAAGAACTTGACAGACTGGATCTTGACAGACTAGAACACTGGGCCTTATCTAACAAAATGAAATTCAATCTAGAGAAAAGTAAAGTCTTACACTTAGGCAAGAAAAACCAAAAGGACACATATAGACTGGGTGAAACCAGGCTCAATAGCAGTAACTGTGAAAGGGATCTTGGAGTCTTAGTGGACAACCAGCTAAATAGGAGCCAGCAGTGTGCAGCAGTAGCCAAAAAAGCCAATGCAATCCTAAGTTATATGTATAACAGAAGGATACAATCAAGATCAAGGGAAGTACTAATACCACTCTATAAAGCCTTAGTAAGACCACACCTAGAGTACTGCATCCAATTTTGTTCACCACACTATAAAAAATATGTTGAGTCTCTAGAAAAAGTACAGAGATGAGCAACCAGGATGATGAGGGGACTGGAGACTAAAACATACGATGAACGGTTGCAGGAACTGGGCTTGGCTAGTCTAGTGAAGAGAAGGACCAGGGGAGACATGATAGCAGTCTTCCAATATTTGAGGGGCTGCCACAGAGAGGAAGGGGTCAAGCTATTTTCTAAAGTACCTGAAGCTAGACAAGGAATAATGGGTGGAAACTGAACAAGGAGAGATTTAACCTGGAAGTAAGGAGAAACTTTCTGACAGTGAGAACAATCAACCCATGGAACAGAAGTTGCCCTCGGAAGTTTTGGGAATGTCATCACCTGAGACTTTCAAGAAGGGATTGGACTGCCATTTGTCAGAAATGTTGTAGGATCTCCCGCTTGGGTGGGGGGTTGGACTTGATAACCTATAAGGTCCCTTCCAACTCTGATTATCTGTTACCTCCAATTGCCACGAGTTCCACTTAATGCTATTCTCATCATTTCTGCATCTCTCTTCGCATTGGATCCTTCTTTCTGCAACTATTTCCTCCAGTCAAGGAAAAGGAGGCTCAGAAAAAGTCCACCCGATTTCTGATTGGAAACATCTCTGCATTGTTTCAAGTTGAAGGAGAAGAGAAATTCTCCAGATGTTTCTTGGCAGCACGTTGCCTTCTTCGCTGTAAGGATAGCACAGCTGCTAAAAAGACAAGGAAGAATGGCTGGAAACTGATCAGGGAGAGATTCAACCTGGAAATAAGGAGAAATTTTCTGACCTTGAGAGCCATCAACCCATGGAACAGAAGTTGCCCTCGGAGGTTGTGGGAGCTTCATCACTGGAGGCTTTCAAGAAGAGACTGGACTGCCATCGGTCGGAAATGGTGTAGGGTCTCCTGCTAGGGCAGGGGGTTGGACTAGAAGATGACCTACAAGGTCCCTTCCAACTCTGTTAACCTGTCTCTTCCATCTCCGTTATTCTGTAAAGCAAATTGGTGGTAAATAAGATTAAATAGAATTCAAGGTGGGTTGGACTTAGCTCTCTCATAGTCAAAGATAAGGTTTTCCCAGTAGTAATGTAGGGATATGAGTGTTGGGCCATAAGGAAGGCTGAACTCAGAAGAATGGATGCTTTTGAATTGGGGTGTGGAAGGAGACTCTGCAAGGTGAGGGTCCCTTGGGCTGCAAGGTGATCCAATCAGTTGATCCTAAAAGAAATCAACCCTGATGGTTCTTTGGAAGGACAGATCCTGAAGTTGAAGCTCAAATACTTTGGCCATCAAATGGGAAGAGAGGACTCCTTGGTTAATTACTCTCCTTTACATACAGTGCAACTTCACCTCCTCTTTTATGGGATCTGGTAGGGTTTTTTAACAGTTTGAATCCTTCTATCAGTATATTCCAGTCATGGGTTTTGTCCTACCACATTTCTGTAATTCCAACTATATTATATCTACCTTCATGTATTAATAATTCAAGTTCACCTGGTTTGTTCCCCAAACTTTGTGCATTTGTATATAAGCACTTGAGGTCTTAATTCTGTCTCCGGATATTTTTTTATTTTTTATTTATTTGATTTGTCAATCGCTTACAAGATAATAGGTATAAGTATATACATAGTTATGAATACATGAAATGGGTACATATAAGAAAAATAAAAGAAACAATAGGACAGGGACGGTAGGCACGTTGGTGCGCTTATGCACGCCCCCTACAGACCTCTTAGGAAAGGGGTGAGGTCAATAGTAGACAGTCTAAGGTTAAAGTTTTTGGGGTTTGGGGAAGAAACCACAGAGTCAGGTAGAGTATTCCAGACATTGACCACTCTGTTGCTGAAGTCCTATTTCCTGCAATCAAGTTTGGCGCGGTTAACCTTGAGTTTGTATCTATTGTGTGCTCTTGTGTTGTTGTGGTTGAAGCTGAAGTATTCATTGACAGGTAGGACATTGCAATGCATGATTTTATATACCATACTTAGATCAGACCAAAAATGGCGTAATTCAAGGTTTTCTAGGTCTAGAATTTCAAGTCTCCTAGTTGGTATTTGAGTTTGTCTTCCTTATCATCCCTCCTTATCCCATTATTTAATTTGTTTTATAGGGGTTTTTGCTTGGAATTACGTCCTGGAGATCCTAAAGATTGGTCTCCTTCACTCCTCAATTTTAGTTTAAAGCCCTCCTGATACATTGAGCCTTGGAGAAGACCCTGATATTGTCTTCTCAGAATCTTCTCCAAGGAGAAAGGGATGGCAGAGGATGAGACGGTTAGATAGAGTCATCGACACAATGAAGATGGATTTGGGCCAACTTTGGGAAAGCGTGGTGGATGGGGAGGGCTGGTGTGATGTGGGTCCATGGCCTTGGGAAAAGTCAGGCATGGCTTAATGTCTGAACAACAACTAAAACAAGCCAAAATTGGTTGGCTTGATTTCCTGTTTAAGAAAGGCTTTCAAGATGTAATCCAATATTTTTTTTTTAATCTCAGCAACTTGAAGAGATATAAACTTCAACTCCCAGAATTTCCTAGCCAGTGCTGGTTTTTAGTTGCTCAAATGGCAAAACTGTAGTCTCCTGACATAAAATTAGCTATGAAAGCACAAGAGGCAGCTTTAATCTCCTTTTTGGATTCTTGGAACTCAAAATAAGTAAAAAAAATGGATCATAAGCTTCTAACATAGCAAAATACATTTGGGCTACTATTTATCTTTGATAACTATACTCTGCCAATCTCCCCCAAAACATATAGAGGAGCACAATTAATATCAAAATACAGTAAACAAATCCATTTGATGAAAAGTAAAAACTCAATAATAAGTACACTTCATACCTCTTATTTCTATTAAAATAATGATTGTTCTGTTGCTTTGCATGTGCATTGAGAGCTTCTTCACTGGAGACAAATTCCTTTTGTGTCTTATCACACATGGTCAAATAAAACTTATTCTATTCTAAAATAATAGATTGTATAGAGATGGACATGTTAACGATGAAAATAAAAGACAGAGAAGATTCAATTTATTGTAGGGCCTGGGATGCCTGATATGAGTGGTTTAGAAATAAAAAGAAAATAAAATGGCAATTAGGAAAAGAATGAGGGAATATGTAAATATGTAAATATACCATGGAGAAGATTGAGATGTAAGGATAAAAGGTATTGATTTATAGTAAGAGTAAGATGTAATGGTAAAGGAAGAAGTAAATACATATACTGAAAAATGTGAGGAGATGCAAAAGATGTCTCGATGTTGATACCAATGTATAAAGTTTTGTTTTATGTTTTTAAAATTTAACTTAATAAAATTTATTATTAAAAAAACTTATTCTATTCTACCTTACTCTACTTACCTTACTCTACACTCCATTCTACACTCTACTCTACTCTACTCTACTCTACTCTACTCTACTCCACTCCTCATCTCTTCTCCACTCTCCATTACACTCTCCATTCTACTCTACACTACACTCTACTCTACATTCTATTTACTCCACTCCACTCTACACTCTATATGCTACTCTACTCTGTACTCTACTCTCTATTTTCCACTCTATTCCACTCCACTCTAGTAGAATGGAATGGAGTATACTACTCTACACTCTACTGCACTGCACTTCACTCTACACTCCATTCTACATTCCATTCCACATTCCACTCTACACTACAGTCTACTCTCCACTCTACTTGACTCCACTCTACAATAGAATTAAAATTTATTATTTTATTTTATTTGGTTTGTCAATCGCTTACAAGATAATAGATATAAGTAAAAACATAGTTATGAATACATGGATACATATAAGAAAAATAAAAGAAACAATAGGACAGGGACGGTAGGCACGTTGGTGCGCTTATGCACGCCCCCTACAGACCTCTTAGGAAAGGGTTGAGGTCAATAGTAGATAGTCTAAGGTTAAAGTTTTTGGGGTTTGGGGAAGAAACCACAGAGTCGGGCAGAGTATTCCAGACATTGACCACTCTGTTGCTGAAGTCGTATTTCCTGCAATCAAGTTTGGCGCGGTTAACCTTGAGTTTGTATCTATTGTATTGTTATGGTTGAATACAATATTATTTATTATTATTTATTAATACTATTATTATTGAATACAATAAGCATCAGTCTTCACAATTTCACTTCTGAATTTGTTCTACCGGCAACCATCAAACATAGAAATGGTGCCTAACAGCTCCCAGCGTCATTGGGAAGGTTGCCTGACCTCTCAGGAAGAAAAGTTAAAACCAAGATAAAAGTTGTCAAACCAGCTCAAGCATTTGTTTTGTGGCATTTAGCTTTCCTTTCACTGTGTAGGGATTTGTTTTCTCGTTTGTTTATTTATGCAATTTATTTGCTGCCCATCTCACACCCAACAATTCTGGGAAGCTTACACTATAGGCATGTCACTGAGGAGATGATTTGGGACTATTTCTAAAAGCAGGAAGCGATGAGGCTAACTCATTCATTCGTCAGTTGAAGAAATCCAGGTTTTGTTTTGTTTTTTTAAAAAGAAAAAATAAATAAAAAATTAAAAAGCCTTGCTTTCAGGTTTCTGAAAAGCCCTTCATGGAAAATTCAACAGGACCCAAGAGGACAGGAAGTGGTCACCATCAGTCCTGCTATATTAATTCTGGGTGGAATTTTCTATTCCTGGTCATCCAAGCAGACAAATCCAGCTCAAGACAGTAGAGGATTTAGTCAAAGAAAGTATTGAGGAATGGTGTGTGTGTGAGAGAGAGAGAGGGGGGGGCTACAAAATTAAGTGTCATTCTTTCGACACTCTAAAAATAGAAGCAACACGAAATTACGGCAAATGGCATACAATGACATGCCCTGATTGATTCTTAAAAGACACATTTGTTTCAGCAGAAAGGAAGCAGCAGCAGCGAGAAGAAAATAGATGGGAAAATTGTAGAAGTTCTTGGAGGTCAGCTTTTGACAGAATAAGAGAGTTGGAAAGGACCTTGGTCCAACCCTCTGCTCAAGATGAAACCCTGTATCATTTCAGACAGATGATGGTCCAATCTCTTCGTAAAGTTCTCCAGGATTAGAGCACCCACAATTTCTAGAGGCATGCCGTTCCACTGGTTAATTGTTCTGCCGGGAAATGTCTTCTTCAGCCGGTCTAGCTCACCTCTCCTGAGTTCAGAATAACAGTTTTAAGGGACCTGTAGGTCATCTAGTCCAACCCAAGCAGGAGACCCTACACCATTTCTGACAGATGGCAGTCTAGTCTCTTCTTGAGAGCCTCCAGGGATGAAGCTCCTGCAACTTTCGAAGGCAACTTCTGTTCCATGGGTTGATTGCTCTCGCTGTCAAAAAAATTGTCCTTATTTCCAGGTTGAATCTCTTCTTGATCAGTTTCCATCCATTATTCCTTGTCTGGCCTTCGAGTGCATTAGAAAATAGGTTGATCCCCTCCTCTCTGTGGCAGTCCCTCAAATATTGGAAGACTGCTATCCTGTCTCCCCTGGTCTTTCTCTTCACTAGACTAGCCAGGCCCAGTTCCTGCAATCTTTCTTTGTGTGTTTTAGTCTCCAGTCTCCTAATTATCTTGGTTGCTCTTCTCTGCATTCTTTCTAGAATCTCAACCTCCCTTTTTTATAGTGTGGTGACCAAAACTGAATGCAGTAAATCTAGGTGTGGTCTTACTAAGGCTTATCAATGGAAATTTTGGGCTCAATTTTGGTCAGAAGTCAAGGACTACCCATATACTTCATCAACATCTGGAAGGGCTATAGATTTCCAACAAGTATGTTGGAGAGTGAAAAATTATGGTGGCAGAAACAACTCGTTTGACAATAAAGTAGTCCCCAACTTACAACTATACTTCAGCGACTGTTCGACATTGCAGTGGCATTTTAAAAAGCAACTTATAACCGGTATGCTCACAATCATGATGGTACCCTCATAGCCACATGATCAAAATTCAAGACGCTTGGCAACTGGCATGTACTTATGACAGTTTCAGCATTCCAAAGTCACTTAATCACCTTTTGCAACATACCCAGCTGTCTTCTGATGGGGTAAGCTGGATTTCCTTAACAACTGTGCGATGCATTTAACTGCAGTAATTCGCTTAACAACAGTGGCAAAAAAAATTGGGCATGTCTCATTTAAGAACCGCTTTGCTTAAGAATGGAAATTCTGGTCCCCAATACCGGTTTTAAGTCGAGGACTACCTGTACTGAATCTGGAGGTCAATATTTTCTCTCCCGCAATGCACCTTTCCATATTTATTATGTCCCTCGAACGGAGTGTCTTAACTTCCAATAACTGTCATGTCATCAATGCTCATGCATGCTGTTCTGTGATCTTGGAGAAAATCAAAGAAATATCACATTACAACATGCTTTTAATTTTTATTTTCCTTGGCTTTCGGATGTCAGTTGAAAGACAAGATAATGTTCAGACTTGAAATCAAGAGTTGGAAGGTGTGGAGGGCAATATTTTGATTCTTGCCACGAAGACAAGTTTCAAAACTGTGCTTTATTAGCTGAAAATGATCCAGGGATTGATGGAATTGTAGATTGGTCCAAATTCCTATCAATTTCTTCAGGCCAGGGGAAAAAAAATAACTTTATAAATAGAGCGATAAATAGGGGGATTTGTAATAACTTGGGGCAATGGGCTTTTCTGGACAAGCACTTAGATTCTTGGCATCTTTACAAAAATAATAATCAAAATGATGGTCATAAAGTTGCTTTCTTGGCTGGTGGGCTGAGAATACAGGTGGTCCTCGAATTATCACCATTCATTTAGTGATCGTTTGAAGCAGTGGTAGGTATCAACTGATAAAATATTTCTATGGTCTTTTTAAAGTTGGCAACAGGAAAGGGAGGGGGGAGCAGAGCAGCCACTTGCAAACCGAAACTACATTCCATAAATGTTTTCAAAGATAGTAACTAGGTGACCAAAGTTTCTGTCATGCAAATATCTAACTGGAGAGCATGACTTGATGACTCTTGGCTATGGATGTGTCCCATTGGAGAATATGAATTACGATATACCCAGGCAGTGCCGGCATATTAACTCCCAATAAGTACTTTCTAAGTTTTGGATGTTTGGCTCGAGACTCATGATTTAAACACGGGTAACTGCCGGAGCCCTGACAGCGGGATTCAAAAAAATTTAATACTGGTTCTGTGGGCATTGCTTGGTGGGCATGGTGTGACTTGGTGAGTGTGGCTTGGTGGGCACTGGCAGGGAAAGGTTACTACAAAATCCAATTCCTCCCCACCCCACTAACCTGCTTTCCAGCTCCGTTCTCCTATGCAGGGTAACCAAAGAAGACCCAGCCAATCAGCTGGGACTCAGGAGGCGGAGAATAGATGGGGGCAGGGCCAGTCAGAGGTGGTATTTGCCGGTTCTCCGAATGACTCAAAATTTCTGCTACTGGTTCTCCAGAACTGGTCAGAACCTGCTGAATACCACCTCTGGTTTGAAGTTACAACGGCACTGAAAAAAGTGACAGGATCATTTTTCACACTTATGACTCTTGCAACATCCCCATGGTCATGAGATCAAAATTCAAATTATTGGCAACTGGTTCATATTTATGACAGTTGCTGTGTCCTGAGGTCATGGGATCCCATTTTGCAGACTTCTGACAAGCAAAGTCAATGGGGAAAAGCCAGATTCACTTAACAACTGTGTTACTAACTTAAACAACTATGGTGATTCACTTAACAACTGTGGCAAGAAAGGTCATAAAATGAGGCAAAATTCACTTCACTGCAATCTCACTTAGCAATTTGGGATAAATTGGGGTCATACACTGAGGACTACCTTTACGTATACACCTATATATTGCACAGTTTCTCCTTTAGCTACTTGTCTCTTTTTAAGAATCTTGTTCAAATCACAAGTTTATTTTTCTGCTAGCTACCCCATATCTTCCAGACAGTTTACCCGAGGCGCAGAGGCATTTTTGACAGTATTGTGCAATAATCTTGCAAAATTTTTATTCTTCCTTCATTTCTCTGTCATAGACGGAGGGAATGCGAGAAAGAGGTAATGAATTTGCAGTATATTGCCAAGTTGCATTTCAGAATAACAGAGTTGGAAGAGCCCTTGGAGGTCTTCTAGTCCAACCCCCTGCTCAGGCAGGAAACCTGATAATATTTTAGACAAATGGTTGTCCAACCTCTTCTTAAAAACCTCCAGTGTTGGAGCATTCACAACTTCTGGAGGCAAACCTGGTTAATTGTTCTAATTGTCAAGAAATTCCTCCTTAGTTCTAGGTTGCTTCTCTCCTTGATTAGTTTCCATCCGTTGCTTCTTGTCCTGCCTTGAGGTGTTTTGGAGAATAGGTTGGCTCCCTCCTCTTTGTCCCTCACTTCTTCAGTATTTCTCAACCTTGGCAACTTTAAAATATGTGGATTCAACTCCCAGAATTCCCCAGCCAGCCATGAAGTCCATACTTCTTTAACTTGCTGAGGTTGAGAAAATAATAGATGGGGGGACAACCCACCAATGTTTTTAGGGTTCAGGGACATGGATTGGCTCTTCCAAAGCTGGCAAAGTGGGTGCTGGTCTGAAAATGTTGGGGAGATGGGGGGGGAGGGGACTTCATTCATCTTCTTCCATAACTTCGAGCACAAGAGTCCGAGGTCCTGTCACAATGAGATTGCTCACAGTCTGATAATCCAAGTGTAAAACATACATTCCATTCACCGAGTAGACAAATTGGCAGACCTGAAAAAGGAAGAAACAGAGACCAGTAAAACACCCCTGAACTAAACAACACTCTATCATCCCTCTCTTCTCTCTCTTTCACGTGCTCTCTTTTGCTTGCTTTCTCTGTAACAATAACAGATAATGAGAGTTGGAAGGGACCTTGTAGGTCATCTAGTCCAGCCCCCCCTGCCCAAGTGGGAGAGACCCTACACCATTTTTGACAAATGGCAATCCAAGCCAACTGAACTGGTAGTTACACCAATCAGATCCCATCCCTGATGGAAGGTCCTTTGTTTGGGAAAGGAATCAGAGATGAAGATTCAATATATCTAATTCATGAGGTTCAAATCTAGTACCTTCATGCCAGCAGCAGCAGCTGGTCCTCCTGGATCTACAGCTTGGATGTGGCATGGCTGACCTCCACGGACTACAAAACCCCAGCCAACTGCATCCCCTACAATCTGCAAATGAGGAGGTAAACAAGGAGGAGGAGAGCACAGAAGGAAGGAGAAAGGACAAAGGGGAAGGGGAGGGGAGGAGGAGGAGAAGGAAGAGGACGAGGAAGAGGAGAAGAGGAGGAGGAGGAGGAGGAGGGGGAGGGGGAGGAGGGAGACGAGGAAGGGGGAAGAGGAGAAGGAGGAGAGGAAAAGGAAGAGGAAGAGGTAGTAGTAGTGGTAGTAGTAGTAGTAGTAGTAGTAGCAGTAGTGGAGGAGGAGGAGGAGGGGAGGGGGAGGGGGAGGACGGAGAGGAGGAAGGGGAGGAGGAGAAGGAGGAGAGGAAAAGGAAAGAGGTAGAAGAAGAAGAAGAAGAAGAAGAAGAAGAAGAAGAAGAAGAAGAAGAAGAAGAAGAAGAAGAAGAAGAAGAAGAAGAAGAAGAAGAAGAAGAAGAAGAAGAAGAAGAAGAAGAAGAAGAAGAAGAAGAAGAAGAAGAAGAAGAAGAAGAAGAAGAAGAAGAAGAAGAAGAAGAAGAAGAAGAAGAAGAAATAGAAATTATCTATATATCCATAAAATGTTATTGCCTGATAGGAAGTCAAGATGCCTTTTGGGGGAAAAGGCAATGGCAAATGACTCTGATACCCATATCATGAACTTTGTGGTTGTTTCCACAAAGTCATCAAGAATTAAGGATGGGAAACTTGGCAGGTCATCTTTGGTTGATGCTATGAAAAAGTGCCATCATTACTACTTGGTTGGCCGATCAAATCTTAAATCTCTATCTTAAGACAGAGCAGTATTTCTCAACCTTGGTCCCTCTTAGAGCAGAGGTCTCCAAACTTGGCAACTTTAAGACTTGTGGACTTCAATTCCCAGAATATGCTGGCTGAGGAATTCTGGGAATTGAAGTCCACAAGTTTTAAAGTTTGCCGAGTTTGGATACCTCTGCTCTAAGAAGTGTGGACTTCAATTCTCCAGCTGGCTGAGGAATTCTGGGAGTTGAAGTCCATACCTCTTAAGAGTTGCCAAGGTTGAAGAACACTGAGATAGATTGAGAAGTCAAAAGCCATGCTGAAATAAAAGAGTGGAAGATGATTTATCACACCATTGTCAAAGACGTGACATGGATGTGTCCATCACTTCGCTAGGAAATGACCTTGAGGTGAAAGTTATCCACAAATATTGGCAGTCAGGGGTGTTCTGAGTTACATCACACAGTCAGAAAGATGGATTTCAGCAACAAGGCTAACTTGGTGACCTGCACACTCACTGTCAGTGTTTTCTTGATATAAGGTGCCCCGGGTGTCAAAAGCTCTTCATTGGTGATGGGTCTCTTCAAGACTTGCATGGAAAGGGAGAAAAATAGAAGATTAGATTGAATTGGATGACAGAAATATTCCAGCTTTTCAAACAGGTTCATCACGTTTGACAACGCATTCTCTATTACATTAAAATCAAGAGATTAATGTTTTATGAATATGAGTATTTTAAAAGTTGATTGTTAGTATTTTAAAACACTGGTATTATTTGCTTAAATTTAGAGGGTGGTTGTCAGGGGTGGGATTCACATTTTTTAACAAACGCTTCTGTGGGCGTGGCTAGGTGGGTGTGGCCATGTGACTGGGTGGGTGTGGCTTTTTTGCACCCCCCTGTTTTTTTTGGGGGACTTTCTGGGCCTCAGGGAGGACTGTGAAGTTCCATAGACATAAGGAAAGAACGGCTCACCAGATTTAGGATTGCACTCAACAGCAGGCACCTGTCCCAGGTTTGGGGAGAGATTGTAATAGAGACTGGATCCTCCAGCCAGCGAAGTCACACTGCTTCTTCGGACAGCCGAGACAATTTTGATTTCCTTATTAGTTTGGACTGAAAAATAAACAGTGTTCAGTGTCATACTTAGTACATAGAAATTGACAACTGGACAATGCAGATGGATTCCCCACACCCTTATTATGGCTGAAAGACTAATAGGGCAGCACGGTAAAGATATATCTATGGCAGAGGTGGTATTCAGCAGGTTCTGACCGGTTCTGGAGAATCGGTAGCTAAAATTTTGAGTAGTTCGGAGAACCGGCAAATCCCACCTCTGACTGGCCCCGCCCCCATCTATTCTCCGCTTCCCATTGAGTCCCAGCTGATCGGCTGGGTCTTCTTTTGGTTGCCCTGCACAGGAGAACGGAGCTGGAAAGCAGGTTAGTGGGGTGAGGAGGGAATGGGGATTTTGTAGTATCCTTCCCCTACCAGGCCCACCAAGCCAACCCACCAAACCAAGCCACGCCCACCAAGCCACACCCACAGAACCGGTAGTAAATATATTTGAATCCCACCACTGGTCTATGGCCCCTTTGACTTTGTGCATTAAAGACCTGATTAAACTTGCTACTGATAGTATGAATGGATTACCTAGAAATGTTTATGTCTTATTTATTTAGAAGATTTATATGGCCGCCCACTCACCCTTGGTGATTCTGGGAGGCTTACAAAACCCAACATAAAGGAATACAAAACAATAACTCTCCACCCTTCTGGTGACAACATACAATCAAATGAGCCACTTGAGAGCGGGTCAGCCTATTTTCCAAAGCCCTGGAAAGCAGGAAGAGAAACATCTGAAATGGTATAGGGTCCCCTGCTTGGGCAGGGGGCTGGACTAGAAGACCCCTAAGGTCCCTTCCAACATGTTATTTTGTTACTCTGGGTCCCCTCAGGCCAACTGAATCAGAATAGAGCTGGAAGGGACCTTGGAGGTCTTCTAGTCCAGCCTCCTACTCAAGCAGGAAACCCTACATCTGTGATAGCAAACCTATGGCAGGCATGCCAGAGGTAGCACACAGAGCCCTCTCTTTGGGCACATGAGCCATCTCCCAGCTCAGCTCTGCCGTGCATATGTGCGTGCATCTTCCGCCAGCCAGCTGATCTTTGTGTCTCTGCTGAGCATGCATGGAGGGTCATACACACATGCAACAGGGGGCGCAGCGGGGTCACACGAGCATGCCTGGGGGAGTGGGGTGCATGCACGGGGCACGTGTGTTGCATTTTGGGGATGTAGGCACACACTTTGGGCACTTGGTGCCGAAAAGGTTAGCGTCCGAGTATATTCATTAACTGGCAGAGACATGGTTAACAAAGTAAGCATGGCAACAGACCAGCCAATGGGAGCCGACAGCCTGGGTGTGGTTTGGCTCTGTGTGCTTTTGCTGAGAATTGAAAGTGAAACTAAACTGACTTGCTTGCTTACTGAAACTGGTATCTGCTCTGAGCTGCTGCTTCCTGTTTGGGTTATGTTACGTTGAAAGAATCTACAAATGGTATTGTAAACTTTACTCATATTAATATGTTTATAAAGAAGTTAATAATCCTGCCGAGTCAGTCATCTGTGTGTTTTCTGGACTTGAATTTCTGCTGGAAACTTTAACAGTTAGCCATCAGTGCCCTATACCATTTTAGGCAAGTGACTCTCCCGTCTAAAAGACTGTAGAGATTCAGGTCATGGTTGTTGTCTCAAAGGTGCTTTTTCTGGAGGCAACTGGACTTCCTGGTTTTTTTTAATTGAAAGATGTTTCACTTCTCATCCAAGAAGTTTCTTCAGCTCTGACTGGTTGGTGGGGAACGGAAGGATTTATATTTTACAGACTTTTAGCTATACACTTTGGAATGAACATCCTTTGAATGATGTGAGAGAAGGAATGGATATCCAGAGGGAAAAACTGCAGACTGCAGGAAGCAGGAGCACCACTCTGGTGACCCTGAGGACACAGATAAAACTCCCAGTGGCCTCAACGACCCTCTAAAACAGGGCTGTCAAACTCGCGGCTCACGTGGAGGATGTGCCACATCCTGGCCACACGCTGTTTAGCAATGGGGGGGGGGAAGTCCTGATACGTCACATGATGACGGCGTGACAATGCGAGTTTGATACCCCTGCTTTAAAAGGATGCAAATGACCAGCTGCCTGCAAGGAATATAAATCCTTCCACTCCCCACCATCCAGTCAGAGCTGAAGAAGCTTCTTGGACGAGAAGCGAAACGTCTTCAAAAAAAAAAAAATAAGAAAGTCTATTTGCCTCTTGAAAAAAGCACCTTTAGGACAACTGTCCTTAAAAACCTCCAGTATTGGAGTATTCACAACTTCTGGGGGCAAGTCCAAAGGTGGTATTCAGCAGGTTCTGACCAGTTCTGGAGAACCGGTAGCGGAAATTTTGCGTAGTTTGGAAAACCAGCAAATACCAACTCTGGCTGGCCCTGCCGCCATCTATTCTCTGCCTCCTGAGTCTCAGCTGATTGGCTGGGTCTCCTTTGGTTGCCCTGCACAGGAGAACAGAGCTGGAAAGCAGGTCAGTGGTGTGGGGAAGGAATGGGGATTTTACAGTATCCTTCCCCTGCCACGCCCACCAAGCCACACCACGCCCACCAAACCACACCCACAGAACCGGTAATAAAAAAATGTGTTGTTCCACTGGTTAATTATCCTCACTGTTGAGAAGTTTCATCTTAATTCCAGTTGCTTCTCTCCTTGATTACTTTCCCTCCATTGTTTCTTGGCTTGCCTTCTGGGGCTTTGGAAAATAGGTTGACCCCCCCCCCCCCACTCCTCTTCTTTGTGACAAATACTGGAATACTTCTATCAAGTTCCCCCCCCCCGCCCAGTTCTTTTTTTTTCTCTAACCAAACTCAAATCCTGCAACCGTTCTTCATATATTTTACTCTCCAGGCCTTTAATTACCTTCCAACTTCAGTGCTTATAATACAGTAAGAGTGTCAAACTTGAGGCCAGTCTCAATCTCTGTAGGGATTCCAAAGGGAGGGAGCCACATGCTTTAACTTTTTATGGATAAATATAATTATATACGACATAGAATGTAGAATTCAATAGCTGGAAGGGACCTCAGAGGCCTTCTAGTCCAACCCCCTGCCCAATGCAGGCAACTCGTACAAAATATAGTAAATTCAAACCCAGCACTGATTTCCAGTTTTCAGCAAAAACGCACTCATAACAACCAGAGCAAAAAAGATCGTAACATCTGGTTGGTCACATCATAACTCAAAGAATCTATTTGTGTGTGTGTGTGTGTGTGTGTGCATGTGTGTGTGTTTGCATAATTTTTGCAATAAACATAAATTGAAATTGTAACTCTTCACCTTCATAACAACCTATTATACTCTGCTTATTTTGTTCCATTCTACTTTTTCACTTATTTTAAGCTCTTATTACACGTTTTTATAACGCATGTATCTTGACGTTGTGTTCCCGTATTGTTTTTCTCTTATATGTGTGTGTGTGTGTATAAGTGTTTGCGGCATTTGACCAAAACTGCAGCATTTCACATTCTGTTGTGAAACGAGTTTTCATTTCTTTAGCCTTTCCAGATTAATAAATAGCATTCTTTTCTGAATCTGGGCAAAACTGTAGTCATAGCAATAATAGCACAGGGTGAAAATATAAATGGATTTGTAGCTGAGGCTTTATAGCCCGGATTGCTATTCTAAGCAACTGAGGGCCAGGAGTTGAGATAAGGGAGAATCTGTCCTGATTTCAAATTTTCGTACAAAAATATATTCAATTGACATCTGTCCAGCATAGTTCCTTAACTACCAGCCATCTGCCTCCTAAAAGTCTTTTTTTTTTTTTTTTCAAAACTGTTTTGTTGATGTTCACTGTTCTATTTTCAACAGCTATTCAAGGAAATATATTCCATAAAATGTATCCTGGAATGCATGCTTTAAAGAAAGCGTGCACACCCGATATACAGATACGGTTATGGCAATTTGTTTCGTCTAAATGTGTCATTATTTTTTTTTACAAAAATGGTGCAAAATCGAATACTTTGGGTGAAACGTGTTCAAACAAGCATGCATATTTTCTGCAGGCTGCAAATGGAGAAAGTATACAAGCCCAGGCTTGGCAGATGGCAGGTTCTCCATTATCTGGAGAATAGGATTTGCAAAGCAGAAAAAGAGTGAGAATATTAGGGAATGTGCAATTTTTCAAAAATTGGTTTTTTGTGTGTGCGTGTATGTATATATGCATGTATGTGTTTATGGATTAAACAAATGTGTATTCCCCTCCCAATTCACACATAGGTGACTGTTGGCATATTACAACATTTAATTTTTTTAATTAAGTGCTGGGATAAATGAAGAAGTAGAGCTGGATAAGGGAACCAGATTGATATCTTATTCAAAGGATATTTGTCCTTCTCTATTCCTCCTCCAAAGGAGGATTCTTCCTTCTCTTCCTCCTCCTCCTCCTTCTCCTTTCTTTTCCTTCCTCCTTCTCCTTCCTCTTCCTGCTCTTTCCTTCATTTCCTTCTCTTCCTCCATCCTTACACCTTCCTCTCCTCTCTCCTTTCTTCTTTTCCTTTCCTCTCCTCTACTGCTTTCCTTTCCTCTTTCCTTTCTTTTCCCTTTCCTTTCCTCCTATTTCTCTTCCTTCCTTTCCTCCTATTTTTCTTCCTTTCTTTCCTTTCCTGTTTTTCTTCCTTTCCTTTCCTCCTATTTCTCTTCTTTCCTTTCTTCCTTTCCTTTCCTCCTATTTTCCTTCCTTTCCTCTCTTCTTCCTTTTCCCCTGCTTCTCCATTCTCCCTTCTTTCCCTTCCTTCCTACCTTTCTTCCTTTCCTCCTTTCCTCCTCCTCCTTTTCCCTTCCTGCTCCCCCACACCCCACATACCCCGCCCAATATCTTCAGATGCAGGTACCTGAGAGGAAGCTGGAGGAGTCTTGCTCGGGGTTCAGCTTGCGGAGGCAGAAGGGACTATCGGGACTATCCGAAAGGGTCCTCTGAAAACTTTCACTGAGCAGTTCGGTGAGTCGCCTCCTTCGACGGAAATTGATACGAAACTGGTAGAGGAGATCCCGGTCGTCAAAATGGCACTGAGTGGAGACTGTGGAAAGAAAGCACCTACAGGTAGTCCTTGACCTACAGCAGCGGTAGGGAACCTTGGCTCTTTTATCACTGATGGACTTCAACTCCCAGAATTCCTGAGTGAGCCATAAAAGCTTCCCCATCCCTGGCCTAGTGGTTTTTCAGTTGTGGGGGAAATCAATTTTTGACTTGAATGGGACTGTTTAATATACAAATGTAGGACATATAAAGAATATTGATCATTCAAGTCAAAAATTAGGACATTTGTATATTGAACAATCCCATTCAAATCAAAAATTGATTTCCCTCACAACTGAAAAACCAGTAGGCCAGGGATGGGGAACTTTTTATAGCTCATTCAGGAATTCTGGGAGTTGAAGTCCATAAGTGATAAAAGAGCCAAGGTTCCCTACCACTGACCTACAGCCATTCATTTAGCGACTGTTCAAAGTTAAAGAGGCACTGAAAAAGGGGACTAATGATACTTAACGTCTGTTGCAGCATCCCCTGTGGTCAGATGATCAAAATTCAGCAACTGGCATTGTCAGAAGACCCTGGGAAGGTCACAAATCGCAGTCACTTGACCCCAGGATGCTGCAAACATCATAAATACATGCCGGTTATCTAGTACCCAAATGTTGATCACATGACCGTGGGAATGGACCGTGGGACCATATGAAGACAGTTTGCAGGAACTGGGTATGTCTAGTTTAATGAAAAGAAGGACTAGGGGAGACAGGATAGCAGTCTTTCAATATCTCAGGGGCTGCTCCATAGAAGAGGGAGTGAAGCTATTCTCCAAAGCCCCTGAGGGCAGGACAAGAAGCAATGGATGGAAACTAATCAAGGACAGAAGCAACTTAGAACTAAGGAGAAACTTCCTGACAACAATTAATCAGTGGAACCACTTGCCTCCAGAAGTTGTGAATGCTCCAACACTGGAAGTTTTTAGAAAGATGTTGGGTAACCATTTGTCTGAAGTGGTGTAGGGTTTCCTGCCTAAACAGGGAGTTGGACTAGAAGACCTCCAATGTCCCTTTCAACTTTGTTATTCTATTCTATTCTAATGCTGTAATGGTCACAAGTGCAAGGACTGGTCGTAAGTCGCTTTTTTTAGCATCTTCAAACAACGGTTAAAATAGTCATAAGTTGAAACTGGTATACAATGGTCATAAGTTGAGACTACTGGTATACAAAACCATTATGCCAGGGGTCCCTGACCCCTGGGCCTATGGACTGACACCGGGCCACAGCACGCCAGAAACCAGGCCTCGCAAATAAGCGAAGCCCCATCCGCACGATGCTGGCAGCATGTGAAACCACGCCCACTCCGGTCCACGGGAAAACATCTCTCCACGGAACCGGTCCCTGGTCCCCAAAAGATTGGGAGCCGCTGCATTAGGCCACATAGCTCTTCAGTGGGGTCCTTGGTCCAGTCTGAGCTTGGTGGATTTCCTTGCAGACGTCTCATTACCAAAGTAGGTAACATCATCAGTGCTAGAAGGGAATGAAGGAGGAGGAGAAGGACAAGGAGGACAAGGAGGAGGAGGAGAATGATGACGACTGTGGGGTCTTTGGTGTTCTCTGAGCTTGGTGGTTTTCTAGCAGACGTCTGATAACCATACTAGGTGTCTTCATCAGTACTAAAAGGGAGTGAGGTTTGGGAGGGGGAGGAGGAGGACAGTGACTGTAGAGTCCTTGGTGCTCTCTGAGCTTGGTGGTTTTCTTGCAGACATTTCATAGCCAAACTAGGTGCTAGAAGGGAACAAGGAGAGGAGGAGGAAGAGGAGGAAGAGGAGGAGGAGGAGGAGGAGGAGGAGGAGGTGGAGGAGGAGGACTGGGGGGTCCTTGGTGCTCTCTGAGCTTGGTGCTTTTCTTGCAGACATTTCATAACTATGTTAGGTGTCTTCATCAGTGCAAACCCCACTCCTTGCAGCACTGATGATGTTACCTAGGTGGGTAATGAAACGTCCGTAAGAAAACCTCCAAGCTCAGAGAGTACCAAGAAATCCTACAGTTCAACTCTCAGCCACCAATATTCTCTTCTCTCCCTTTTTCAGTCTTGTGTGCCAACTTCTCAAGGGTTATTATTTCCTATCGCCTATATACCGTGCTGGATGATCCCGTGTTCAAGGAGGGTTTGGCAGAGTTCCGTAGCTTCCTTCCGGTTTGCGACCTCCCCTTCCTCCACCAGCCAGTCCACCATCTCACACCCCAAAAAGCTCCTCTGGTATTTAACCAGGTTCTCTTCTCTGGCTTTGAGAATGGAGTTGTCCATGCCGATCAGCCTACAATCAACCAAACCAGAAGACAGAGAAACGAGGATATCTGCTGAGTTAAACACACCACAAATCCAGTTCAGACATGCAGCAAATCCAAGTCCAATTGGGCAGTAGTGCAGGTGGTCCTCAATTTACAACCACTCCTTTAGTGAGCTCACTAAACAGCTTGTTTAGTGAAGATTGTGCAAAAGCTGCAATAGTGGTAAAAACGTGAGGAGGGCCGCTCACAACTCGCCTTTTTCAGGTGATCCTGCAGCTTGAAATGATTGCCAAATTGACAGATTAACAGAGTTGGAAGGGACCTTGGAGGTCATCTAGTGCAACCTTCCCCACCCACCCAAGCAGGAGACTGTACATAATTTTTGAGAAAGAAATTATTCTAAGTCCAAGATTACAGGTCGTCCTCAACTTACGACCAGGGGTGGAATTCTACCTGGTCAGACCAGTTCTATAGAACTGGTTGTTATGATTCTGCCCAGTTCAGAGAACCGCCAAATTGCACCATTGGCTGACCCCTCCCTTCCCCGCCCATTCACTCCTTACCTGGCATGCCAGTCATCAAACTTGCCTGCTAAGTTGCTAATTTTCCTTTTTTCCCCCGACTATCAGCTGTTCTGCTGTGCCAGGAGATTTAGATTAGCTAGAAAGCAGGAAATCGTTGGATTTCTTGCTTTCTAGCTAATCTAAAAGCAGAGCAGAACCTTCCTTAGGACTGAAGCTTCTATTTTTCAGTGCAGACTCAGCTAGCAGATGGCAGATAGATAGATCTCTAAGTGTGATTCTGTGATCAACTTAATCTGCCTGCCTTTTTTTGCCTGATTTTGGGTAAAGGTTGCTCTTTTTTAAATAAAAAATTAAATATTTACATAAACATTTACAATATTTACATACAAGCCATGCCCAGCCAGTCACGTGACCACCAAGCCACACCCAGTCAGCAAATCACGCCCAGCCAGTCACATGACCACCAAGCCACACCCACAAACTAGGCCACGCCCACAGAACCTGCTGTTAAGAAATTTGAATCCCACTCCTGCTTACGACAACAATTGAGGCCAACCTTTATGTTGATAAATGAGAAATTTGTTGAGTTTTTCCCCATTTTACAACTTTTCTTGCCTCATTTGTTCAGTGAATCATTGCAGTTAGTAAGTGAGTCACCTGGTTGTGAAGTGAATCTGGCTTCACCCATGGACTTCGCTTGTCAGAAGGTCGCAAAAGGGGATCACGTGACCCCAGGATACTGCAACCGTCATAAATGTGAGTCAGTTGCCAAGCATCCGAATGCAAATCAAGTAACCATGGGGATGCTGCAACGGTCACAAGTCCCTTTTTTTCAGTGTCATTATAACTTCAAACAGTCACTAAGCGAACTGTTGTAAGTCAAAGTCTACCTGCCTTTGTATTTGTTGTCTTTTAAATCAGGGGTGGGATTCAAATTTTTTAACAGATCCGATCTCTAATCTAACAGAAGGTGAAAATATTTAGCGAATCATTTCTTCCAAAATAGATCAGCAAAATTAAAAGAGAGAAAGTACAATGGTTAAAAAACTGCTCCAGGACTGGGGCAATCATAGAATCACAGAATTGGAAAGGATCTCAGTGGCTGGCTGGGGAATTCTGGGAGATGAAGTCCGGACAACTTCAAAGTTGTCAAGTTTGAGCAAAATTGGTCTAGAGGCCTATCACTTTTTTCCAGTGCCATTATAACTTTGAACGATCACTAAATGAGGACAAGCAGTGTCAAATGAAAAATGAGGTGGCAGAAATGAGGTTTTCTATATTTTAAGAAGGATTCTAATTCATTTATTACCACTGGAGGGCAGTAGAAGCCTACTTAATTTCTCTATTTACTGTTTTAATTTTGGGGTCTTCGGTTCGGTTTGTGGCCCCTGACAAGTGCCTGAATTAGTCCTCAGATTCAGAAAGGAATGCAATATACCTATAACTATATTGCAGAAGGAAGCTTGGCGGTATGAATCCCCGATTGACACCAATAATGGCAATAACTGGGGGGGAACGAGGGAATAATTATCAGCTCTATGTTACAGCAAATTTTGCTCTTTTGTCTTACCCATGCACAGCCACTTTAGAGATATTTATTTACGTCCTGCCTTTATTATTTTTTATATATAATTCAAGGCGGTGAACAAGCCTAATGCTCCTTCCTCCTCCTATATTCCCCACAACAACAAAAACAATCCTGTGAGGTGGATTGGGCTGGGAGAGAGAGTGGCTGGCCTCATGTCACCCAGCTGGCTTCTGTGCCTAAGGTGGGACTAGAACTCATGACCTCCTGGTGATTGGCCCAAAGTCACCCAACCAATTTTTATGCCCTTTCTTTCTTTCTTTCTTTCTTTCTTTCTTTCTTTCTTTCTTTCTTTCTTTCTTTCTTTCTTTCTTTCTTTCTTTCTTTCTTTCTTTCTTTTCTTTCTTTCTTTCTTTTTCCTTCTTTCCTTCTTCTTTCTTTTCTTCCTTCCTTTCTTTCTTTTCCTCCTTCCCTCCCTCCCTCCCTTCCTTTTCTTTCAACTTTTTTGCAAATCCATCTAGCTTTAAAAACCCTTCTTTCTCCCTCCCTCCCTCCCTCCCTCCTTCCTTCCTTCCTTCCTTCCTCCACAGAAAAGGGGGAGGGAGGGAGGAGATGGGAAATGAGGAAGAGAGGAGATGACAGGAAGAAAGGAGGTGAGATGGAGGGAGGGAGGGAGATGGGAAATGAGGGAGGGAGGAGCTTAAAGGAAGAAAGGAGATGAGAGGAAGAAAAGAGAGAGGGAGGGAGGGAGATGGGAAATGAAGGAGGAGATGAGAGGAAGAAAGGAGATGAGAGGAAGAAAGGAGATGGGAAATGAGCAGGGGTGGGCTTCAAAAATATTATCAACCGGTTCTCTGTCCGGTTGCTGGGTGGGCGTAACCATGGTGGGTATGGCCTAGTCAGCTTCCTGCACCACAGTGGAGGCCCATTTTTTGCCCTCCCTAAGCCTTCATGCAGGCCCTGCACTTACCTGGCATCCAAATGAGCCGCATGGGGACTCCTGGGAGAGAGGGGAGGGATGGGCAGGGCCAGCCAGGGGTGGGATATGCTGGTTTGCCAAATTGGCGATAAAACTAGCTACGGGTTCAACCAAGCCAGGGAGAACCGGTAGCAGCCCAGCCCTGGAAATGAGGGAGGGAGGAGCTGAGAGGAAGAAAAGAGATGAGAGGAAGAAAAGAGATGAGAGAGAGGGAGGGAGGGAGATGGGAAATGAGGGAGGGAGGAGAGGAGAGGAAGAAAGGAGATGAGAGAGAGGGAGGGAGGGAGATGGGAAATGAGGGAGGGAGGAGAGGAGAGGAAGAAAGGAGATGAGAGGAAGAAAAGAGAGGGAGGGAGGGAGATAGGAAATAAGGGAGGGAGGAGATGAGAGGAAGAAAAGAGATGAGAAGAGAAAAGAGATGAGAGAGAGGGAGGGAGGGAAATGGGAAATGAGGGAGGGAGGAGCTGAGAGGAAGAAAAGAGATGAAAGGAAGAAAAGAGAGGGAGGGAGGGAGGGAGATGGGAAATAAGGGAGGGAGGAGAGGAGAGGAAGAAAGGAGATGAGAGGAAGAAAAGAGAGGGAGGGAGGGAGATAGGAAATAAGGGAGGGAGGAGATGAGAGGAAGAAAAGAGATGAGAGAGAGGGAGGGAGATAGGAAATGGGAAATGAGGGAGGGAGGAGCTGAGAGGAAGAAAAGAGATGAAAGGAAGAAAAGAGAGGGAGGGAGGGAGGGAGATGGAAATAAGGGAGGGAGGAGAGAGGGAGAGGAGAAAGGAGGATGAAATGAGGAGGAGAAAAGAGAGAGTGAAGAGGGAGGGAGATGGGAAATAAGGAAGGATGAGAGGGAAAAGAGGAGGAGGGAGATGGAGAGGAAGAAAAGAGAAAAGAGATGAGAGAGAGGAGGGAGGGAAATGGGAAATGAGGGAGGGAGGAGCTGAGAGGAAGAAAAGAGATGAAAGGAAGAAAAGAGAGGGAGGGAGGGAGGGAGATGGGAAATAAGGGAGGGAGGAGAGGAGAGGAAGAAAGGAGATGAGAGGAAGAAAGAGAGGGAGGGAGTGAGATAGGAAATAAGGGAGAGGAGGAGATGAAGCGGAAGAAAAGATATGAGAGAGGGAGGGAGGGAAATGGAAATGAGGGAGGGAGGAGCTGAGAGGAAGAAAAGAATGGAAAGAAGAAAGAGAGGGAGGGAGGGGAGGATGGGAAATAAGGGAGGGAGGAGAGGAGAGGAAGAAAGGAGATGAGAGGAAGAAAAGAGGAGGGAGGGAGATAGGAAAAATAAGGGAGGGAGGAGAGGAAGGAAAAGAGATGAGAGAGAGGGAGGGAGGGAAATGGGAAATGAGGGAGGGAGGAGCTGAGAGGAAGAAAAGAATGAAAGGAAGAAAAGAGAGAGGAGGGAGGGAGGGAGATGGGAAATAAGGGAGGGAGGAGATGGAGAGGAAGAAAGGAGACGAGGAAGAAGAAGAGAGAGAGAGAGGGAGGGAAATGGGAGAGAGAGATGAGTGGAGGTGGGAAATGAGGAGGGAGGAGCTGAGGAAGAAAGAGATGAAAGGAAGAAAAGAGAGGAGGGAGGGAGATGGGAAATAAGGGAGGGAGGAGAGAGGAAGAAAGAGAGAAAGAGACGAGGAGGGAGGGAGAAATGAGGGAAATATAGAGGAGGGAGGGAGATGAAATAAGGAGAAAAGAGAGAGAGGAGAGAAGCGGAGGGAGGGAGGGAAATGGGAATGAGGGAGGGAGGAGCTGAGAGGAAGAAAAGAGATGAAAGGAAGAAAAGAGAGGGAGGGAGGGAGGGAGATGGGAAATAAGGGAGGGAGGAGATGAGAGGAAGAAAAGAGACGAGAAGAAGAAAAGAGATGAGAGAGAGGGAGGGAGGGAGATGGGAAATGAGGGAGGGAGGAGAGGAGAGGAGAGGAAGAAAGGAGATGAGAGGAAGAAAAGAGAGAGGGTGGAGATAGGAAATAAGGGAGGGAGGAGATGAGAGGAAGAAAAGAGACGAGAAGAAGAAAAGAGATGAGAGAGAGGGAGGGAGGGAAATGGGAAATGAGGGAGGGAGGAGCTGAGAGGAAGAAAAGAGATGAAAGGAAGAAAAGAGAGGAGGGAGGGAGGGAGATGGGAAATAAGGGAGGGAGGAGAGGAAGAAAGGAGCTGAGAGGAAGAAAGGAGATGAAAGAGAGGGAGTGGGAAGGGAGGGAGGGAGGAAGTAAGGAAGGAATGCCCATTTATCTCCTTTATTTCCAAATCCCCCCAAAATTAAAGCCCAGGGAAATGTAGTTCATGGGTTTCCACCAAAACCTCCGAAACACCAGGAAGGGTGGAGGGCTCACATACGTCTCGTAGAGGCTTTGTCCTCTCAGGAACACCTTGGCTTCCTTGTTGAGCGGGAAGGTCCCATCATCCTTGCGGAAGCGATAGAGCAGCTTGGCGTCCTTGTAGTCCGAGTGTTCGTCACAGACTGAAAAGCATTTAAGACAATTCTTAGCCCCCTTCCGAGCTTTGAGGCCCAGGTCAGACCGTTCGCTCCCCCACTCCCCTTCCAAAGGCAGGCTGGGCTCCAACAGAGACAGAAATGCAAGATTACATTTGGTATGATTACAGGGAGTCCTCGACTTATAACAGTTCATTTAGTGACCGTTCGAAGTTACAACGGCACTGAAAAAGTGGCGTATGACCGTTTTTCACACATACGACCGTCACAGTATCCCCATGGTCACGTGATCAAAATTCAGACACTTGGCAACTGGTTCATATTTATGACAATCGCAATGTCCTGGGGTCACATGATCCCCTTTTGTGACCTTCTGACAAGCAAAGTCAATGGGGAAGCCAGATTCACTTAACAACCGGGTTATTCACTTAACAAATGCAATGCCTTACTCAACAACTCTGGCGAGAAAAGTCATGAAATGGGCCAAACTCACTTAACAAATGTCTCACTGAGCAACAGAAATTTTGGACTCAGTTGTGGTCGTAAGTTGAGTACTATTTCTGTGTGTGTGTGTGTGTGTGTGTGTGTGTCTACATTTAGATAGATAGATGATTGAGATAAATAGATGATAAATAATAGATAGATAGAAAGATAAATGATAGATAGATATAGATGATTGAGATAAATAGATGATAAATAATAGATAGATAGGAAGATAGATAGATAGATAGATAGATAGATAGATAGATAGATAGATAGATAGATAGATAGATAGATAGATAGATAGATAGATAGATAGATAGATAGATATGACAGATGATAATAGACAGGCAGGCAGACAGACATATATTAAATGCTTTGACTAAAAGAGATTATAATGAATATATTTTTTTTTCATTTTGCTTTAATTTATTTTATCTTATTTAAGTTCCCAAGGTGGGACTTGAACTCACCCTCTCTCAAATTTCACGCCTGGTGCTTTCACCACTAGGCCAAACTGGCTCTGTGAATGTTAATAATTAACCCCAAACTAATTGCACTTCCATTGGAACCCCACAGCAGCATTTCGTTTATTTCGAGATGGATGCTGCAGCAGGCTGTGTGAAACTGAATGTTTACCGAACCTCTGCCTAATTCAGGCAGAAGGGACAGATTCTGCAAACATTCCCCCATTGGAGAACAGATGGCCCGTCCATTAAATCCCCCTCCCTGCTCTGTTTTATCTACCACCTCGTTACTGAACTTGGCAAAGTGTTTACATATGACACTTTTGAATGGACAGGTAGTCCACGACTTACGACCACAATTGAGCCCAAAATTTCCGCTGCTGAGCGAGGCAGTTGTTAAGTGAGCTTTGCCTCATTTTACGACCTTTCCTGCCACCGTTGTTAAGTGAATCGCTGCAGTTGTTAAGTTAGCAAACTTGTGAAAGGAATCTGTCGTCCCCCGTCCCCCCCCTCGTTGACTTTACTTGGCACAAGGTCGCAAAAGGGGATCCTATGATGATGGGACAGAGGGGGTGTATTTCTGACATTTGCATTGTCCTGGTGTCATGTGATCTAAGGCCACAAAGAGGAGGAGGTCGATTTATTTTGCAAAGCAGGAGAGCAGGAGAAGAAACAATGGGTGGAAACTAATAAAGGAGAGAAGCAACCTGGAACTAAGGAGAATGTCACGCCCTTGTTGGAGTCTGATTCCGAGGCGGAGATTGAGCAGCTGACAGAGAGTGGGAGTGTGGCTGTGGAAGAAACGGGGGAAGGGCACAGTCCGGCTGGGCATTCAGAAGAAGACCCAGGTCCATCCCCTCTTCATCCTAGGGCATGCAGGGAGGCATGGAGAAGGGAGCAACATGGCTTAAGGGATAGGAAAGGGCCCTGATCCCCTTCATGGGAAGGCTGTTTAAAAGGGCAAACTGCACATGGCAAAGTTGCTCGAAGCAAAGCGTGCATTATCTTTGTCCGAGGCTTATCTGGGTTTTGGTGTCCTCCCAACTGTGGGTGCTGCATTATCTTTTGGAAGTCTGCAATTCATCATCCTGGCCTGTCGTGTTAATTACTTCAGCGTGGTTTGTGTTGTTTTTTTTTTATTTCTAATTATCTTTACTTTGGGTTCGGACTGTATTTTTTCCCTTCGTAGACTGTTTTTAGAAGAGTTTGATCTCCAACCGAGGATAACTGGACATTGGGGGCCAAGTTGGAGTCATTAAAGAGAATTTATCTACTTGGGTGACTTTGTTATTTTTGTGCCACGCCCCCGGGTCATCACAGATAAACTTCCTAACAGTGAGGACAATTAACCAGTGGAACAGCTTGCCACCAGAAATCATGAGCACTCCATCACTGGAGGTTTTTAAGAAAAGACTGGACAACCACTTGTCTGGAATGGAATAGGGTACCTGTGCTTGAGCAGCGAGTTGGACTAGAAGCCCTCTAAGGTCCCTTTCAGCTCCAAAATGTGGACGAGGACACAGAAAAAATCTCCAAGTGGCCTCAAGGACTCTCTAAAAAGGATCCAAATGACCAGCTGTCTGCAAGGACTATAAATCCTCCCCTTCCCCACCATCCAGTCAGAGTTAAAGAAGCTTCTTGGGCGGGAAGCGAAACGTCTTCAGAGAAAAACAAGGAAGTCCAGTTGCTTCTTGAAAAAAAAAAAAAAGCACCTTTGGGGCATCCTCATCTAGCTACCATTTCTGAAAAGTACCCCCAGAGCAGGCCGGCTGTCCTATTTGCTAACTGCACTACAGCCCCGAAAATATGCATAGGTGTCTGTGGAATGTTTGCTTCCTGTCCGTGAAGGAAAAGCCATCAAAGAAGACTTCAGTTCCTCGGATTTGGGGTTTGACCACTCCACCTACATGCCCCATCTGGGTAGAAATTCCTTACCCTGTTCTGTGTTTACACATGAAGTTCTCAGATACATACAGAGCTACAGGTCCAAGCTTTTGTTGACTGTTCTTTCTCGGCCCCAGAAAGCCGTGAGGAAATATCCCACAACCTTCATATTTGGATTTTGAGCCACCTCCAAATAGTTTGAAGCATATTTGAAGATGGGGATAGTCCCAGGGGCCTCTGCCAGATAATCTTGAAAAGGGGATATTCATCAAGCAAGAAAGACCTAATTTTTTTTTCCAGCAAGCATTTCTACCTCAATGGTTGATTTCTTTGTGATGGGCTTATAGAAAAACTGAAGTCTCCCCTTCTCTTTTAAAAAAACAAACCTTCACCTCTTCAAGAATTTCCAGTTGTCTGTGAAGAAAACTCCTTTCCCAAAAGAATAAGATAAAAAAAAAACTTCTTATTTTACAGATTTATTCTTGGTTCCTCGCTGACATTCTTAAGGACTCTAGCATATGTTCCTCAACTTGGGGATAATATACCAATTTACGCTTTTCAGAAAACAAATAATATAAAGACTCACACAAATCTCTTTAACAGAAAGAGATTGTCAGTAAAGTAGAAATATAAAACAACTTTGCAAAGAAGACTCAGAAATGCAAACTCCCAAATTATTAGAAAGACTCTGTTGCATTTCACCTGTAAGGAAGTAATTACAGGGAAAATTTCTATGTTTTATTTGGTGTTAGTTTATTGTTTTTACATATAATTCAAGGTAGTGAATACCTAATATACCTTCCTCTTATTTTACCACAACAACTCTTTGAGATGGGTAGAGCTGAGAGAGAGAGACTGATCCAAAGTCATTTTTCATGTCTTAAGGCAGAACCACAACTCACAGTTTCCTGGCAACTGGCTATAAGTCATTAAGCCAATTTTCATGCCTAAAATGTGAGCAGAACTCAGTCTACTGGTGATTGGCCAAAACTCACCCAGCCCATTTTTCTGCTTAAATCAGGACTAAAATTCACAGTCTCCTGGTGATTGACTCAAAGTCACCCAGCTGGCTTTCATGCCTAAGATGAGAGCAGAACTCAGTGTCCTAGTGATTGGCCCAAAGTCAGCCAGTCCACTTTCCTGCCTAAAGTAGAACTAGAACTCAAAGTCTCCCAGTGATTGGCCCAAAGTCAGCCAGCCCACTTTCCTGCCTAAAGTAGGACTAGAACTCACAGTCTCCCAGTGATTAGCCCAAAGTCAGCCAACCCACTTTCCTGCCTAAAGTAGGACTAGAACTCACAGTCTCCCAGTGATTAGCCCAAAGTCAGCCAACCCACTTTCCTGCCTAAAGTAGGACTAGAACTCACAGTCTCCTGGCAATTGACCCAGTTACCCAGTCAGATTTCATGCCTAGGACGGGACTAGAACTCACACTCTCTGCTTTCTAGGCTAGGAATTAATATTGTTATAATAAATCTGTAAAAAAAGACTTGCCTCCTGGTTCACAAATGTTTCAAAAGTGTCTGTGGAAAAGGAATATTTTGGGCTTAAATAAATCTTTTCCCCAAAAAAACTTGGGACTCTTCTCTTTCTTTTGTTTACACCACTCAATCTCCAGGATTCCTGCCTGATTCAATGGCATTAACTAATATAAATATTATTACTCATTCTGTACTTTTATATTCGTCCCTTTATACTTTTATTGGCCTTTGGGATTATCCTCCTGTTTTGTTAAAAACCCTCGTCTTCTTCATTACAGGTAGTGTAGCCAAAGGGCCAGATGTGGCTGGGGTGGGGGGCATAAAAGGCCCAGATTTGGTTTAAGACAGGGGTCTCCAACCTTGGCAACTTTAAGACTTGTGGACTTCAACTCCCAGAATTCCTCAGCCAGCAAAGCTGGCTGAGGAATTCTGGGAGTTGAAGTCCACAAGTCTTAAAGCTGTCAGGATTGGAGGCCTCTGGTTTTAGAGAACTGCCAGACCATTTGGATAAGGCACCTTCATGTCATTGGGAAAAATCCTCAAACGTAACCAGAATTAAGAAGTTCACCAACCGTGGTGAAGTATATCGTGGTCCATGAGCTTCTGCATCAGCCGGATGCCTGTCTCACGGTCAGGGGCTTCTTTGTGGTCGATCAACCAGTCGATGAGCTCCTTGGCCACGAAGCAATTCGGGTAGGTGCGGAGGTGATAACGGCGGTCCTTTATAAGCTTGCCGTCATGAAGACGGAGCCTAGGAGGGAAAAATTAGCAATAGCAATAGCACTTCAACTTATATACCGCTTCATGGTGCTTTACAGCCCTCTCTAGGTGCTTTTACAGAGCCAGCCTATTGCCCCCAACAATCTGGGTCCTCATTTTAGCCACCCCGGAAAGATGGAAGGATGAGTCAACTTTGAGCCTGTCAAGTCAGGTTTGAACTCATGGCTGTGGGCAGAGTTAGCCTGCAATACTGCATTCTAACTACAAGTAAGTGTGTAAGTAAGTAAGCAAAGAAGGAAGGAAGGAAGAAAGGAAGGAAGGAAGGAAGGAAGGAAGGAAGGAAGGAAGGAAGGAAGGAAGGAAGGAAGGAAAGACAATAGCAATAGACTTATATACAACTTTACAATGCTTTACAGTCCTCTCTAAGTGGTTTACAGAGTCAGCCTATTGCCCCCAACAAATTGGCTCTTCATTTTATCAACCTCGGAAAGAAGGAAGATTGAGTCAACCTTGAGCTGCCAGGTCAGTTTCGAGCTCATGGCTGTGGGCAGAGTTAGCCTGCAATACTGCATTCTAACCACAAGTAACTAAGTAAGTAAGCAAAGAAGAAAGGAAGGAAGGAAGGAAGGGCATTAGCAACAGCACTTAGACTTATATAAAGCTTTACAGTGCTTTACAGCCCTCTCTAAGTGGTTTACAGAGTCAGCTTATTGCCCCCAACAATCTGGGTCCTCATTTTACCAACCTCGGAAGGATGGGAGGTTGAGTCAATTTTCAGCCAGTAAGGATTGAACTTATGGAATGAACAGTGAGTTTACCTGCAATACAACATTCTAACCACTACGCCACCATGGCTCTTAGATGCTGAATGCAGGAGGCCCTTAGATACTGAAGTAACACATCTTTGTCCTTGGAATATGAGTGAAAGGCTTTTTGGGCTATCAAAGGCACGGAAGTCGATTGGGTGACTTTGATCCAATCATCAGGAGACTGTGAGTTCTAGTCTCACCTTAGACATGAAAGCCAATTGGATGGCTTTGGGCCAATCACCAGGAGACCATAAGTTCTAGTCTCATCTTAGACATGAAAGGCATGAAAGGGTTTCCAACCAGTCTGGTTTAGTGGTTAAGGCACTGTGTTGGAACCTGGAAGACCCTGAGTGCAAATCCCGCCTTAGCCATAAAAGCCAGCTGGGTGACTTTGGGCTAGTCCCTCTCACTCTCAATCCAATCCACATCACAAAGTTGTTGTTGTGGGGAATATAGGAGGAGGAAGGGGTGTGTGTGTGTGTGCTGGATATATTCACTGTCCTGAGTTATTCATAAAAATAATAAAGGGGGGGATATGAATGAATACATACATACATACATACACAAATTCATAAATAAATAAATAAGTAAAATGAAAAACCCATTAGCCAATTACTGATGGAGAAGAGTGGACTGCTTCATTTTGAAATTCCACCACGAAGCCAAGTTTAATTTTAGATTGAACTAGGCAACCTAACCCTGAACTCTCCAGATTTATGGCCCCAGAGTCCTGGGTGGAACCTAGAAGCAATGGAGGTCAACATCTCCAGGGAACTGGTTCTTCTCCAAAACTTGGCCTGAGGCCCAGAACTAAGGCCCAAGCTATGGTTTTTCTTTGTCAAGGTCTCTCTCTGAGGACAGAAGAACAGCCCTGACCTCGGGTGAGAACATTAAACAAAAATAAATCACGTAATTATCTGATGCCACCAAGTTTCTGCAGAGCCATTTTTCAAATGCTGTTTTGTTTACACAAAGACGGAGGCTTCAGAGAGTCAGATGTCTCTTGTATTAGTGGGCTAAAATCTCATTTTGATATTTCTGACTAGAATTTAATCCTCCACAACAGAGGTCTCCAAACTTGGTAACTTTAAGACTTGTGGACTTCAACTCACAGAATTCCTCAGCCAGCATAGTCTTAAAGTTGCCAGGTTTGAAGACCCCTGCTCTACAACATCTCCAGGCTACAAACTCACTCTTAATAATGCACTAAAATATTTATCTTTTTTTCTTGAAAGGGAAAAGTGAGGAGTGAGTGGAAGGAGAAGGATACGTTGCCTGTTTGCTTTTTAAGATTTGCTGATGGTATTCTAAAAATAAGCATGCAGTGTCCATTTGCTTTCTAAATTAGTGTTTCCTTAACCCTGGCAGCTTTAAGATGTGTGGACTTCAACTCCCAGAATTCCCCAGTCTCCTTGATAAGTTTCCATCCTTTGCTTCTTGTCCTGCCTTCAGGTGCTTTGGAAAATAGGTCGACTTCTTCTCCATGACAGTCCCTCAAATGTTAGAAGACTGCTAATGTCACCCCTAGCTAGTCCTTCTCTTCATTAAACTAGATGTACCCACTTGCCACAACTGTCTACAACAAATGTTTGCATCTTGCTTCATTCTGTGGAATGTCGACCAGGAACTATAAATGTTCTTTTCATACCTACAAAGAACAAATATAACCAACTAAGGAATCTGGTTTGACAAGAACTGGTTTTTTCTCTCTCTCAAACAACCCATTTAAACCAAAAGTGTCTGGCAATTTACAATGAACCTCAATTAGCCTCAGATCCAGATTGTCAGAGATATGGGCAAAACAGAAAAAGTGTCTATGCCAAAAGAGTTCAGCTGAATTTATCAAATTGTCAATCATTGATCTACAGCAAGGCTCTTCAAAACTTGGCAAGTTTAAGACCTGTGGACTTCAGTTCCCAGCATTCCTGAGCTAAACATGACTGGAGGAGGAATTCTGGGAGTTGAAGTCCACAAGCCATAAAAGGGCCATGATTTCCCACCCCTAAGTTAGAGAGTGCTGACTCATGCATAATGCAATCTACGCTATGATTGGTTGCCGTGCTTATAAAGGGAGGGGTTCTCTTTCCCCCCACCATTTTTCTTCTACGTGTTCTGAATACTGTTTAATTTACCTCATGATGTTCCCGACTATCCTTGTGCTGTTTCTTTCTGGATGACAATAAAGACTACAAATTTGTAGTTAGTGTCTCCGATTTCATCTGCGCAATTCCATGACAAATCGTCCTGCATAGCAACGGAAATGTTAGGCTCCATTGTGGTCGCAAATCAAAGATCATCTGTAGCAGCAAATCCACTAGAAGATCAAGGGTCTTCAAACTTGGCAAGTTTAAGACTTGTGGACTTCAACTCCCAGCATTCCTGAGCTAACATGGCTGGAGGTGGAATTCTGGGAGTTGAAGTCCACAAGTCTGAAAGCTGTCTAGTTTGAAGACCCCTGATCTACAGTTTCCCCTATTGAAAACAAAGGCAAAGATTCAAAGAAGATCCCACTTATATATGGTCCCTAAGAATTCCTATACAGATAGTCCTCGACATACAGCCAGAAATGAGACCAGAATTTCCATTGGTAAGCAGAGCGGTAGTTCAATTCCTCCTTTTACAAAATTTTGCCATGGTCATTAAGTGAATCACTGAAGTTGTTAAATGAATTGTGTGATCATTAAGCGAATCTGGCTTCCCCCATTGTTTGTGGGAAGCTGGCTGGGAAGGTCTCCCATGGTGAATTATGTGACCCTGGGATGCTTCAACCTTCATGCCAGTTGCCAAGCACCCAAATTTGGATCCCACAGTCATGGGGAGGCTGCAACGGTCATAAGTCATTTTTTTCAGGGCCGTTGTACTAAACGAACAGTTGTAATTCGACCTGTATAGATAATATTCCTTCTTGCAGGAAAAAAAATTCTTTAGCGCAAGGAATGGAAGTCTGGACAAAGTCCATAAAATGAAACTAAGTACAGTCTTCATTTGGTAAGATGAAATTCAGTGGTAATAAAAATGAAGGTGCTACATTAGAGCAAGAAAAACCAAGTGCTCAGAGATAGTATAGGTGGTACTTGGCTTGATAGTAGTAACTGCGAGAGGGATCTTGGAGTCCTAATGGACAATCATAGATAGAAAGATAGTGACTATATGACTGTAACTTTATCGCTTGTATCCTTATGATTTATGTTGACTGTTTCCTAGTATGATTTGATTGCTTATTGTACCCTATCATTACATGTTGTACCTTATGATTCTTGATCTGCGAATGTATCTTTTCTTTTATGTATACTGAGAGCATTTGCACCAAGACAAATTCCTTGTGTGTCCAATCACACTTGGCCATAAATAATTCTAGATTATCTATCATCTATCTCTATCTATCTATATCCATTATATCATCCATCATCATCTCCATCATCATCATCTCCATCATCCTCATCCCTCATCCATCCATCATCCATCATCCATCCTCATATCTACTATCTACTATTATCTATCTATCTATCATGATCAATCATTTCTACAACATGAGCTGCAGTTGCCAAAAAGGCCAATACTGTCTCAAGGCTACATTAACAGAGGGATAGAATCAAGATCATGTGAAGTGTTAATGCCACTTTATAATGCTTTGGTAAGGCCACACCTGGAATATTTTCATCCAGTTTTGGTGATGTAAAAAAGATGTTGCGACTCTGGAAAGAGTGCAGAGAAGAGCAACTAAGAGGATTAGAGGACTAGAGGCTAAAACATACAAAGAACAGTTACAGGAACTGGGTAGGTCTAGTTTGATGAAAAGAAGGACTAGGGGCAACGTGATAGCATTCTTCCAATATTTGAAGGGTTGCCCCAAAGAAGAGGGAGTCAAGCTATTCTCCAAAGCACCTGAAGGCAGGTCAAGAAGCAATGGATGAAAACAAATCAAGGAGAGAAGCAACCTGGAACTGAGGAGAAATTGCAAACGATTAATCAGTGGAACGACTTGCCTCCAGAAGTTGTGAATGCTCCAACACTGGAAGTTTTTAAGAAGAAACTGGACAATCATTTGTCTGAAATGTTATAGGGTTTCCTGCCTGATCAAGGAGTTGGACTAGAAGACCTCCAACTATGTTATCCTGTTATTTGGTTGAGAAACACTGGTATAAACCATTTTCAATGTTTAGGTAGAATGCTGTTCTGTTATTAACTTTGTACGATTACTTTTGCCACCTAGGCAAGGCTCAGGGAACAAACCAAATCTATTTTCCCTGGCTGCATACGCAAGCAATGCTGGCACAGCTTTTTGCACCCTGCCTCAATCAGGAAGATAAGCTTGGCTAAGACACCTGTTCTCAAACAAGAGGTGACCTTTTTACAGCTGGCAACTCCTTATCAGAATCTGAATTAATTGCCTATTCATTAGCTTATTTGTGGCTTTTACCTTCAGCTGAAAGAACAGGGCACGTAAGATCAACAGTGGGACTCTGGATGGCTTTTAATCAACAACGGTTCCCAAACGTGGCAACTTTAAGACTTGTGGACTTCAACCCCCAGGATTCTGGCTGGAGAATTCTGGGAGTTGAAGTCCACAAGTTTAAAAGTTGCCCAGTTTGGAGACCTCTGGCTTAAGAGAGCCCCACAATTCACAGGCCCCAAACTATATGGATTGGGTATGCCACATCTGCATTAACACCTTTGGCCTCCATAGGGGGCACTTGTCTTAGGTTTATGGGCTCTTTTCAGATCCAAAGAGAAAGGTTTGGGTCCAGGTAATTTGATAGACCACCTCTCCCCAAATAGAATAGAATAGAATAGAATAGAATAGAATAGAATAGAATAGAATAGAATAGAATAGAATAGAATAGAATAGAATAGAATTCTTCATTGGCCAAGTGTGATTGGACTTACAAGGAATTTGTCTTTGGTGCATATACTCTCAGTGTACATAAAAAGAAAAGATACATTCGTCAAGAATCATAAGGTACAACACTTAATGATAGTCATAGAGTACAAATAAGCAATCAAATCATACTAGGAGACCATCAATATAAAGCATAGGGATACAAGCGACAAAATTACAATCACACAGTCACAAGTGGGAGGGGATGGGTGATAAGGAGTGATGAGAAAATTAAGAGTAATAGTAGCGCAGACTTTGTAAATAGTTGGACAGTGTTGAGGGAATTATTCGTTTAGCAGAGTGATGGTTTTGGGGAAAAAAACTTCCTTGTGTCTAGTTGTTCTGGTGTGCAGTGCTCTATAGCATCGTTTTGAGGGAAGGAGCTGAAACAGTTTATATCCGGAATGTAGATATTTTCACAGCCCTCTTTTATATCAACCTGGCCAAAAGACAGGAGATGTTGAGGTTGACCACTATCAAGGAAGAACTGGTGAGAGCAAAGGAAAGGGGACTTCTTTGTGGTGGCTCCCTACCATAGAGTTCTCTAGCATTTTTCAATTTAGTCCGATCTAGGATGCTCAGAGTTCACATTTGAAACTATGGTGAAGTATGTCCAACAACCGAGCTCAGAGTGTACCAAGGACCCCGCTGTTCAACTCTGAGCTACAAATATTCTCTTCTGTCCGTTGTCTGTACTAGTGATTCATGAAGGGACCTGCAGGCCTTCCATATCTGGTTGCTGCGGGACATGAACATTTACACTAATATCTAAGGTCAGAGGAATTTTTATTGCCTGTGTTGCCGAGTGCCTTGACTCGCATAATCATAAAATGGAGATGTCAGGGTGATGGTGGAAAAAAACCCAAGGCTTCCACAAGGACAGAGATAAGTCTGCATATTCAAAAAGTCAAATGTATTTGGGGATTGTGGGATACTGGATGTTAGAAAGCCAGCTGGGAAGGGAGATTATGTATTTGTTTGTTTGTTTACTTTTGACTTGGTTTTTGCAGTATTCCATCTTTACTACTTTATAGGTAACTGATAAGTATTAGCAGAGTTTCCTTGGTTACAAGGAGTATGCAGCAAATGCAGGCAAAGATGTAGCAATGAGCATAAAGTCACATAACCACAGAAGTTGAAGGGTATTAAAGTAAAGGTTTTATATACAGGATAGAGGCACAGTCCAAGATTCAGTCCAATATTCATACACAGTTCATCAATCAATACAGTAGAAAACTAACCATCATAAGGCAAAACAGCAACACCGTAGCCCAAACACATCAATGGAGAGAGATATATTCTCTGGCTTCCTGCTTTATAATAAGCCTGCTTCTTGCAGCCAATCAGTATCCTGGCTTCAGTAAAATGATGAGTCATCATGGCTTACAACCATATATTGCAAACCAATAGTTCAGATTCTTAAAGAAACCTAACAGTAACTCAAGGTGGCAAACATACATAGTACTCCTTCCTCTTCTTCTTTCTCCCCAGCAAACCAGCCTGGTGAAATGGATTAGGCTAGAGAGAAGGACTAGCCCAAAATCATCCCAACCAGCTTCCATGCCTAATGTGGTATTAGAACTCACCATCTCCTGGTGATTGGCTCAAATCACATAGTTAGCTTTCATGCCTAAAAGTGAGGTTAGAACTAGAACTCACCATTTGCTGGTAATTGATTCTAGTCCCCCAGACGGTTTCCATGCCTAAAGCAGTACTAGAACTCACCATCTCCTGGCGATTGGTTCAAATCACATAGCCAGCTTTCATGCCTAAAGTGGGATGAGAACTAGAACTCACCATCTGCTGGTGGTTGGCCCTAGTCACCCAGTTGGCTTTCATGCCTAAAGCGGTACTAGAATTCACCATCTCCTAGTGATTGGCCCAAATCACATAGCTAGCTTTCATGCCTAAAAGTGGAATTAGAACTACCATCTGCTGGTGATCGGCCCTAGTCATGCCTAAGGCGGTACTAGAACTCATCATCTCCTGGCTTCTAACCTTGTGCCTTCACCACTGAAACCAAACCGGCTCTTATTATGAGTCATAAATCATATAAGAATATACAAAACAGAAGCTCAAAACCCTAACAGTGTTTGCCCTTCCCTCCTTCTTGTATGAAAGAGAATGAAGGAAGAGCAATTTCTTATTTTAGTCAAATCTTTCTTGTTCTCACCGTCAGGAAATTTCTCCTTAATTCTAGGTTGCTTCTCTTCTTGATTAGTTTCCATCTGTTGCTTCTTGTCCTGCCTTCAAAGTGCTTTGGGGAATAGGCTGACACCCCCACCCCCTCTACTTTGGGGCAGCCCCTTAGATATAGCTGCATAGGGCTTTTGGCTCTGATCTTTCTTTGGAAGGAAAAGTAGAACCTGGAATCTTTCTCAGCTAGTCCTGAAAACGTAGGTTTCAAATTCCCCCAAGTCTGGAATTTGAAATGGAGCTTTCAATTAAAGACATTAACCGGCCGCTGGGTCTTTTACTCTCTGGTTGAATGGGTAGACTTGGAGAGTTTTCTTGCACAGAGGCATTGCTTGTTCAGAAATAAATAGTTGCTAAGAATTAAATACTTGGTAAACGCTGTCTACAAGGCAGGAAAGGGGGATGAAGATGATGAAGTTCTAAATGAACTTCTTTGATTAGAGAAAAACGATTTACGTTTATGGTGGACTGAAACCACAGATGCACTTTCTGCATAAAACAGAAAAACATGCATGAATTGGGGAAGTATCATGAAAAAAAATGTGAGCTTTTTTTGTAAGCATAGGATAAGAGATGATTTTGTAATTGTCTCTTATCCTTTGTAATTACAAAGGAGGAAATTTAAAAACCTCTTTAATTTTTTTTCTTTTTTATTCTTTCTTTCTACATTTTTCCTGTCTTTATTATTTTTTATTTTCTTTCCTGTTTCCACTCTTTATTAGTTGGTGTTAGTTTTTACAAAGTTTATAAAACTTTTAACTAAAACAATGATTTAAAAAATAAAATTAAACAGTCAGGAGTTAGGGATCCTTGGTGCTCTTTGAGCTTGCTTGTTTCCACAACACTTGTCCCCTCTAGCACTGATGATGTTACCTAGTTAGGTAATGAAATGTCTGCAAGTAAACAACCATGTTCTGTAGGAAGTTAGCATCCACCCCTCTCCTAGAAAATTGAAATAGCCTAGGAAATATTAAAAAGGCAGAATATTTCTCCTAAAAAGAGTAGAAACTCAGAAGCAGAAACTCACCCCAGAAGCAGAATCTCACCCCCACCTTTATTAATGAGTGGGCCATTAAGGCCTGGACCAGAATACTTTACATAACAAGGATCTTCAGGTAAAGCTATAGCAATTGCCAGAAGCCCTTTTAAGGGCATAATCATCCAGCAAGGTTCAACCAAGCCTGGAACTCAGGACAGCCTACAGAGTTGCCCCTGGGAGTCTGACAACCAATTAGAATACAAGCTCCAATTCAAATCCCAATAGAGGGTATAAAACCCAGCACTCTCAGTATCTCAGCCTTTCTTTTTCCTTGACCTTCTCACCTTGTAGTATGTGATCATCCCTCTCTGGAGCTCCAGGCCACGTGGTCCTGTACACCATTAAACCTTTCAAGCAGCCTCCATGTTTCCAGTGTCTTTTTCCCCACTTGGAACTGAACCCAGAAGGATATTTCTTTCAACAGTTCTAAGAGAGCCAAGGACCTCATAGCTACTGTCCTCCTCCTCCTCCTCCTCCTCCTCCTCCTTCTCCACTCCACAGACAACCCTCCCTTCTAGCACTGATGACATTACCTAGTTAGGTGATGAAACATCTGCAAGAAAGCAAGAAAGCTCAAGGACCAAGAAAGCACCAAGGACCCCACAGTCCTCTTCCTCCTCTTCTTCCTCCTCTCCTCCTCTTCCTCTTCCTCCTCCTCCTCCTCTCCCCCCCCCCCCCGCAGACATGTCTCCCTTCTAGCACTGATGATGTTACCTAGTTGGGTAATGAAACGTCTGCAAGTAAATAACCATGCTCAAAAAGAGCCAAGGACCCCAAAGTCATCCTCCTTCCCCTCCCTTCCCCTCCCCTCTCCTCTTCCTCTGTTCCACGGACACCTCTCCTTTCTAGCACTGATGATGTTATCTAGCTGGGTGATGAAACATCTGCAAGAAAGCAGGCAAGCTCAGAGAGTACCAACCAAGGGTCCCTCATTTCAACCCTGAGCTACAAATATTCTCCTCTATTAGTCAGGAGTTAGCTGGCCTGCACATATAATAAATAAAATACACACAGCCCTCAACGTACGACCACTCAGGAACCATTCAAAGTTACAACGGACTTCCGCAGAGCATGACTTGAGGACAAATAACAACTTGCTTGTTAATCGTTCCTTTATTCTGTCAGGGATTTTCAGAATAAATGAGGGCAGGATTGTTGCTTTTTTTTAGAGTAAACTACAGTCTCTTCTTACAACGATTCGTTTACTGACCGTTTGAAGTACAACAGCATTGGGGATGGGGGGAAAGTGACATGGCTGTTTTTCACATTTGTGACCGTTGCAGCATTCTTTAATGCTCACCTGATCAAAATTCAGACGCTTGGCAACAGGCTCATATTTAGGATGTTTGCAAGATCTGGAGATCTTGGGGTCAGATTTCACTGTCTTCTGACATGCAAAGTCCCTGAGGAAGCTATAACAGATAATCAGAGTTGGAAGGGACCTTGTAGGTCATCTAATCCAACCCCCGCCCAAGCAGGAGACCCTACACCATTTTTGACAAATGGCAGTCCAATCTCTTCTTAAAAGTCTCAAGTGATGAAGCTCCCACAACTTCTGAAGGCAACTTCTGTTCCATGGGTTGATTGTTCTCACTGCCAGAAAGTTTCTCCTTATTTCCAGATTGAATCTCTCCTTGTTCAGTTTCCATCCATTATTCCTTGTCTTTAGAAAACAGCTTGACCCCTTCCTCCTCTCTGTGGCAGCCCCTCAAAGATTGGAAGACCGCTATCCTGTCTCCCCTGGTCCTTCTCTTCACTAGACTAGCCAGGCCCAGTTCATGTTGCTAACTTAACAACTGCGGTGATTCACTGAATGACTGCGGCAAGGAAAGTTGTAAAATGGAGCAAAACTCAAGCTTAACAATTGCCTTGCTTGCTTAGCGACAGAAATTTTGGGGTCAGTTGTGGCCGTAAATTGAGGATTACCTGCAGAGTTTTTACCAGAAAATGAAATAAAGAAATGAGGACTGAATGAGGTTTTCCCCACCCTGTCTTCTTCTAAGTTCCTGCCATGGTCCTGCTAATTCATTATTTGTACAAATTTGGCAAGCAGGTTCTCCTATTATAATGTAAATTTTCACTATCATTATCTACATATTTTTTTTTGTCTTGTCTTCACTACAGTCATTGAATCATAGGGCTGGAAAGAATCCTAGAGGTTTTCAATCCAACCCCCCAGCCCAAGGCAGGAGTCCTTATACTATCTCAGATAAATATTGTCCAATCTTTTCTTGAAAATCTACACAACTCCTGGAGACAAACTATTCCAATGATTAATTGTACTCACTGTCAAAAAAATCCTTCTTATTTCCAGGTGGGATTGATGAAATTTAATGTGGAGAAAAGGAAGGTTTTACACCTAGGCAGGAAAAATGAAACTAGTACAGATTAGGTGAAACCTGGCTCAAAAACAGCAACTATGAGAGGGACCTTGGAGTTCCAATGGACAATCACTTAAATATGAGCCAGCAGTGTGCAGCAAAAGCAGTCAAAAAAAGCCAATGCAATCCTAAGTTGTATAAATAGAGGCATAAAATAAAAATCATGTGACGTATTAATATTGCTTTATAAAGCCTATTTTCTAAAGCACCTGTAGGCCAGGCAAGGAATAATGGATAGAAACTGAACAAGGAGAGATTCAATCTGGAAATAAGGAGAAACTTTCTGACAGTGAGAACAATCAACCCATGGAACAGAAGTTGTCTTCTGACATTGTGGGAGCTTCATCACTGGAGGCTTTCAAGAAGAGATTGGACTGCCATTAGTCAGAAATGGTGTAGGGTCTCCTTCTTGGGCGGGGGGTTGGACTAGATGACCTACAAGATCCCTTCCAACTCTGTTAATCTGTAGGAGCATCTGTAAGAGCCTTAGTATGAGCACACTTGGAATACTGCATCCAGTTTTGGTCACCACATTACAAACAGGATGTTGAGACTTTGGAAAAAGTGCAAAGAAGAGCAACTAAGATGATTAAAGGACTAGAGACTAAAACACATGAAGAATGGCTGCAGGATTTGGGTTTAGCTAAATCTTAAACTTAACTAATACAAGAACAAACAATAGATACAAACTCAAGGTTAATCGCACCAAACTTGATTGCAGGAAATACGACTCCAGCAACAGAGTGGTCAATGTCTGGAATACTCTACCCGACTCTGTGGTTTCTTCCCCAAACCCCAAAAACTTTAACCTTAAGCTGTCTACTATTGACCTCACCCCTTTCCTAAGAAGTCTGTAAGGGGCGTTCATATGCGCACCAATGTGCCTACCGTCCCTGTCCTATTGTTTCCTTTATATTTTAATTTTCTTATATGTATCCATGTATTCATAACTATGTTTTTACTTATATCTATTATCTTATAAGCAATTGACAAAAATAAATAAATAAATAATAAAATAAATAATCTAGAGAAAAGAAGGATTAAGGGGGACATAATAGCAGAATTCCTGTATTTGAGAGGCTGCTGCAAATAGGAGGGGGGTCACTTTATTTTCCAAAGCACCAGAGGGCAGGACAAGAAACAAAGGATGGAAATTAATCAAGGAGAGAAGCAACCTTGAATCAAAGAGAAATTTCCTAACAGTGAGAACAATTAACTAGTGGGATAGTTTGCCTTCAGAAGTTGTAGATGCTTCATTCACTGGAGGTTTTTAAGAAGAGACTGGACAGTCACTTGTTTGAAATGGTATAGGTTCTCCTGCTGGAGCAGGGGGCACGACTAGAAGACCTCCAAGGTCCCTTCCGCTCTATTCTGATTCTTCTCCTGTCTTCAGTTGCTATGAGGAATGAATCAATGCTCTCTTCCCTGTGATAGCCCTTAAGGTATTGCAAGATGCTATCGTGAATCTCCGCTGAGCCTTCTCTTCATTGGGCTAGATATACTTAGTTCCCTTAACTGTTCATCATACAGTTGAGCCTCCAGTCCCTTTATTCATCTTTGCAGCTCTTCTCTGCACTCTTTCTAGGATCTCAATGTTTTTGTATGTGGTGACCAGAACTGGATGCAGTGTTCCAGATGTGATCTCACCAGTGCAGTGTAAAGCAGGGGTCTCCAATCTTGGCCACTTTTAAGACTTGTGGACTTCAACTCCCAGAATTCCTCAGCAAAGCTGGCTGAGGAATTCTGGGAGTTGAAGTCCACAAGTCTTAAAAGTGGCCAAGGTTGGAGACCCCTGGTGTAAAGCAACACTATCACTTCCCATAATCTTGAAACTATCCCTCTATTGATGCAGCTTAGGATCCTGTTGGGCTTTTTGGCAGCTGTAGCACACAGCTGGCTCATGCCTAAGGGGTGGTTTGATAGGACATCTCCATCCTTCTCACTGGAAGTAATCGGGGCGGGCAACTACTGGTTCGCATTGGTTCAGGTGAACCGGATACTAATTTTACATCTGGTTCGCCAAACCGATAGTTCCAACGACTGGCTGGTCCCGCCCACCTCGCCCCTCCCCTCCCTTCCCAGGAGTCCCCATGTGGCCCATTTTGGATCCCAGGTAAGTGCAGAGCCCACATGGAGGCTCTGGGAGGGCACTAAACGGGCCTCCCAGAAGCTCCAAAAGGCCAGAAATGGGCCCGTTCCTTGTCTCCAGAGATCCACCGGAACCCGGGGAGGAGGGAAATGGGCCTCCCAGAGGCTCAAGGAAAGCAAAAAATAGGCCAACCGGAAGTTCCAGAAGGCTGGTAATGGGCCCGTTTCTCACCTCCACAGAGGCTCCAAAGCCCGGGGAGACTGGTTTTGTAAAAATGCCCCTCACCGTCGTGGTGCAGGAGGCTGACTAAGCCATGCCCACCATGGCCACACCCACCCGGCAACCAGACAGAGAACCAGTTGCTAAATTTTTTGAAGCCCATCCTCTGGAAGTAATACTGAGCCCGGTAGCTTCTATTCTATACCATGCGTGTTTGATTTTTCCTGCCTAAGTGCCCTTATTTCATGCTTCTCTTTTCTTTTGCACATACACTTCACGAAAGTATAATGTGGAGCCATTTTCCATGACAAAACATTGGCGGTAAGTAAATTGGAATGATTCCAATGGCTAAGCCCAAATCTTGTTAGACCGGCAGGGTTCTCAAACTTAGGACTCATGTTTAACTACAATAAGAAGTAAGAAGAACATTGTTACGCAACTTTTTGGTAAGTAAATATCCAAGTTTTCCTTCTTTTTCTGTTCTTTGTGTTTCTCCTACTGGGGCTTCTTACTTCCCATGTTAACTTCAACATTTTTCCTAGCTAGAGGGAACATGTTAATCAACAAATTAACTTTTATCTTTGTTTCCCCCAATATTTTTTATTTTTACTATATAAAAGAAGAGCAACAATTTCAATGTCTATATAAACAGTGTGTTGTCTGGTTACAGTTAGTTGGAGCAATAGTCATCATCATCATCATAATGTTCATTAGAAATGATCATATAATAACAATATTTTCTCAATATAATATTAATACTTAATTGTTAATACTAAATCATATTGATAATAAACATATCCTAATAAAGCCTCATGGTAAAATTAATCCTTCACTTATAATTTTAAGTGTTCTAACTTCTGTTTCTCTTATTTAACCATAGATAAAACAAATCCCATGTTTCAAAATATTCCGTATCTTCCTTCTCATTAATTTCAAGTGTTAATCTATCTATTTCTGCATATTCTGCTTTTTTTTTTTACTATCTTCTCATCTCCACACCTTTCCAATGTTATGTAAATACAAATCTGGCAGCTGTTAACACGTGAAATATTAAATACATAGTCCCTTATTATATTTTTTCTAGTATGATACCCAACAGAAATATTTCAAGTTTTTAAATCTACATGTTCCTTTATCATTTTTTTCTATCCAAGTATGTATTTTTGTCCAATATGTTTTTGCTTTTGGGCATGTCCACTCTATGTGGTAGTACAAGCCTGGAATCTGATTACGCTTCCAACATTTAGCTGACATATCTTTATACATGTTGGCTAAACTTGCTGGTGGAAAGTGCCATTTGTATAATATGTTATATTAATTTTCTTTGTCTGCAGCAGACATTGTTAATTTATAATTTCGATCCCACAACTTTTGCCATTTATCCAATCCTATAGAATAACCAGCAAATGAACTTTTATCAGTCCACAGATTTATCTATCCTGTAAGACAGTTGAACTCAGAACTAAGTGGATCGTGTGCAGTGGTGGTATTCAAATTTTTTTACTACCGGTTATGTGGGCGTGGATTGGTGTGCATGGTGTATGTGTGGTATGTGTAGCTTGGCTTGGCGGGCGTGGCTTGGCGGGCATGGCAGGGGAAGGATACTGGAAAATCTCCATTCCCTCCCCACCCCACTAACCTGCTTTCCAGCTCCGTTCTCCTGTGCAGGGAAACAAAAGAAGACCCAGCCAATAAGCTGGGACTCGGGAGGCGGAGAATAGATGGGGGCGGGGCCAGTCAGAGGTGGGATTTGCCGGTTCTCTGAGCTACTCAAAATTTCCGCTACCAGTTCTCCAGAACCTGTCAGAACTGGCTGAATACCACCTCTGATCATGTAGCAGATGTCCAGAAATTGATTATAGAAACCAGAGATGGTATTCAGCAGGTTCTGACCAGTTCTGGAGAACCGGTAGTGGAAATTTTGAGTAGTTCGGAGAACCGGCAAATACCACCTCTGACTGGCCTCGCCCCCATCTATTCTCTGTCTCCTGAGTCCCAGCTGATTGGCTGGGTCTCCTTTTGTTGCCCTGCACAGGAGAACAGAGCTGGAAAGCAGGTTAGTGGGGTGGGAATGGAGATTTTGCAGTATCCTTCCCCTGCCATGCCCACCAAGCCACGCCCACCAAGCCACACCACATCCACCAAGCCACGCTCACAGGATCAGTAGTAAAAAAAATTGAATCGCTCCACAGATAGAAACACAATTTTCTTAGAAAATTACCATGTCAAATAATAACTGAACAGGATGCTTTGGATAAGTTTTTTAAAAAAATCAACGACATCTCTTTTGGAGTCTGATTGCCAGGTCAACTACACTAGGAGTATTATTAACACTGCTTTCTCCCACTCAGAGTCGATCTACTTTTAGATCTACTCTTAACTTTAAACAGCTTTCTCCAGTCGGTTGGATGCCAACTATGCTAGAAATTCAATTTCCAGCATTCCTGAGCATAGTTAGCCAATGCACTTGGGACCACCAAGTTGAAGAAAGCTGCTTTTAAAAGGAGAAGACTCTCTTTTCATTTTTACCATGTCAGATTGACTTTGGCACCCCCACAATTTCTTGCAAAATTGAGTTTTCCTGTAAACTATCTGAATGTAAACACTCAAAGTGTCCTCCTACCTGAAATAAATAAATAAATAAATAAATAAATAAATAAATAAATTTGGCTGCAAGAAATAACAAAGGAAAAAATAGAATTCAAACCAGAGAAGTTTTTATTAGGGATAATTAGAGGCAAATATAAAAAATAAATCAAATATCTCATAATACATATTCGGACAGCAGCGAGAATAACCTATGCTCAAAATTGGAAAGCGGAGGATAATCCCATGGATAATATGTTAATTAAAAAATTTAAGGAATCTGTGGAAATGAATAAGCTTCCTATGGAGTTGCAAAAGAAGGAAAAAAGAGAATCTATATGGTTTGGGAGAATTTATATACTTGGATAGATAATAGGAATAATAGATAATATATAATGTAAATATGAATAATTTACATATGTAGATATGAATAATGGAAGATGGAAAAAAACCAATGCTACAATATATTGCAAAAATTGTAAACATGATTTGTGTTTTTTTTAAACTGTAAAACTTCAATAAAATTTATTTTTTTAAAAAAACATAAATTAGACACGTTTGCAATTCCCCCCCCCCCCTTCCTTAAGGAAGGAATTTTAAACTTGGGAAGTCCTTTGCCTGATGTTACTAAACGTTGGGCCTTTTTCAAAAGGAAAATGAGAGAAAGAGGAAAAAGCGAACCTTGACCAGAATAAAAGAATAACGGAGTTGGAATCTAACATAAATCCTTCCATTCCCCACTGTCCTGTCAGAGCTGAAGAAGCTTCTTGGACAAGAAGCGAAACGTCTTCAAAAAATAAATAAATAAAAAAGTCCAGTTGCCTCCTGAAAAAAAAAAAAAAAAAAGCACTTTTGGGACAACCACGATCTGGATGACTGAGAATCTCTACAGGAGGGAGTTGGAAGGGACCTTGGAGGTCTTCTAGTCTAACCCCCTATATTCCAGACAAAGGGTTGTCCGATCACCCAACGTACCTGAGCTGTTCTCCTGCAATCATGACCTCAGCTCTATGATGCTGCTCGGTGGCCTTTTGCTTGAAGATGTTGCTCAAGTTCTCCATCCTAGCCTGCCGGTTAAAGCCCAGCTCCGGTGAAGAGAGACAGCTGTGTGTTGTGAGCCACGAGGCAGCTATGCCTGGCTTTTGACCAGCGTGTTTGCCTTTCTGGATAGAATGCGGCGCCGTGCCAGAAACATCTTGTTAGCACTTTTAACAGGAGATAAAGGCAGGCTGCTTACTTTGGCTGGAAAGGTGGAGGAAAGACCGAGAGGTAAGCGAAGAGGGTGGGAGAAAAACGCCGAGAGGCAGAACTGGTCCTGCCTCTTTCCTTCAAGGGCTGTCCCGCCTTAGCTGGAAGCCACCGGGAATGAGGGTCAAGGGTAGATTCCCTCTGAGGGAGAAGGACAAGCTTGAGATCAGCTGTGTTGGAACGTGTTGGATCTCACCATTTGACACAGATCGTCCTCGTCTTATACAACCACCAATTTCCATGGCTGATCTGATGAAAAGAAGGACAACTGGTGACAGGATAGCAGTGTTCCAATATCTAAGGGGCCGCCACAAAGAAGAGGGAGTCCAGCTATCCTCCAAAGCCCCTGAGGGCAGGACAAGAAGCAATGGATGGAAGCTAGTCAAGGAGAGATCAAACCTAGGAGAAATTTTCTGACAGTGAGAACAATTAATCAATGGAACAACTTGCCTCCAGAAGTTGTAAATGCTCCAACACTGGAAGTTTTTAAGAAGAGATTGGATGACAATTTGTCTCAAGTGGTGTAGGGTTTCCTGCCTGAGCAGGGGGTTTGACTAGAAGACCTCTAAAGTCCCTTCCAACTCTGTTTATTCTATTCTATTCTATTCTATTCTATTCTATTCTATTCTATTCTATTCTATTCTATTCCATTCCATTCCATTCTGATTCTATTATTTCTAATTCTAATTCTATTCTCTTTCTATTTCTAATTCTAATCTATTTCTATTTTTATTCCTTATTCTATTCTATTTCTATTTCTATTCCTTATTCTATTCTATTCCTAATTCTAATTATTTCTATTCTTTATTCTATTCCTTATTCTATTTCTAATTCTAATTTATTCCTATTCCTATTCTATTTTTATGACCGTTAGTGTCCTGGCGTCATGTGATTCCCTTTTGTGACCTTCTGACAAGCAAAGCCAGGCTTCCTTTTGCAAAGGAATTTTTTTTTTTAATTAAACTTAAGCCTTCTGATAGATACACAACAGAACCCTTGCTGCAAACTGGTAGGGGGTTGGACTAGAAGACCTCCCAGGCCCCTTCCAACTCTGTTATTCTATTCTGTCCTCTGTTAAGCAAGCTTGGTCCCATCTTGTAACCTTTGTCGCCGCAGCTGTTCAGAGACTCCTTGCTGTTGTTCAGTGAACCATGTGATTGTTAAGTGATTCTTGCTTCCTCCCATCTACCCCCCTTCATTTTGCTTGTCAAAAGGCAGCTGGGAAGGTTACAAATGGTGATCACATGATCTCAGGACAATGCAACCATCATAAATACACACGTTGCCAAGCCTCCCCAAGCTCTGATCACATGGCCACGGTGATACTGCAATGGTCATTAAGTGTGAAAAACGGTCCTAGATCACTTTTTTCAGGGCCGATGTAACTTTGAGGACTACCTGTAGTTGTTATAATGTTGGCTGTGGCTGCTGCTTGTGTATAGACTAGACTTGGCTGCAGCTGTTCATATGCCCCTAAATAAATAAATAACCCAGCGGTGATATTCAGCTGGTTTGTACTGGTTCACACGAACCGGTAGCAAGGATTTGGTGTGGTTCGCCAAACTGGTAGTAACTTCTGGCTGGCCATGCCCCTGACCCGGTCGCCCAGTCGCCACTCAATCATTTGCCCTGCTAAACACTTGCTCAGCCCAGTCACTCCTTAAGGTATTTCTTTTTCCCCCTCCCGACAATCAGCTGTTCGTACACTCAGCTGTGCCGGGATTCCCCTCACTGTCTTACTGCTTTACCCAGGAGGCTTCCCTGAGACCCAGAAGGCCCAAAAAATGGGGGGGGGCAGTTGTTTGCTGCTGCAAAGAAAAACCACGCCCACCCAGTCACATGGCCATGCCCACCAAGCCACACCCACAGAATCAGTAGTAAAGAATTTTGAATCCCACCACTGAAATAATCCCAATTCTTTATAGCAGGGGTCTCCAACCTTGGCAACTTTAAGACTTGCGGACTTCAGCTCCCAGAATTCCTCAACCAGCTGAGGAACTCTGGGAGTTGAAGTCCACAAGTCTTAAAAGTTGCCAAGGTTGGAGACCTCTGCTTTATAGAGTCCTAATCAGTGGTGGGATTCATCTTTTTTTTAACTACTGGTTCTGTCGGCGTGGCTTGGTGGGCATGGTGTGGCTTGGTGGCCATGTCAGGGAAAGACACTGCAAAATCCCCATCCCTTCCCCAGCCCACTAACCTGCTTTCCAGCTCTGTTCTCCTGGGCAGGCAACAAAAGACCCAGCCGATCAGCTGGGACTTGGGAGGCAGAGAATAGATGGGGGCGGAGCCAGTCAGAGGTGGTAATTGCCTGTTCTCCAAACTACTCAAAATTTCCGCTACCAGTTCTCCAGAACTGGTCAGAACCTGCTGAATACTACCCCTGGTCCTGATTTTTTCTTTTCTCTCAAACTTTTCCTTCTTTTTCTCATGTTTTTAAAAAAGGGGGAGGAAGAAGCTGAGTTTTTTCCCCCCTTCCTCGTTCATTATGAGAGCTCATCTGATTGAGAGTGACTGCCCTAATTTGGGAAGGAAGGAGAATTGGTCAATCAAGAGTAATTACTCATTTCTGAAAACATGTGAAACTAGATGGCAAAACTGGGACTCTTTTGTTAGGTTTAACTTATGGATTGAGCTGAGCTGCTTGTTTTTGTGTGTGCTTGTTATTATGAGTAGTCCGCAATTGGGAAAGGAACTTCCGTTGCTAAGTGAAATGGACATTAACAGCTGTGGTGGCGCAGTGGTTAGAGTGCAATATTGCAGGCTAATTCTGCCCACTGCCAGGAGTTTAATCCTGATGGGCTCAAAGTTGACTCAGCCTTCCAGCCTTCCGAGGTTGATAAAATGAGGACCCAGATTGTTGGGGCCAAAATGCTGGCTCTGTAAACCACTTAGAGGGCTATAAAAGCACTGTGAAGCTGTATATAAGTCTAATTATTCTATTCTATTCTATTCTATTCTATTCCACTCCACTCCACTGCCATGGTGGCACAGTAGTTAAGATTGCAGTACTGCAAGCAAACTCTGCCCACGGGCAGCAGTTCGAGTCTCACCAGGCTCAAAGTTAACTCAGGCTGCCATCCTTCCAAGGTGGGTAAAATGAGGACCCAGATTGTTAGGGGCAAGAGGCTGATTCTGTAAACCGCTTAGAGAGGGCTATAAAGCAGCAGCCCCCTGTCACTGCGTTTGTTTTTGTTTGTCTGAGGAGCTTGCCACAGATGTTTGCAAAATAAGCTGGACTGGTTATCAAGTCTCCATAGTAACAAGATATGAATGTCTTGTGAAGTTCTGTTTTTACTGCGCATGTGTGTAGGGGAGGAGTTTTACTTCTACTTCATCTTTCATCATAGTTTTCTTTTGCTTGCTTAGTAGGATGGTACTGCTGTTTCTTTGGTTTCTTAGTTATTTTGTAAATAAAATATGCTGGCAACAGAAAAACATGATCCATTTCCTCTAATTTATAAAACTGAATGTTTTTGTTTTGACACCCCCAACCTTCCAGGTTGGCAACCCAGCCCGGGATTGTGCAGGGGGCCATGTGTGAATGGCAAGTGTGCTTGTGCATGCACAAGCTTGATTTGTGAATCATGTGAATGGCGCTTCGTGTGCAGAGGGAGGGTGCTTGTGCTTACATACAAAGCTCTAATCGCACAAGCAACAGGCACTTGCACGAGTGGAGGGGACTTGTGCTCGCATGCGTAGCTCCACTCACGCGACTGATAAAAGTTCACCTGCTGATGTTCCCCTAAATCTCCCTTTTCCTAGTTGTTTTGAATGGTGTGTAAATGTTGCTTGTCTCTATGTGCCTGTTGATAGAAATACCAACTCAGGAAAACATCAAGCAGTAAATAGCCAAATCAAGGAAAAAAACAACTTCCCACCAACATTGGCAGTGTAAGCTACTGTATATATAAACAAGGAGCAACCCCCCCCCACATAGATTATCACTGATGATGTTACCTAGTTGGGTAGCAAAATGTCTGCAAATAACCAAGCTCAGAGAGCACCAAGGACTCTTTGTATCTTCTAAACACTGATGGGAGGACTTCATATTGGAATGGGTAAGTTCAGGAAAGCTTTTGCTCAGGCTAAAACTCAGCCCATTAGGAGGCAATGTGTATGTTATTGTGATAGCAAGAGTCAAAACAGCCTAAAATAGTACCAACAAATGAGATGATGAATGCACTAATTACATTAAGAGCAGTAGATGTCAAAGGTAGCAGGATCTTGTTGATGTGATCCTTGCCAGACCACCAATATTAACAGATCACAGGCCTCCACCAGTAACGGGAAAAAAAAACACTTTTTGTCCAAGCAGCACAAAATATGGATAAACCAGAGACTAAAACACAGAAATCAGAATCTGCAATGAAAATAGTTGTTTCTCATCCTTCAAATATATAAAGCACAGCTGTGAATCAACCAGGTACCACAGCTACAAAGACAATTCCAATGACCGTGTTGGGGGGAACCCACATAGTGCAAGATGGTCCATTTGGTCTAGGCTAGAAAGTGGGAGACTGTAAGTTCTAGTCCCACCTTAGCCAGAAAAGCCAGCTGGGTGACTTTGGGCCAATCACCAGGAGGCTGGGAGTTCTAGTCCTGCCTTAGCCAGGAAAGCTGGCTGCGTAACTTTTGGCTGGTCACACTGTCTCAGCTGAATTCACCTCACAGGATTGTTGTGGGAAAATAGGAGACAAAGGTATGTTGGATATGTTCGCCATCTTATTTGTAAAAATAAAGGTGGGATAGATAGATAGATAGATAGGTAGGTAGGTAGGTAGGTAGGTAGGTAGAGACAGACAGATATAGATATAAAGATAGACAGACAGACATGGTAGATAGATAAAGGTAGATAAAGAGATAGATATAGACAGACAGACAGACAAACAGACAGGTGGGCTGTCATGCCCCTGGTGGAAACTGACTCTGAGGAAGAGGAGGAACAGCCAACAGGGAGTGGGAGTGTGGCTCCAGAGGTGGTGGAGGAGGCTGGGGAAGGGCAGAGGCCAGCCGAGCAAGCAGAGGAGGATCCAGGCCCATCCCCTATCCATCCTAGGGCATGCAGGGAGAAGATCAGGGAAAAGCGAGGTCTACTTGGGAGGAGAAGGCCAGGATCCTCCTCATGGGTTGCAGCTGTGAGCTATGTATAAGAATCTGCAAATGCGTGTCACAGACGCCAAAGTCAAATTAGTGTTTTTTGTTTGGATGAGGTTTCTCTTCGTTGGCGTTCTTCTCATGGACTCTCCCCGGTTATCTCCCTGGAATGTGTGATTGGTTATCTTGGTTTGCCTTGGAACTCTCGCCAATGCCGTTTGTTTTGGTTTCCTTTTTGCTTCCTTATTGTTTGAATTTAAACTGACTAATAAAACAGAGAAGTTGAAGGCATTGCAAGCCCTTGATTCATGTTTTATTTTTTGTTATTTTTGAGAGACTACAGGTCATCACATGGGCCTTCTTGACATGTAGTCATGTAGTATCTGCCATTTCAATGAAGCTTATGATGTTATCATGATTCTACCACCCACCGTGATGTTATCCTCAGCCTTGTTTTAGCAGGATTGGCTTATCCCACTTAGCTGTTTGGTCTCCATGTGTTCCTAAAAGTAAAAATAAATTTAAAATGAATGATTCCCCTGTTGTGAACCTAGAATAATAGGGCTGGAAGGGACCTTAGAGGTCTTCTAGTCCAACCCCCTGCTCAAGCAGGAGATCCTCTACCACTCCACCATGGCTGTCCAGTCTCTTCTTGAAAACCTCCAGTGACAACTTCTGGAGACCAAGCCATTTCACTGATTGTTTTGACCGAGTTCAGGGTCTTCCCTGAAAATTCCAATTGTGCATCAAAGCTGCTACTTCATCTCAAAGTTGCTGAGGTTGAGAAATACTGATTTGGACTAGAGGGAGCATTAGGATGGTAAAGAGACACCCTCTGGTGGCTAGAGGGGAAAACAAGGTTTGTTTCAGTTCCACACAAGTGGCCGTGCAGTCTCTTCTTAAAAACCTTCAATGATGGAGCACCCACCACTTCTAGAGGCAAGTTGTTCCACTGGTTTATTGTTCTCACTGTTGGGAAATTTCTCCTGAGTTCTAAGTTGCTTCTCTCCTTGATTGGGTTTCCATCGATTACTTATTTGAAAGTAGGCTGCCCCCTTTTCTTTGTGGCAGCCCTCAAAGACTGGAATACTACTATCATGCCAGCTCTAGTTAATTTTATTACTTTTATTTCACAATTAATCTTATTTCACAACTTACACAGGATTGTTACTCTTTTTATGGACTTCCTACAATGAAAAATAAGCACTGCCTAGTCCACCAAATGTTTATTGAATATAATCTGGGAAATGTGTGTTTGTTTTCACAAAACTTAGTGTAAGCAAAGTTTCTCTACCTTGACCACATTCAGATGTGTGGACATCAATTCCCAGAAGTCCTGGCCAGCAGGTCCGCACACCTTATAAGTTGGTCTAAACTTTCAGAACAGGTTGGATTATCCCTCCACCATTTTTTTAGAAACCATCAAAGATATGTGGGAGGCGTTATCAACCTGTGATTTTATATTTTTAATGGATTTTTTTTTTCATATTCTCTTTTTAAGCTGATCTTCCTCAGCATATTGTCTGCAAAATCTCCCAGTGACTGTCCTCACCTTGGCATACAACAAACACTACCTCTTGTAAAATTGTGTTGAGGTTATTTTTTTCAATGCAAGACAACTGTTTTATTGGAGAACTCCCCTTCCTCCTCAAGTGGAGACCCTCTTTGGCCAAGTTATTAACGCTAGAAAGCGGGAGAGAGTGAATTCTAGTCCCACTTTAGCCATGAAAGCCATCTGGATGACTTTGGACCAATCACCAGAGACAGTGAGTTCTAGTCTCCCTACACCCTCCTTTGTCATGAAAACCAATTGGGTGCCTTTGGGCCAATCACCTGGAGAGTGCAAGTTCTAATCCCGCCTTAGGCATGAAAGCCGGCCGGGTGACTTTGAGCCAGTCACTCTCTCTCAACCCAACCCACCTCAACAGGGTGGTTGTTGTGGAGAAAACAGAGCAAGGTGCGCTGGATACATTTGCCACATTTGAGTTATTTGTAAAAGTAATAAAGTCAAGATACCCACAGACAGACAAACAAACAAAGGTTTTTTAACCAGGATCGAGGTTAGAGACATGTTCTCTGAAAACAAACCCAAACAAGGAAGCTCCAGCCGATGCAACTCACACTTCTGTGCAAAACGCAAACGGGAACGTCAATGCAACGTGAAGCCACTTATGAGGATGTTGGAACGGCTTTGTTCCATTTCTCTTGACTTTATTGTGACACTGTCGGCTCAGATCCAGTACCGTTTTGCAAAACAAAGGAACATAACTCACAGCCCTCGCGAAGGGCTGTCAAAATTGTACAGTTGAAAAAGAGCGCGTATATCCCACAACCCAGCTTCTTCTGAAAAAGAAACAATCTACTGACCGGTTATTCCAACCAAGAGAGGAAGGAGGTTTAAGATCCAGTTACATTTCTCAGAGCTTTGACCCTTTTAACATCCTAGAGATGGAGGCCTGCCCGTATCCATTCATTTAAACCTTTAGTGCAGAAAATAAAAGGTTTACCACCACTGTGCCTCTTCGAAGTGTTTCTGATTTCCCAATTAAGCCCACGGCCACAATAGTCCCTGCAGGTCTCCCTTCCAAATATTGCTCGGGTTTGATCCTGCTTAGCTTCCCAGGACAGAAAAGCTCAAGTAGGTACAAATTCTGTATCTTCCTTTCGGGATTCAATTAAGTAAAGGACATTCACCTGATACGGGGATGTTATTGTACGAATTACGACAGCAATACATATAAGTGCCTACCATGGAAAAGATGGAGATATTTTTTTTTAGGGAAATGAGAGACTGCAGCAAGGCTGTAAAGCAAGAGCTCTCAAGTCATTAACTCTAGCACTATGTACAAGGTTGCATTCTCAGCAACGTGCAATGGAAGAAATGGTTCAAAAACATCCCGATGTAAGGTTTGGTTTCAGCCGACTTTGACTGGCGGCCTTCCATAATTTAACGCCTTCTGGCAGAGTTAAAGCAATTTCTGCTACAGCCCAACAAACACCGGATAGCTATCTGGAGGGCGTGAGGCTGGGGAAGGCTGAATCAGAGTTTTGTTACTGTACTAGGCTGAAGATATAAATCACCAATCGTGCAGAAGGGCTTCGCAGCCTATATTTCATAACTTCAGGGCAGCTGATCCTACTTAAATTGCTCTCTTACTATATAGAATTATAGCAGCAAAATTCTGTGGGTTTTTTTGCTCTCCTTCAATAATGTCAAAAAAAAAGGGGGGGGGAGGAGAGGTTCAAATACATGTCACTTGGTTATGTAGGCTACTTGGTAAATCTTGCACAATTAAATTTGAAATTTGGTAGCTCTGACCTCTTACCTATCTATTTATAACTCAATTTCTTAAAGATTTTGTTGATAATAAAAGTGTTTCTATTATAGGTAGCTGTGAAAAAGAACTCCTTGGAAACCTACGGTTCATTTCTTATGAGAATCAAGAGTGGTGCCTTTTTTTTTCCAGAGGCAGCAATACAGAACTGAGAAACAGCTGGCTGTATCCCTGAATTGGGTGCTACCTTCTTCGTCACCAAGGCGATTATGATTTTTAAAGTCCTTTTGGTGTTTGATACTCGCATTTCCACTCTGTATAGTTTTAAGTAAGGTGACAGCTGTATCATCATCTCAGTTAAAAACTGGAAAGGTAAAGAGATGATACACAGAGGGAAGGAAAAGACTCTAGTCTGAAAGGATATGATTTGAGGGCAGGGGCACAGAATCAACCCTGCCTTTAGATGTAAAAAAAAAAGGGAAAGGTTGCTTTAAAAATGTATTTTTATGCAAGGAGTTTAGGACAATGTTTCTCAACAGTGGCAAGTTTAAGATGGGTAGACTTCAACTCCCAGAATTTCCCAGCCAGCTCTGCTCTCCTGGGAGTTGAAGTCCACACCCATCCTAACCTTGCCACTGGTTTAGGAGATGAAGAAATCTGCTGTGAGGTAAAATACACGTCAAGGGAGACAGAGAGTTCGAGTATGCTCCCATCTCCTTGAATTCCATAGCTCTATTTAAACAGCACATAGACTGAGAAGAGCAGATGAGCAAAATTAAGGTAGAAGGCAGTGCTTGCTCACGTGCAAAATACCCAATTGGGTTTCTAAGAGAAATTCAGGGAATAGAAAATGAAGAAAAATAAAAACTCACGTGCTGCTAGGAAAAACGGACAAATCAGCAAAACAAATAGCCAAGTTAGCTATGCCGAGAGACACTTTAAAAGAAAAAAGAAAAAAAGTGCAGTTTTTTACGAGATCACAAAATCTCAGAAGTTTGGCAGAAAAAGAAAGCATATTCTTGAAAGTGAGGCACAGACAGCCTAACCATCTTAGTCTGATTAGAAAGCCCAGAGGTAGTGAAAACTGGGACCAGAGGCTGGGGAAGCAAAATCACCAGGAAAGAGGAGAAATTTAGCTAGCAATTTGAAAAAAAAAAAAAAAACGAGTGAAAAGTACCACACAGCAGCTCAAGTACTTCATATTTCTTCACAAGATAGATACTGACATATTGAACGATACATAAAAATTGTAGGAAACTATTAATACTTCATGATCTCTGTGTGTTTATCTATGTGCCCTGATATACACACACACAGTTATTATACAGCAGATGATTTCAGCTAAATTCTGAGAAAGTGGAAGTCCCAAGTATCCAGGTGCTCAGACATCACACAATTCATTAGCCAAGCCAAAGGTTTTCTTAGATAAAGAAACCAGATTTTCATTCTGGTTCCTGAAAAGCCTCATTGTGACATCCAGCCAATTAGACCACGATTCAGAGTTTCCTGCATCTTAGTGGTCTAACACTGCAGTATTTAAATATACACAGATTATTTAAAAAAAAACAAGTTACTGATCACAAGCACCAAAAACAGAATTGATATCAGACCTTGTAGAAAAGGATACTGGGATTTTTTTTCCCCCCGTCAATTCATGCAGCATAGCTCAGAATGATAAACATTGTAATCAGATTATTTTTCAGTAGTCTCCTTCCAGGCACTGGGGAAGTGGAAGGGAAAGAGTAAATTGAAAATCTAATGCGGAATCTTATAAACGTAATTTTATAACAGCAAAGTTCCAAATTATTTGTTTGGTTTTTTAAAAAATGTTTGCTTTTGACATTGGATGGTCCATTTTGAAAAATGCCATCTATCCTGTCTGTTTTTCCATCACTGTTTGTATCCAGCAATTATGCTAAAATTGAGGAATGTCTGGAACCTTAAATGGAGAAAAAGGATACAGGCGATGTAATTTAATTTATAAGGGGAAAAGAAAAAAAAAGAAAAGATAAGGAATTTTACACAAACCTGTTGAAAGCAGCCCAAAGCCAAGAACGGGAATTAAAAAAAAAAAAAAGCTGTTTGTTTCCTTCTAAGTAAGAGAACCGAAATTATTAAGCGGACAATGTCCTTAAAAAAAAAAAAAAACCACCCTTAAATAAACTTGGATCCATCTAATAACTGCTTCTATACAATACCTTAAATAATATATTTTGGCTCGATTCCAAGCCATCCCATCTCAGTCACAATACGTTACTTGGCTAAAGAGCCCTCTCCCCCACACCCCTCAAACGAATCAGACTAGCCAGAAGTCCTCCAAAAACATCAGCTGAAGTCCCCCAAAAGAAGGTGTGCGAGTAGGCTGAACGACACATGCGAACGAACGTTGTGCTGGTATGGTAGGCTGGCATGGAATTGCTTCCTCCGGAGATTCTCGGGTTTAAGGAGGCTGGGCAAACTCTACGATGAGGACAGCGGCACGGCGGGGATATATCTGATGCGACGGTCGTTTCCGTGACGTGACTTGGCTCTTCGTATGGAAATTACAAGAATCCGCAAACCCGCGTGGTTTTTTTTTTTTATGACGGCGGTTGTAAAGGGGAACGGAACAGCAGGCAGGAGGTTTAAAGAGGCTTCCCCCTTCCGAAAGGATGTTGGTTAGTCCAGTTATGTGGGAGATTCTTCCATCAGAGGTGTGATATTTTTCCTCCCTCCCACTTCCGCTATGCTGGTGAGAGAACGAGTCCTACCAGTTGTGATTGTCCCATTCTTCTTCAGGAGCTGAAGAGGGTTCTTTTGTGGCCTTCTTGGCAGTCTTTTTGGCTTTGCCCTCCCCTGCGGCGTTCTCCCAGTTGGTCTCCCAGTTCTCCCAGCTGTCACCGTTACTGTTCTTGTTGTTGGAAACGGTGCCCGACCCCCAAACATCCCAGCTGTCGGAGCTCTTCTTCTCCGTCGAATTGTCCACGTACGTCCAGCTATCGCTGCTTGGGGACTTGTGGGTTTTGGGGGGGTCTGAATTGCCGAAGGTCTCCCAAAAACTCTGGTCCGCGGTGTTGTTCTGGTAGCCATCGCTTTTGCTGTTCTGGTAGCTCTCTGTATCCGGGGGCCTTTCGGGAAAAGGAGAGGAGAGAAAAAATAGGGACTTAGGTTAGTTCCATGAAAATTCACCAAGGAGAGAAGCAACCTAGAAATAAGGAGAAATTCCCTGACCTGGATGGGAGGGAGACTTCTCATTGAATAGAAAACAACTTATTTCACAAAGGGCTTTAAAATATTCAGACCTCTCTGAAACCTGCGCTGCTTTCAGATAAGTTCAGAAAAAAACTATTACTACCAACCTGCCTTCAATCAAGGACCTGTATAATGCACGAGTCAAAAAGAGGGCTGTGAAAATATCACATCCTGGACATAAACTATCTCAACTTCCCTCAAAATGACGCTATAGAGCATTGTACACCAGAACAACTAGACACAAGAACAGTTTTTTCCCTGAACGCCATCACTCTGCTAAACAAATAATTCCCTCAACACTGTCCAACTATTTACAAAGTCTGCACTACTATTACTATTAATCTTCTCATCACTCCTTATTGCCCCTCCTCTCCCACTTGTGACTATATGACTGAAACTTTGTCGCTTGTATCCTTATGATTTATATTAACTGTTTCCTAGTAGGATTTGATTGCTTATTGTACCCTATGACTATTATTAAGTGTTGTACCTGATGATTCTTGACGAATGTATCTTTTCTTTTATGTACACTGAGAGCATTTGCACCAAGACAAATTCCTTGTGTGTCCAATCACACTTGGCCAATAAAGAATTCTATTCTATTCTATTCTATTCTATTCTAAAGTTCTTCATTAAAATATTTTAGTCCCTCAACTTATGACCACAATTGAACCCCGCATTTTCACTGAGACAGTTGTTAAGTGAGTTTTGCCACATTTTATGACCTTTCTTGCCACTCTTGTTAAGCAAACCGCTGCGGTTGTTCAAGGGAATCGGGCTTCAAAATAGACTTTGCTTGTCAGAAAGTCGCAAAAGTTGATCGCATAACCCCTGAGGACACTGCAATCATCGTAAATGTGAGTCAGTTACTGAATTTCTGAATTTTGATCCTGTGACCATTGGGGATGCTGCAATGGTCGTAAGTGTGAAAAACGGTCATAAGCCACTTGTTTCAGTGCCGTTGCAACTTTGAACAGTCACTAAATGAACTGTTGTAAGTTGAGGACTAGCTCTACTCCTCAACACATGACCAGAATTGAGCCCCAAATTTCCCTTGCTAAGCAAAACAATTAAGGGAGTTTTTTGCCCCGTTTTCCAACCTTTCTTGCCATAGTCGTTAAGTGAATCACTGCAGTTAAGTTAGGAAGACAGTTGTTAAATAAATCTGGCTTCCTCATTGATTTTGTTTGTCAGGTTGCAAACAGGATCACATGACCCCATGACACTGCAACTGTCATAAATACATGGCAGTTGCTAAGTGCCTGAATGTTGATCTGCTGCTGTTGTCCTAAGTGTGAAAAACGGTCATAAGTCACTTTTTTCAATGCTGTTGTAATTTCGAACAATCACTAAATAAAAGGTCGTAAGTCGAGGACGAATTGTACAGGTAGGTCTTTATTTTACAATCACAACCAGGACTAGAATTTACTCTGGTAAGCAAGATAAGTTTTAAATGAGTCAAACCCTACGTTACAGCCTTTTTGTGCCGTGGTTATTAAGTGAAAAAATGCTGAATCCAAGTTCACCCAATGACTTTGCTTGTTGGAAGCAGCTGGGAAGGTCACAAACAGTGATCAGGTTAGACTGCATCCATCGCAAATACCTGCTGTTTGCCAAGCCGCTGCCTACATTTTGATTACATGACCGTGGGGTTGCTGTAATGGTCGTAAGTGTGAGGACCAGTCACTTTTTTCAATGGTACTATAATTTTGAATGGTCTCTAATGAAAGGTTTTAAGTCAAGGGATACCTCTATCTATTTGAAGATAAAGCTTGTGAAAGTAAGCTGGATGTTTTTTTAAAAAAGGCATTTTTAAAAAAACAATATTTATAAAAATGTGTTCCCAGGATATTTTAGGTTTTTATCAGATTTGCTAACCTTCTCCCTAAATTGTTCTCTCTCCAATATGGCTCAGGGTTTGCACAGCTTCAAAATCTGATTAAGAAATGAACCAGTTTTTAATGGTATCTTAGCTGGAATCCTTATCCTCTGGAACACGGGTGTCAAACTTGCTGTGTCACATTGCTGTCATGTGACGTTTCATGGTGTTTTCCCAATTCGCGCAGCTGGGTGCGTGTGGCCTGCATGTGATGTATCCAGGCTGCCAGTTTGACACCCCTGCTCTAGATTTATGGTGTCCAGGAGTCCAGAACTGTCCAGAGGTTCATCATGACAACATTACAGTGAAATAATTTATGTGACATTGAAGGAGATGAGCAGGCGGAACCTGAGGGCGGCGTCAAACGCATCATTAGTTTGGAGTCACTATGTTCCCATCAGAAACCCAAGTCCAGTCCCCCATGAATTCCGTTGACTCTTATCTTAGCACCGATTTGATGATTAGTAGATCGGATTCTTGGGTACAGATTGCACATAATAAACTTTTGATTAGTGTCAGATGTCAAGGGAAATCAGGAGATTCAGGTGGATCAAATGGGTATAAAGATTTATTGCAAGCTTAAGCTCTCTACAAGAATCTGACCAACTAGCCGTCATGGGAAATGAGCGGGGGACAAAAAGGCTTTCAAGGTTGACTGGACTTAGATTGATTGCAGGTGCGCATGGACTCATGACTTATGAGGCATTTGACCCCTCCCTTGGGATCAGCCTGGTTATCTCCTATATCAGGCCCAAGTAATCAAGAACAGGAATTGAAAGTTCAAAGCACTAAAAGTTTATTTTTAAAACCAAGCTGGCTGGGGAATTCTGGGAGTTGAAGTCCACCCATCTTCAAGTTGCCAGAAACCTAGGTTCATGAGGGAACATATTTTGGGGGGGATAGCTTGGACCTTGCTTACATGTTAAATGTCAGAGAGTTGTGAGCCTAGTACAAATCCTGAGCAGACACAAACGCCATACCTTTCAGAAGACCCATCTGGTTTTCCAGAAAAAAAAGTAGTCATATCTCGCCAGCTTTTAGTACTTACTCCCTGGACCTGTGGGGTGCAAGAAAAGATAATAAGGCAAAGAGAAAGATCAATGGTACACAGATGTCAACCTTTTCCTTTATCTGTCTTTGAAGCCAAGAAAACAAAATGGGATTGAGCCAGAAGCTGTATCCTCACGTAAGAATATATAAGCAGTGCTCTGCTGGATTGGCTTGCTGGCCCAGTAGCCTGTTCTCCCAGTGGCCAACCAATTGCCCAGCAAAACCCACCAGTTCCCCAGCGGATCGTCTGCAAAAGGAGTCAAGACTTAACAACCAATCCCCATGATTTTCACAAACAAAAAGCTGATTGGCTTCTTCACCAACAGAAATTAAACTGGAAGCCTCCCTGTCTGAGAATTGAACCAGATTGATTAAGATCTTTCTGGTTAATGTCCTTAAGGTTAGTCAGTAAATCACAGGGCCTGGTTTCCTTTTTGCTTTGCTCCCAACATGATAAAAGCAAACCCGTCATGGCTGTAATGATTTTTTTTTTTTTAAATTAAACTATGATGAGGGGTTGGTTTGCCTCACTGAACTACTCTCTTTGGTAACCCCAAAGCCACTTCTCAAGAAAAGGATTGGACCACATTTCTATGGAGTTAGCAAACCTTTATATGCATGCAAACACATTTAATAAAATAGCAAGGCTGTTCTCTCCTCTCCCCTTCTTTCCTTTTTCTAATTTTTCTTTCTTCTCTATTTCCTTCCCCTGCTTTTCTTCCTTTCCTTTCCCTTCTCTAATTTTTCTTTCTTCTCTATTTCCTTCCCTTACTTTTCTTCTTCCTTTCCTTTCCCTTCTCTATTTTTTCTTTCTTCTCTATCTCCTTCGGTTTTCCCTTCCCCCTCTTGCTAAAAGAAACCTGATCAAATGATCAAGCTGCTTTTGAAAAAAAAAAAAAAACATTTAAACCTACAACCACTTGGCTCAAACATATTTAAAACTAGGAGATATTAGCACTTACCAGTTTTATTGAATAATGGCAGCAAGAAACAGGACGAGAGGGAGAAGACACAATTAGCATTTTAAAAGGATTTGTGCTCATATTAAGCTGTTTCCATATTCCTTTGCAATACGGCTCCTCAATTGTTCTGCTCTTTTTTTTTTTTCAGTGTAGCCTTTATTAAGATGCAATAAAGGCAGTGATCAAGACTATTTTAGGAAGTGCAACCTGACAGCACAAAAAATTATTTCAGTTCTCACATCAGTGGCATGTAGGCCGACCTTTTAATCATTTTCATGAAGCCTGGCTTGGAGAGTCACCCAAATCTGATTACAGGTAGTCCTCGACTTTCAACAGTTTTACAACAGTTCGCTTAGTGACCGTTTGAAGTTGCAACGGCACTGAAAAAAGCGACTCGTGACCGTTTTTCACATTTATGACCTTTGCAGCAGCCCCATGATCAAAATTAAGATGCTTGGCAACTGGTTCATAGTTATTATCGCTGCTGTGTCCCGGAGTCACATGATCATGGTACAAAATGCGGCCGTGCGGGTGATTATGGGGGTGTCGCGTAGCTCCCATGTGACGCCTCTCCTGCGCGAGTTGCATTGGTTGCCGGTGGCTTTCCGGGTTCGCTTTAAGGTTCTAGTTTTGACCTTTAAGGCGATCCATGGCATTGGGCCAAGTTATCTGCAGGACCACATTCTGCCGGTGATCTCCAGCAGACCGGTGCGTTCCCACAGGGAGGGCCTTCTCCGGGTGCCGTCGGCCTCTATGTGTCGTCTGGCGGTCCCCAGGAGTAGGGCCTTCTCTGTGGGGGCCCCTGCCCTCTGGAATACTCTGCCACCTGAGATACGCACCAGCACGGACCTGAGGGCCTTCAGGCGCGCGTTGAAGACCTGGCTCTTTGAGCAGGCTGGCCTGGGCTGAGACAGTTTTAATTGTCTCCTTAATTCGGTTTTAACCTGGGTTTTAAATTTTTTGGGGGAGGGTTGTTTTAGTTTAAACAGCCATTATTTAATTTCTTTTTAACTTTTGTATTGTTTTGGGTCTGATTCGGCTGTACACCGCCCTGAGTCCCTAGGGAGAAGGGCGGTATATAAATGTTATAAATAAAATAAATAAATAAATCCCTTTTGACTATCTTTTGACAAGCAAAGTCGATGGGGAAGCCAGGTTCACTCAACAACCAGGTGACTCATTTATCAACCGCAGTGATTCGCTTAATAACAGAGGCAAGAAAGGCCTAAAATGAGACAAAACTCACAACGAGTGTCTCGCTTAGCCACAGAAATTCTGGGCTGAATTGTGGTCGTACGGCGAGGACTACTTGCAATATAAAATGTTGATAGAAGCCTGGACACGTCTCAACAGCGACTTTTTATAATCTTTCGCGACTGAGTCAAACATGGCAGTCCCGGTAGCTATTGCTATGTTAAGGAACTTTCAGGTTTGTTTGCCATGTAAAACAGATGCGACTTTGGAGTTAGGAATAAGAAATGAACTGGGACTCCAGCGAGGGGAGGAACCACAGAGAGAGCTGCCTAGAAAGGCTGCCTTGCTGCCCGAGAAGCCGTCCTTGCGCTGGAGCTCCGTGTGCCAAACTGGAATATGGAAACTGGCTTAACGCAAGGCCTCCTGATTGCCAGGCAGGCCCGCTCCATACCTTGGAAGCAAAATGCGAGACTCCATGGGAAACGTCGTCCAGAAATTTTCCATCTTTCACCTACGTGAATCAAGTGGTCCAGAGTTAGAGGTAGATCAAGGCAGTCTGTGAGAGACGCTCATCACGCCAAAGTCAAAGGAAGGGTTTCTCCCACAATGAAGTCAGGTTGGTAGGAAAAAAACAAAACACTGCCCAGTGTAAAGAAGGACTCTTCACTGTACTGCCAGGGGAATGCCAAGGTTTGGGATCCGACCCACCATAAGTATTCAAAGGCATTTACTAAATGAAATAGATAAGTAGGTAGGTAGGTAGATAGGTAGATTGATGGATAGATAGATAGATAGATAGATAGATAGATAGATAGATAGATAGATAGATAGATAGATAGATAGATAGATAGATAGATAGATAGAGATGGCTGGATGTGTGTGTGTGTGTATATGTATGATATTTAGGTTTCTTCAGATATTTTCCCATGTAATAGTGCTTTTATTATAGCGACGTTTCGGCAGAATCTCATCTGCCATCCTCAGGCTTGTGTATTGGATTCTTTTTAATTTTGTGTGTCAGGCTTGGCAGCCGTTTTTTGTTTTTGTGAAAATTTTGTGAAATTTTGTGAAAATTTCACATTTTTGTGAAAATACCTGAAGAAACCTAAATACCATACATATAAATACCCGCGAAAACATAAGAAAACACACACACACATATATCAAGAAAGAGAGAGAAAAAAGAGAGAGAAATGGATAGATGGATGGCTGTGTGTATGTATATATGTGTGTGTGTGTGTGTGTATACATATAGAAGGAGGGAGGGAGGGAGAGGAAGAGAAATTATTGAAGAATTGAGATCAGCATAAAGCAGGAGGTTGTGTCTCTTAAGAGTGACCCTATGTAGAATTCTGCATGCAAAATTCATTGTAGTCTCTTTGGTATCCTGATGTCCAGAATTCACCCTCAAGCACACAAACTGAATGGGACGATTCATTCTGTATCTAATTTAGACATACTGCCTTTCTAGAGGGCATCTATCATATTTGGTTATTTTGCCACTGATCATTCAAAGACTGAATGTTTTCTTTCTTTCTTTTTTCTTTTTAGCAACACAGGACACAATTCTTGGGGAAGTACAGTCACCCAAACATGCTTTTATCACGAAAGTTTGCAGAGCCCTCCAGCCAAATAAAAAAGCTTCCAACTTGAAGGGTTGCGAACAGATGCGGTAAACAGCACTTCCCCGCATACATTCATTCTCAAGTAACAGTCATGCAACATAGCAGTATATCCTAGGAGAAACGACACATTGCAATTTGCTTTTAATCCATACTACAGAACTATTTTCTATGGAGATTCTCAGTCATCCAGGTCATGGTTGTCCCAAAGGTGCTTTTTTCAAACTTCTTCAGCTCTGAGCTGAAGAAGCTTCTTGGATGGGAAGTGAAACGTCTTCAAAGAAAATACAGAACCATTGATATACTCCATGATTGTTCTACAAAAGTAAAGTTATTCTTTGTTCCCTCGGGCCCAGTATCATAATTTGCTGATAGGGAATATGTCAGTTGACAAAAGAGGGTTGGGTGGAGCTCTTAGGTGTGACTAGGGAAAGTCAAACCAAGGTGCAAGCTGGTTTAACCCAAATGTCTTAGGGGCTACCTTAGGGGCTGTGAGGGACAAGGAAAGGAGAGACTGGATTCCAACTTGAGTTTTTTTTTTTTGGTCTAGAAAAATTGAAATCCTGGTGCAATATAAAAATTAGGAATCTGAGACAGAAGGGCTGAACAGGAGGGAAAGACGAATGGGAAAAGCGACATCGCACACTGACTTGAATCAGCAAGTCAGAATTTTGGCTATAAAATTTACTGGGGTGTTCTCTAAGTTGGTTGTTTTCTTGCAGACATTTCATTACCCAACTAGGTAACATCATCAGTGCTAGAAGGAAGCCCCACCAACACTGACAAAACAAGCCACTTGTATATAAACAGAGCAAACTCCACTCCTTTGAGCACTGATGATGTTTACCTAGCTGGGTAATGAAATATCTGCAAGAAAACAACAGCCAAACTCAAAGAGCGCCAAGGACCCCACAGTTCAACCCTGAGCTAAAATATTCTCTTCTATTGGTAGATATCTTGAAATATAACCCAGAAAGGTTTGGACAGAAAGGACCTATAAAGCGATGAGATTTGGGATCGTAGGTTTACACTGACGTCACAAACACACATAATTCATACTGAATAAGCTTACTCGGTTCAGAAGGAAAGTGCATTTTAAAAGGCATGAGTCATGTACTTAGTTCCAAAGTTACCTTTTCCTGTGCAGGTTTGAGAACATTTTCATTTAAACTCTGACCTAACTCTGAAGCCTAGTTAAAAGCAAACAAAACAAAACAAAAATCAGTTAACACTTTCGTTTTTTGTTTTTCCTCCCCGCAGGTCTCACTTGACACGTCACCACTCCACAAAGCATCCCGTAGAGATTCGTATTAAAAAAAGAAGACCAAGTCCTAAGCATTGTCCAAGACAAGCGACAGAGTCAGCCTGAAGCACAAGACACGAGAACACAAAGGGACAGGACACTGAAATACACAAGACAATAGGGCGGTTACTTATCCTTGGGCTGGGGCTTTCCACTGAGGTGAAAGGGAGACCTACGGGCAGTCCTTGACTTACAACCGTAATGGAGCCTGGCCATTAAACGAGGCATCCACACTAAGAGACCAGTTGCAAATCAAGGACTAGCTGTACGTTCAGGAGCCTTATTCTGAAACAACAACTGAAAAGAGGATTGCTGAGTCCCTGGCAAATGAAAGGGAAGATTATTAACCAAAGTTGTAAAGAGAGAAAAAAAAAAAAAGAAATGGAGCGACTTGCATCTTGATTTTTCTAGAAGTTATCGGCAGTTCTCGATCTACGACCAGAATTTCCGTAATTAAGCCAAGTGGCTGTTAAATGAGTTGTGCCTGATTTTAAGACTTCGGCCATGGTTGTTGAGAAAATCATTCTGTTAAGTGGATCGCACTGTTGTTAAGCAAGTCCAGCTTCCCTCAATGATTTTGCTTGTCGGAAACTGGCAGGAAGGTTTGAGTGGTGCGGTGGCCTAGAGGCGGAGCTCTCGCCTGACAACCAGGAGGCTGTGAGTTCGATCCTAGGTAAAGGCAGATAGTTCTCTCTTTGGGCCTAATGAGAATATATCAGCTGAACAAAACTCCGCATTGGTGACAGGAAGGGCATCTGGCCATTAAAACACTCTGCTAGCTCTGTTCAGTTGCCCAGACTCCATCCCGCAAGGGATTATGGGATCGTTAAAAGAGGATGATGAAACTGGTTGCAAGTGGCAATCGCATGATCTTAGGATGCTCTCGCTGTCATACATACATGCCAATTGTCAAGCACCTGAATTTTGAACACATGGCCGTAGGGATGCTGTGAAGGTTGTAAGTGTAAGGATCGATTGCAAGTTTTTCAATGCTGTTGTGGCTATGAATGGTCGGAAATGTTGGGCATGATTGTGATCGTATGTTGAGGGCGACCTGTATTCCCACTTTAATCAGTGTCTTTAATTAGGGCAAACATGCCCACCGCTGATGAAATATTGACTTTCTTGTCCGAGGAATGTTAAATGTTGCAATCCCTGATCTACAAAAGAGATGGCACTCTGAAGTCCAGCAGAAGTCTGACTGTGGGCCCTGCCACCTTTTCTCTCCCACTAGGTTGGCCTTTTGAGAAATATCCCTCACTGCACCCAAATCAGAAGCGTCAATCAATCTGGCTGCAATTCCCTTGTGATCCCACTCGCCACTCGCATGACAAATGAACTCCGGATGTCAACGTGAACAAAACACCGTGGGTTTAAATATATATAAATATATGTATATTTAAGACTCCGGCAGAGGCAGCCTCTTTGAAGCAAGCTGACGTTACAGAAAAATGGAGACAGTACCGTTTTGATAAAAAAAAAATGGTAGTGGCTTTTTGCCCAGAGTGTATTTGTGAGAGGAGAAAGGGGGAAGGAGGGAAAACACAGCTAGCAGCAAGGTGTACAAACTCAGCACAGTTACGAAGCACCCATGCACAAGGAGAGAGAGCTTTTACCGGCTCTGCCTGCTGTTTCTGGCCCCAAAACTTTACACACCCGGGCAGCACAAGAAAGGCAGCAGAGGAAGTAGAAGAACCAACTTTTAGCGAAAGATCTAAAAGCACTCAGTTTATCCTAGGCAAGAAAGCAAGATATATATATACTTTTTTTGTCCTACGTACTAGTGCCTGCTAATAGAAGTGGCAGATTGGTTCATCTAATGTGCCAAGCTGACTTGCCACACAACATTTCACCGCTGAAGTGAAAGCAGCAACTCAACCTGCTAATTTGACAAACTGGTTTGTCATTTTGGGTATAGCCCAATCTGACAAAGAAAGAACAATGGGCTGCAGCTTGTCAGGAAAGCTGATAATGGAGAATTGCAGGTTAAATGCTTGCTCATGGAGTGCGAACTGTTTCAACCTGGAGGGTTTAAAAATTCAAAACGCATTGTTTCAGGCACAAAATGGCACCCTTCTCCTGATGTAAAATAGACAAAGAAGATGGGGAGGGAAAAAAAACCCATTACACACTTCAAGTGCTCATCCCTCATTCAAAACTAAATGTCTTATGTTGAAGACACAGCATTTTGAATTCAAATCGGTTGGATTCAAAATATTGTGAATGTCTCTAGTGCGGCGTTTTTCAAACCTTGGCAAGTCTAAGATGTGTAGACTTCAACTCCCAGAATTCTCCAGCCGGCATGCTGATTGGGGAATTCTGGGAGTTGAAGTCCACACATCTTAGACTTGCAAGGTTGAGAAGTACTAGATCTTCAAATAAATACATGCATAATTACTTGTTAATATTAATTAACAAGATTTTAAGCTAGCAGCCGCGGAGGCAACTATGACTTCTGTTAGAAAGCACAAAAGAAAAAAAAAAAAGTAATATTGTAACAATCCTATTCTGTTTTAGAAAATATATTCTTTAAAGTTAGAGAAAGGCTTAAGATGGGGGTTGCAAATGTTTCTGGCCTTGAGCATTAAATACATTGGAGCCCAAATATTCCTTTCCTCAAAAGCAAGCACTGTATGTGATTATGATGCGCTTATAAAAGCTTATCTTACTAAGCAGAACAAAATCACATTTTGGGCTGAATCTTCATTGTCAACTTCCGACTTAAGATCTCCTGCAGTTTAATTATATTTATATAAAGCCTGAACATGATGTATAGTGAAACTGGTGTACTTTTTTTACCCGACACTTGCTTGTTTCCAAATTAAACACAGACCTCAAAAAGATTCTAAATTTTCTTTTGCACAGTTTTGGGGAAATGTATACTAGCATCATAGAAAACAGGAAATTCTAGCAAAAGTGTATTACATATTATTAGCACAAATATGACCTCAGGTAGCTGAGCTTTTTACTGATGATGAATATATAATATACTGAATATATACAGTTTTCCTGGGAGAGAAGCTAAACAGAAGTGACACTTATATGAACTGGTTCTCTGCACATAACTTCCAACAGAATACCCAGCTGAAGAAAGATCTACACAATCACAGTGTGGAGTGTGCACTGTTCATCTGTGCCATTCCATATGTACATAAATCAATTCCTTCAAACGGCACTATGAAAGTGTGACATTTTCTCCTGCTGGAACACCAACATATCATCCCTAAGCATCAAGGAACGATATTCTGTTAATCTTCCCTCAGACATTATTTCACGAATTGAATATTTGGAGCTGACACGTGATTATAATAACAGGTTACAAAGTTTCATACAAGGATTAGGCAGACATGACATTAGATCAGTGTTTGTCAATCTAAGCAACATGAATAGTTCTGCATATCTTGTCTCTTTAATTCACCTGCGTCAAGGAAAAAACCCTGCCATGGCAATAATACATTCAGTAGTTGTCAGACAAAACATAAAATATGCATAAAACATGTGATGTACAAGAATATAAATTGAACTTAGATTCTGTTTAACCATTTCACACAATTATTCCTACTAGATTTTCACCCTACCTTAGCTACCTTTGTCTATTTCTGTCTATCTATCATTATCTTCAGTATCTATCTATCTATCTATCTATCTATCTATCTATCTATCTATCTATCTATCTATCTATCTATCTATCCATCCATCTCCTCTCATCTCCAGTATCTATCTGTCTGTCTTTCTTTCTTTCTTTCTTTCTTTCTTTCTTTCTTTCTTTCTTTCTTTCTTTCTTTCTTTCTTTCTTTCTTTCTTTCTTTCTTTCTTTCTTTCTTTCTTTCTTTCTTTCTTTCTTTCTTTCTTTCTTTCTTTCTTTCTTTCTTTCTTTCTTTCTTTCTTTCTTTCTTTCTATTTATCATCCACAGTATCTATCTTTTACCTTCAATTTATCATCTACTCCTTCTATCTATTTATCATCTATCAATTGTCAATAAATCTACCTACCTACCCATCCATCCATCCACATACACAATGACTGTGTTGGCGTAAGATGTAGGTTCAATGGATAATACCAAACTACACAGCTTTCAAACTGTGTCCACAGTCTATGTGGGGCTTATAGCTGCTGTCTAAATGCAGGGGCTGGAAATGCAACATGGCATATCTTCCAACCTGCTGTAAGTTCTGGACACTTATTTCCAGCTGCATTTGGAAAGGATAAGAAATAGGATGGGCTTTGTTACTGAAGTCTAACTTAGAGGATGTGCTGGCTTATTTCAGCAGCCTGCAATTGGAGCGTACAATTTACTGCAAACACAAGCTGGTGCCAAGGACAAAAACAGGGGTTTCGTTGCTCAACACTGCAGCAAATAACTAATCAGGCAACTAAAGAGTCAATGGGTTAAACCCCTTACTTTCATCTGCCATGTAACACTTAAATAACGCTAAGTGTTATTTCTAAGATTCAGGAAAGCAAGTTGCAAGGAAAAGAGAACCAATGAAACATTTGTAGTATTCAGCAGTTTGCAAGAGTTACCTTTTGACTTGCTTGAGATCCAAACTTGCTAGCCTGTTAACAAAAGCAAAATTGTCTTAGTTCGATTCCATGTTTCCTGTTAAACAATCAAAAATTCAAATCCTCTGCAAATTCTAGGATTCTTTTTTTTTTTTTAAAGTACGTCTACCTCCTAGCATCTTAAGGAACTGGCAACCATTATGCTCCCGCATCCCAAATTATGTGTACCACACAAAAGGTTTTTAATAGTACCTAAATCTACTCCATTCATTAATTTCTTTCTTTTGAATGAGACTATCCATCTTTCATACTTGTCTGAAGCAATATTGCGAATCTATCAAGTCTGAACGCTATAGAAAAAAACACACACAGATGCACAGACAGGAAAATGCAGGGTACAATGACAAGTATAAATGCTATTATTATAGACACGATCTCAATAATAGCCTTCTTGGTGAGTAACAACAATTTATAGAGCTTTGCTTTGTGAGCCTTCGCATTTTAACAGTCTAAGCAATATTTTTATACATTCGTAAGAACCGTGGCTGTTTAATATTACAAGGAAATACCGAAGCCATTTTACTTTTAAACAGCAGATGGTCTAGAGAAATTACTAGAAAGCGATGCATGAAAACATCGTAGGCTGGTTATTCGAGGCCACTTAACGTCACAATTTTTCCTGAAGTCAGCTATCTGCATCTCTCAGCTGTTCCATGTATATTTTTTGAAAATTATCTCAAGCTCATTTTGAAAAAAAATACTAGTTTTTATTGAAAAATCACATACAGGGAGTCCTTGAGTGACAACCACAACTGAGCCCAACCTTTCCATCGCTAATCAAGACAATCATTAAATGAGTTTTGCCCCATTTTACAATCTTTCTAATCACAATTGTTAAGGGAATCACTGCAGCTGTTAAGTTAGTAACCCGGCTGTTAAGTGAATCTGGCTTCCCCAATGACTTCGCTTTTTGACTTCTCTTGTTATTACGACGTTTGTTACAATGGCACAGCAAAAGGGGCTTATGACTGTAACAGATATAACAGATAATCAGAGTTGGAAGGGACCTTATAGGTCATCTAGTCCAACTCCCCACCCAAGTGGGAGACCCGACACCTGTGATGGCGAACCTATGGCACGCGTGCCATAGGTGGCACACAGAGCCATTTGTGCTGGCACGCGAGCTGCAGGCAAACTTACCTCACTGCGCATGTGCCTGCCTCACAGCTGATTTTTGACTGGTTTGAGGCCTTTTTCGGCCTCCCAAAGGCTTGAGGAAGGCTTCTGCAGGTTTCTACAACCTTTGTAGGCCGAAAACTAGCCCCGTTTCATCACTCCCAGTATTTCCAGGAAAACAGGAAGTGATGAAACGGAGCTAGTTTTTTGCCTACAAAGCTTGCTGAAGCCTGCAGAAGCCTTCCTCAAGCCTTTGGGAGGCCGAAAAAGGCCTCAAACTGCCCAAAAATCAGCTGTGAGGCGCAGTGCAGGTTAAGAGAGTGGTTGGGTGGATGGATTGCGCATGCATGCGTAGGGGACGTGGGGGGGTGCGCATTGCCTTCTGGGTGATGGCACGCGAGTGCATACAGGCAAACACGCGCACAATTTTTGGCACAGGAGCCCAAAAAGGTTAGCCACCACTGCCCTACACCATTTCTAACAAATGGCAGTCCAGTCTCTTCTTGAAAGTTTCAAGTGGTGGCGCTCCCACAACTTCCAAAGGCAACTTCTGTTCCATTGATTGTTTTCACTGTCAGAAAATTTCTCCTTATTTCTAGGTTGAATCTCTTCTCAATCAGTTTGCATCCATTATTCCTTGTCTGGCCTTCAGGCGCTTTGGAAAATAGGTAGACCCCTTCCCCCTCTCTATGGCAGCCCCTCAAATATTGGAAGATTGCTCTCATGTCTCCCCTGGTCCTTCTCTTCCCTAGACTAGCCAAGCCCAGTTCCTGTTTTTCACACTTATGACCACTGCAGTATCCCATGGTCGGTCATGCTAACAAAATTCAGATGCTTGGCAACTGACTCATATTTATGACGGTTGCAGTGTCCCCGGAGGTCACTTGATCCCCTTTTGCGACCTTCTGACAAGCAAAGTCAATGGGAAAGGCCAGAAAAACCACATGTTATTAGCTTAATAATTGCAGTGATTCGCTTAACAATTGTGGCAAGAAAGATCGTAAAATGGGGCAAAACCCGTTCAACAACAACGTTGCTTTGCAAAATTTGAAATTTTGGGCTCAATTGTGGTCGTAAATCCAGGACTACCTCTAGATCCATTTGCCAGTCAGAATGTTTACTTACGCCCTCTTTAGCTGCAGAAGCGAACTTGCTTGCTCCAGATGTAAAACTACTCCAGCCCTATAAAACAGAGATCGAAGGTTAGTCCTGCTTTGGGGAGATACTTCAGTGTCTAAAAACTTACACATTTGGACATAAGCCTAGGCCTGAAATGTGCAAAACACAGACACAACTGTTCATTGATGCAGAGTCCACACTTAAAAGAATCCATGCTTAAGAGAGACATAGGAAAGTTGCAAAGGGAGGAAAGGGAATTTGCAAGAGATTCTCTACGTTTCAGGTCTGGGCTGCCATTTTCAGATACCCAGGTCGACTATCAACTCTGTTATTTATATAGAATGAGACTTGAAGGAAAAGTTGGTTTTACTTCTGCTTCATTTTAGATCAGCTTCGGGAAGCAAAGTTTTGCAGCCTGACCCCTTCACCCTTCCAAAGCTTCATGGCAATATTTTTTTTTTCTAGATATGCGTGGACTTCAATAATCTAAAACTGTAAATCTGTGGTGGCCTGCCTGCCTGCCGGCCCCTCTAGCAGCCGAATCAGAGGAGGAGGCGTAGGAGTCAAGGTCAGCATCAGGGCAAACTGAGAACTCCAAGGGGGAAGAGGGAGTGGAGCTGTCACAAAGAGACAGAGGAAGAGCCCGGGTCATCCGGCAACCCACAGATGGAGAGGTCACAGCCCCAGATCTGGAGGTGGCTGATGAGGAAAAGGAGGAACAGCTGGGTCCAGTGCCTGACCTGCGGATATGCAGAAGGCAGAGGAGAGGAGAGCAGTGGAAATCTATGGGCCGATCCTTGGGGCGGAAGAGCCACCGTTGCTAGCGAAGCCCCACCCTAGCTCTGGAGATAAAAGGCAGGGGGCAGAGATAAATAGGTGTGGCAGACAACTATTCATCTCCCTGCTGGACTTGTTAGCCTGTGGTGAAAAAGAATTTTTTTGCCCAAGCTGCTTGAGCTCCTAATAAAGGAATCATTGCTTCAACTACAGAGGGTTTGCCGTATTTGGGGAGCTGGGTCAGAACAAAATCTTTTAACTTCTACTCCAGACAGGAGTAAAATCATCCAGTCGTATTAGGATTCCTAATTTTATTCTTTTTTAAAAAAAAAAATATTAAAACTGACAGGACAGCAAGCAACGTCTTGACTTAGCACACCTACAAACAATTATGACTTACCGAGTAGAGAGAGGACATAGCGTTGTTCAGGAAGTCATCTTCCTTTTTTGGAGGAGTGACTGTGTTCCCAAACCCGACGTAGCGATTTTCTTGGCCGCTGAATGGGGAACACAAAAAGGAAAGGAGGATTCAGCTATTTATAATGACAACACGTTTGTCGGTCTTTAAAGTGGCTTTGAGAGCCACTTAGGTACAGTGAAATGTTTCCCAACCTTGGCAACTTTAAGCTGCGTGGATTTCTACTCTCAGAATTGAAATTCTGAAATTCTGGGAGTTGAAAGCCACGCAACTTAAAGTTGCCAAAGTTGAAAAACGTTGGTATAGTGGCTAAAGGGGACAATTAGAAACTGGGAGAGCTGAGTTCTAGTCCCACCTCAAGCAGTTTATTTATTTATTTATTAATCAATTTATTAATCAATTTTATATACCGCCCCTCTCTCCCAACGGGACTCGGGGCGGTGTACAGCTGAATAAAAATACAATCATAAATACAATATTTAAAATGAAGTTAAAAAGATTAAATAAATGGCTGAAGAACCACCTGCAGGACCGCGTTCTGCCGGTGATCTCCAACAGACCTGTGCGTTCCCACAGGGAGGGCCTTCTCCGGGTGCCGTCGGCTTCTATGTGTCGTCTGGCGGCCCCCAGGAGTAGGGCCTTCTCTGTGGGGGCCCCTGCCCTCTGGAATAGTCTGCCCCCAGAGATACGCACCAGCACGGACCTGAGAGCCTTCAGATGGGTGTTAAAAACCTGGCTCTTTGAGCAGGCTGGCCTAGGCTGATACAAGATTTTAACTGTCTCCCGTTTTAAATTGGGTTTTAAATATTTGGGGTTCTTAATTAGTTATGGGGGAGGGTAAACTTTTAATTATAACAGCCTAAATTATTTAATTCATTTTAATTTTTGTATAATGTATTGGGGTAGGATCGGCTGTGCACCGCCCTGAGTCCTTCGGGAGAAGGGCGGTATATAAGTACTTAAAATAAAATAAAATAAAATAAGAATAAAACAATCAAAGGAGTTAAAAAGCTAAAACCATTTAAAATCAATTAAAAGCCCTACAAGTAACTCTAGGCCAGACTGGCTTGATGGAATAGGTGGGTCTTCAGCGCGCACCGGAAGGTTAATAGGTCAGGGATGGTTCTCATCTCCGGGGGTAATTCGTTCCAGAGGGAGGGTCCTCCCAGAGAGAAGGCCCGCACCCTCGGGGCCGCCAGCCGGCACCGTCCAGCCGGCGGCACCCCGAGGAGGCCCGACAGCTACTGTTTCTTGGCCCTAGGAAGGAAGCAAGGGCTAACCACTTCCCCAAAAGTTGCCAAGGAAACTGCCGGGACTTGTCCTGGCAGTTATTTTGAGTCAAAACTGATTGGAAGGCATTTTTTTAAAAAATAGATTCTTCAGGGCCTTTGGCTGAATTCCATCTAGAATGCTTACCTTTGATAGGAACCAATATCATCGTTCAACCAGTCTTCAAATGCTTTATCGGAAGTGGGGCCAGCATTCTGAGGTTGCCCCCCAGAGCTTCTGCACACACACACAAAAACCCACATTAAAAATGAAATCACAGAAAGACGACTCCTATTAAATTACAAACACGGGGTTTTTTTTTTTTGTCTCACAGTATGACATGAAAGATGCCACACTACTATTAACCTGGAAAAGTTGGGCACAAGCACGATCTCTCTCTGAACAGATAATTGCAAATCCACCCTTTGCTCACAAGTAGATTTATTTTTAGTTAATTGGCTTATTTTTCTCTTTGTCAGATTTACATTCTCTTCTTTCTGTTCAGGAGGAACGAGCGATGTAAGCCCTCGCTTACACCTGCACATATGTTCTCTAAATGTTCAGCTGCATTCCTCAAAGGGTTGTGCTTTGGTAGTAAAAAATTAAAGCTTTAAAAGAGGACGCAAAGCAAAAGATGTTTACCGATGAGCTGAGGACAAAGCAACCTTGGGCTGCGGAGGACTCCAATTCCGAGCAGCAGAGGTTTCAATGGACCATTCTTTACCTTCAGCTAACACAGCCACCTAAAGGAAAAAAGGACTTTAAATAAACAAACTCTTTAGTGAAGAGATGGCCCGCCTTTATGACTTATATACGACTTCAGCAACAGAGTGGTCAATGTCTGGAATACTCTACCTGACTCTGTGGTTTCTTCCCCAACCCCCAAAAACTTTAACCTTAGACTGTCTACTATTGACCCTCACCCCCTTCCTAAGAGGCCTGTAGGGGGCATGTATAAGCGCACCAATCGTGCCTACCGTCCCTGCCCTATTGTTTCTTTTTATTTTTCTTATAAGTATCTATCTCATGTATTCAAAGCTATATTTATTCTTATACCTGTATTTTGTAAGCGATTGACAAATCAAATAAATACTAAAAATACTAAATTTGGGGGAAGCCGTTCTTACATTTACTACTGATGCGAGGCTTTTCTGTTGATTGTTATATTTTTCTTCCGCATAGTTACCTCGACATACAAGCGTGACGGAGCTTGCCATAAGAGTTGTGTGACCGAGCTGATTTTACGACTTTTGCAGTGGTCGTTAAGCAAGTCCTTCAGACATTAAGCAAATCGATGGTTTGCTATGGCTGTAGTTTGCCCAAATCCGGAAGTGCTGGCTCTCAACAAAATTTCTTGTAAAATGTGGTCATGTGACCACACATCACATACAATCACAGGGAATGGTTGCATATGCGGCCAATTGGCTTGAGGTTCAGTCAATGGATGGTAAATAACTCCAAGGTAGCTCCATCCTAATTAAGTAGCCACTCTTAAGTCGAGCACTAGCAGTTGAGAGAGCTTGTCAGCTCAAAGTGGTAAAACTACTTAATACTCCTGGCTTCCTGTTTCCCCCACAACAACAACAAGCCCAAGATGGAATGGGCTGAGAGGATGTGACTGGCTCAAAGTTATCTATCCAGCTTTCATGCCTAAGGTGGGACTAGAACTCACACTCTCCTGGCGGCCCAAAGTCACCCAAACGGCTTTCATGCCTAAAATGGGACTAGAACTCCTGGTTTCTAGATGAATACATTCAGCAAATGGGCTCTTTCGGCACTAATTTGCTCCCCATCCTTCTATCGCCTCCCAAAAACAGATCTAAAATGTTCAAATCGGTTTGCACTTAGAGGTTCTTGGACCACAAAGGATGTTCCAGAGGGAATGTATGCCTCACAAACCACCCACACGTATTCTGGGAGCTTCGATGACAGCTACACAGAGAGTACAGAAAATTGCAAGGACGCCCACAGTTCTGTCCCAAGGCCTTAAATTAGGAAAACGGACATGGGCTTGCTGACAACTCATAACAGGAGGGGACCACAGTCATCAGTTAAAAGACAGCTTGAAAGAGAAAGAGAAAAATAAAAATAAACAGCCAGTGCCAGTAAGAAATCTCAGTGCTAATGGCAAGAACGGCTGGGTGAATTTCAAGAAGGGAATGCTTCTGACAATTCCAGATCAGCCACAAGGAATCCTGATCTCAGCAAGTTCTTTCCAAACAGCCTCTTACTATTTTTGTTGGTTCAAAAAATGGCACATGCTTTATTTGGGCAGGTGATGTGAATTTGCAGAACCGCAAAAAATGGAACAAGTTGCAGACAAAACACAGTCATGTTCACTTTCCTGCTTTAAAAATAAAAAAAACACCCACCGCTTTCCTGAAAAAGAGACACTCTTCGATAATAGCTAAGGGATACACAAAACATTGTGGCTGTGAAGTGTGGTGGGTTCAAAGCAATCACACCTTGATGGTTCTGAGAAATGAAATACCTGCATTTTGCTGAGATTTTTTATTCTGGCCTGAGCCAAACCTTGGCTCTTTAGAACGATGCAGATTTGAGAAGGGATGTGCAAATTATTCCTTCTTTAAACTCCTTCAATCGAAAAGGGTGCAGTTGGGACATTTCAAGTGTGAAAGTCAAACTAGTGTGAAACAATATACTTTTTTTTGCTTCCTGCACTGCCTTCATAATAGCAATAGCACTTACACTTACATACCGCTTCACAGTGCTTTTACAGCCCCCTCTAAGCGGTTGACAGAGTCAGCCTATGGCCCCCAACAATCTGGGTCCTCATTTTACCCACCTCGGACAGCTGGAAGGCTGAGTCAACCTGGAGCCTGGTGAGATTTGAACTGCCAAATTGCAGTCAGCTGACAGTCAGCAGAAGGAGCCTTCAGTACTGCACTCTAACCACTGCGCCACCGTGGCTCTTTTAAATAGCCGTTTAATACCCTAAACTACAAGTAGTCCTCGACTTACAATCACAGCTGACCCCCAAATTTCTGTTGCTAAGTGAGACATTTGTGAAGTGAATTTTGCACCATTTTATGACCTTTCTTGCCACCGTTAAGTGGCTCGCTGCAGTTAAGTTAGACACAGGGACGTTAAGTGAATGTGGCTTCCACACAACGACTTTGCTTGTCAGAAGGTCGCAAAAGGGGGATCCCCGGGGACACTGCAACCGTCATAAATATGAGTCAGCTGCCAAGCATCTGGATTTGGATCACCTGACTGTGAGGATGCTGCAATGGTCGTGTGAAAAACCATCACTTTTTTCAGTGCTGCTGTAACTTTCAGCTGTCATTCAACAAACCGCTGTAAGCCGAGGACCACCTACTGTATATAAACTCAAGTGTTCTGTTGATCAATAACTTCATGCTGCAGAAGTCAAAATAGAGAAATTCTGATGCTGTAAATCGGTCTCTTTCTAATCTTGATGTAGATCACTTAATATTCATAGAAATGCAGAATCAAAAATGGGGAGTTTTCAAAAAAAATAATCAACCGTGTTTCCCCCCAAAATAAGACCACCTTATAATATTTTTGGCTACCAAAAAAGGCACCAGGTCTTATTTTTGGGGTGGGGTGGTTGGGGAGGGATATTGTCCACAGACTCACCTCACTTGCGTGCCTCACCCCCCAGCCTTCTTTTCGCTGTCAGAGGCCTTCAGGAACTTCTTCAGCTTGAGATAGTTGTAGCCAAGCCTCGCACACTTTGACCCATTTCTTCTGCAGCTAGCAACTTTTCTGAAGGCCTCTTGCTGATAAAAGAGCTCCGGAGCTCTTGTTATCGGCTCCAGAGACCTTCAGGAAAGCCCTACTGGCCGCAGAAGAAATGGGTCGAGGTGAGCGACGCTTGGCTACAACTATCCAAAAGTAAGTAGTAGGGCAGCTCCACGCACACCCCCAATCCTCACCCTAGCTTAATTTTTACCCGTCCACCCTGGAGTGGGCGGGATCTTCATTAGGGCTTATTTTGGGGGTAGGGCTTATATTGGGCGCACCTGTAATAAAATCAAGCTAGGACTTACTTTCTGAGTAGGTCGTATTTTGGGGGAAACGCGGTAGGTCCAAGAACGTTGAAAACGTGCTGAATCGGATTTACCTTATCTCTGAAGAGTGCCGCAGCTCTGCTGTTGTACTTCTCTTGCAGCGACCAACAAGGGTCATAATCATCTTGAGACTCCAAAAACTCTCGGAATTTAAGGTTACCGCCGGCCTTCATTTTCTCCAGTTCGATGTCTTTCCACTTGTCCATTGTGACAGACCGCACAAAACTGTAAAACACAATTCAACGGCTTTTCAATATGCTGGTAGAGCCATCGGTGTTGAAACAACTATTTATTTATTGAGAAAATGTATTGATTGATTGTATTTATTTTGAATACGTATTTGGCTTCCTATCTTACATAAGGGTAACAGCTTACAATCATAAAAAAAAATAAAAGTGTTTAAAGATAAAGAGCATAAATAAAAATACCACAGACAGCCAAATACAAGTAAAAGATAGCCCAATTAAAGGCCCAATGAAAAAATGGGGAGGGCGGAAGCAGGATGGAGGGAAATGATATCTGTAGTTAATCAAACTACAGACCCCTCCCCCTCCCCGAGAACTTCCAAAATTCTTGGAGCAAACAGCAGAAATAAATTTGCAATCATGCAAAACTTAACCCTTAAAAATCTGGCTCGGCCAGTTGGCGTGGGGTCTCGATAGAGAATCTGGAGGCTGGAGGTGGTTGGTGCAGTAACAGAGAAGGTGTAAAACCCCAGGGGAATCAGAAAATCCAGGCAGTTCAGGTGAGCAGGAAGATTTATTGCAAGCTTCAACTCTCTATAAGAATTGGAGCTAGTAACTGACTAAGGAAACTGGTGGTAAGAGTCAGTGCAATTCATGGAGGGATGAACTTAGATCTCTTGTGGGTGCAAAGGGAGCAGTGGATGGGATTCAAATTTTTTTACTACCGGTTCTGTGGGCGTGGCTTGGTGGGTGTGGCAGGGGAAGGATACTGTAAAATCCCATTCCCTCCTCACCCCACTAACCTGCTTTCCAGCTCCGTTCTCCTGTGCAGGGCAACCAAAGAAGAGCCAGCCAATCAGCTGGGACTCAGGAGGCAGAGAATAGATAGGGGCGGGGCCAGTCAGAGGTGGTATTTGCCGGTTCTCTAAACTACTCAAAATTTCCGTTACCGGTTCTCCAGAACTGGTCAGAACCTGCTGAATATCATCTCTGAAAGGGACTCTAAACTGATGACAAATTTGATGCTCCAAACTCATGGTCTTATATTTAATATTTTGCCATTTTCATCTGTTTTTATATCTTATTATACATCTATTTTTTTATTTTATTGTAAGCTGCCCAACATCGCTCTCAAAACAGCAAGATGGGTGGTATATAAATTTAATGCATAAATAAACAATTTACATAAATAAAAAGCTATCCAGGCTAGAAAGTATAGGAGGGAAGAGGCCCCTGTCCTTTGGGAACACCTTTTCTCCCGAGATCCAGCAAGCCACTTTTGGAAAAGCCTTGGATAGCATGAGGTTGAACAGCAGCGAAACGGTATAAACATGTAAGGGGTGTATTTTATTTTGGGGCATGCCTGAAATTTTGAGGCTGGTTTAATGGTTTTTATTATTGTTTCTAATCCAGCAAGGGCTACATTATAGAAGATGGACAACTAGATAAATCTGTTCAGTCAATAAATAAAAACAAGGAAATTAATAGGGCACAACGATTTCTTGTATTATTAATGCATAATCAATGACCAACCTCAGATGAACTCCCAAGCCTCTATGTTTTCCTGAGCACTCCAGACAGATCCAGATTCCATAAGTCACACTCACCCACTGGGGGTTAAATGCACCACACTCAAAACAAACCTGTAAAGAGAAGGCGGTTAGTGTTAATTTTGAGATAATTTTGACTTTTCCACAGTAAGCCTAGGACTCTTATCCCAACTTGAAAGTCGGCTGGGTGACTTAGAGCTAATCACCAGGAGACTTGAGAGTTCTAGTTGAAGGGTGGGATTTATTTATTTATTTAAATTTTGATACCGCCCCCTCTCCCAAAAAGGGACTCGGGGCGGTGTACAGCCTACTAAAAAACGAACAATATGTACAGTTAAAAACAAATTAAACAGAATTGATCCGGCCGAAATCCCATCAAGTACAAAATATTACCAAAATTTAAAATTCAAGGATTATATTAAAAATTTAAAACCTAATTAATTTAAAACCCCAAGAACCGTTTACTGGGCCAGGCTGGCCTGCTGGAAAAACAGGGTCTTTACTGCGCGCCGGAAGGTCTGGATGTCGGTAATGGTCCGTATCTCCGGGGACAGATCATTCCACAGGGAGGGGGCCCCCACAGAGAAGGCCCGCACCCTCGGGGTCGCCAACCGGCAACGATCAGGCGGCGGAACCCCAAGGAGGGCAACCCTGTGGGAGCGCAGTGGGCGGAAAAGGCTGTTGATGGCAGCAGGTGGTCCCGTAAGTATTCAGCTGGTTCAGGTGAACCAGATGTTAAATTTACATCTGGTTCACTGAACCAATAGTTGAACCAACCGGATGGCCCCTCCCACCCCACCTTGCCCTCTCCTCCCCTCCCTGGAGTCTCCACGCAGCCCGTTTTGGATGCAGGGTCCATGTGGAAGTTTGGGAGGCGAAAAACGGCCCTCCTGGAAGTTCCGGAAGTCTGGAAACGGGCCTGTTTCTGACTTCCGAAGGGCCCCCGGAAGGTCGTTTTTGCCCTCTAAGAGGCCTGAGGGAAACCTCCGGACTCTGGGAAGGCAGAAAACGGCCCTCCCACAAGTCCAGAAATAGGACTGTTTCTGGCTTCCGGAGGGCCTCTGGAGCCCGGGGGAGGCCATTTTCACCTTCCCAGAAGCCCGAGAGAAGCCTCCAGACTCTGGAGAAGGCAAAAAATGGCCATCCTGGAAGCCACGCCCACCATGGTCACGCCCATCCAGCAACCAGTCAGAGAACCGGTTGTTGGGATTTTTGAACCCCACTCCTGTTCTAGTCCCGCCTTAGGCATGAAAGCCAGCTGGGTGACTTTGGGCCAATCACCAGGAGACTGAGAGTTCCAGTCCCGCCTTAGGCATGAAAACCGGCTGGGTGACTTTGGACCAATCGCTGTCTCCCAGCCGAACATACCTCATAGTATTGTTGCTGTGCGGAAAATAAGGGGAGGAAGGAGTATGAGGTGTATTGACCACCTTGATTTACTGAAAAAGTAACAATGGCAGGATAAAAATCCAATAAATAAAAAAGTATAAAAATAACAAGCAGCGTTCATAAAAATACTATTAGGCAAAATCAAGCTTAGGTATGTCTGTTAATATAAAGACTCTCCCAGGGGACCACCACTTTGAAGTAATGAATCACAAGAAGGTATGGAGGGACAGACAGACAATTTGGTGTAACAATGAAAGTAGAGGGACTGGAAAACCAGGATTTCTGATCTATCCTCAACCACTGAAGCGGAGCAGGTGGCTATGGTTATCTCTCAATCCAATCTACCTCTCAGAATTGTTGCTATTGTTAAAAAATGGGGGTATGCTCATTTTCATAAGTCACCTTGAATAGTACAAAGCATAGCAGGGAAATAATAGAATGGAATAGAATAGAATGGAATGGAATGGAATGAAATAGAATTAGAATGGAATAGAATAGAATAGGATTAGAATGGAATAGAATAGAATTAGAATTAGAATGGAATGGAATAGAACAGAATAGTTTATTGGCCAAGTGTTATTGGACACACAAGGAATTTATACTAAATACTTTATATTAAATAAATACTAAAAATGATGATGATTGATGACGACGACGATGAAGTTTGGTTAGATGCAATGATGAAAGAAATAGGTTTTGCGAAGACAGTTCAATGTTTATAGCAAAAAACTGCTTCCAACAACATAAAAGGAGGCACTACATTTGGACACCATCCAAATCAAACCGACAATTTAATAGGAAACAGAAGATGGAAAATCTAATCCAATCAGCCATCACACATACAGATTCTGATACAGACTTTGCATTATTTAATATGGGACAAAACTAGACAATTGAAGTCAACAGGCAAGATTTTGAACTAGAAAGTCAGAGCAAAGGAGAAAATCAATCCAAAGACATTTTATATGTCTGGAAAAGAATCCGAAGAACTATGGAAAAAGACTAGAGAGCCTGTAAAAACAAAAAAGAAGAAAAAACCCATAATGGTTAAGAAGTGGGATTAGGAATGGAGAAATTCAGGTTCAAGCCCATCTTCAACCTTCTTTGATAGCTTTGGACCACTCCCTCCCTCACTCTCAGCCCTTTCAAAGATAAAAAAGATTTAAAAGGTTTTTCCGGAAGAAAATTATCACAATAGTTAGGAAAAGATGGAAGATGAAAGCTTCGGGACAATAAGAGAGAACTTAGTTTAACACCTAGGAGACAAACAGCATGGAAAAATTATTTCAATAAGAATGTTGGGAAAGAGAAGACAACAACAAAGAAGAGCAGAAATAGTTTTGAAAGAAGACTGAGAGATGAGAGGAAAATTTACAGCTGGGGTAATCACAAAAGAGATTTAAGAGAGGCGTAATAGGATGAACGAAGGTCAAAAAAAAAAGAGAGATTATATTAAACTTTTAACAAGCAGGATTAAAGAATTATGAAGTCATCTGTAGAGAGAGAGACAGACCGCATTGGAAAGCGAAAAGGGGAAAAACAACACAGCAGTTGTCAAACAGCAAACTGCCAAGGGCAGAGAAAATAATCACATAAAACTGTTTTAAAGCTTCAGGAGAATAGGCAATTAAAGGGCTAACTGTTCCGTATCAGCAGAGCACAAGGCTATGCTGCCAGGAGGCTGGAAAAGGGGTGTATGCCCATACTGAAGGGAAAAAAATAAAATAACACAATTACAGTTAGTCCTCAACTTACAACGGTTCATTTAATGACCGTTCAAAGTTACAGCGGCAGTGAAAAAAATGAGCTATGGCCATTTTGCACACCTAGGACCACTGTAGCATCCCCCCTTGGTCACGTGATTTACATTCGGTTGCTTGGCAACTGAGTCACATTTATGATGGTTGCAGTGTCTGGGAGTCACATGATCCCCCTTTGCGACCTTCTGACAACCAAAGTCCCTGGGGAAGCCAGATTCACTTCACGACCGTGTTACTAATTTAACAAATGCAGTGACTCACTTAACAAAGGTGGCGAGAAAAGTCGTAAAATGGGGCAAAACTCACTTAACAAATTTTTCACTTAGCGACATAAATGTTGGGCTCAATTGTGGTCGCAAATTGAGAACTACCTCTATAAAGATCTTACAAAAAAATACAGCCATACGTGATGGGGGAAAAAGTTCAAATTTAACTTTCCATCATTTGCTTAGTTCAAAGTTACAAAGGCACTGAAAAAAGTGACTTATAACCGTTTTTCACACTTGCGACCACTGCATCGTTCATGGTCACACAAACAAAATTGGGGCCTTTGGCAACTGCCATGTACTTATGGCAATTGCACTATCCTGGGATCATGTGATCACCATCTGCAACCCTCCCAGGCAGCCTCCAACAAGCAAAGTCAATAGGGGAAGCCCTTCGCTTAATGACTGCTTGATTCACTTAACGACTGCCGTGATTCGCTTCACCACCATGGCAAAAAAAAAAAAAAAGGTCGCAAAATGGGGCAAAGCCCATTTAAACAACTGCCTTGCTCAGCAATGGAAATGTTGGGCTCAATCGTAGTCGTAAGTCAAGGACTATCTGTATGAGGTGACTGTTCTCTTACCCCCAAGCCCACAGCTTCAGGAGAGATGCTCAAGGAACAGTGAGGGAGGAAGGAGATATCCCCTCAGCCAGTCAGATCACCCAATCAATTCTGGGGTGACAGATGTGGCAGCCAGATCATTCTCATGCCCTGGAAATCAGCTCAGGCCAGATAAAATTATGTAAATATGAAACTGATGCTCAAGCCGGAGAAAAAGACAGACACGGAGCTACTGCATTGAAAGGGCAGGTGATGACGATTTAAAAGCCAGGATTTATTTTGTGGCATCAAACCCCAGAATCTTCCAATGCTTTTCAACTGTGGGTTGAGTTTCTGGGGAATTAATGCCAGGCCTGCTTTTTGCATATTAATAACAATTCTGGCCAGGGTTTTAAGAAAGCATCTGTGGAAATCTGGACTAGCTGTGGAAAAACAAATCTGACATTTTGGGGGAAAAATCAGAAGAAAGACACAATTAATGGTAGACGAGAGAAGGAACATAACTGATTAGTAGGAAGATTAATCCTAATGCAAGGAAGTATTAGTTTACCATTAACATTCCCAGAACCAGTAAACATTCCTCAGCAAATCCAATGAAAGCAGACAGGAATGCATGTTATCAAAAGCTAACTTCTAGGCGGTATATAACAAATGTAGTATACCAGCGGTGTCAAACTCAGAGCCCACGGGCCGGATCCAGCCCGCGATGACTTAAAACTGGCCTGTTGGGCCAACCTGGAAATATCGAGGGACCAGCCTGCGGTGCCTCTAGCAGCTAAAATGGGCCACATGCGCCCCCCCCGGCACCTTGTTTTCACCCTCCATGGCCTCCTATAGCACTCTGCCGGTAGAAACCGGGCCGAAGACCGGGCCGAAATACTGGCCCAAAGCAGGCCCCAAAATAGGCCAAAAATGCCCCCCAAATGGGCTGAAAAATAGGCCCCAAACAGCCCGAAAACGGGCCACACAACCTGTTTTCGGTCAGCAGTGCTGCAGGAGGCCGCCATGGAGGGCGAAAATGAAGCGCAGGACTTCCCACACTGCCACCATCCCACCCCCTTCATGCAGCCCGCAGAGAACTACAATGCTGATCCGGCCGTTGAAGATATCCAGTTTGATATCCCCGTTAGTATACTATTAACTCAAGCCATCCACAAAAATACTATTTCTACTCTTGCTATTTTTTGGTCATTTTAAATAGCCTCTGTGTCAGGAGTCCAGCAATCGCTTTAATTAAATCATGATTCTCGAGCCAAACTTCAAAAAACTTCAAAGGATTCCTTAAAGGCGATATACTGGCCCTGCCCTGTATGAAGCCAACTCTAGCCTACGTCATTTACAGTCCCCTGGGACCCTATTTCCCCCCTCCGTCCTGGGTGTGTCATAAATCAGATTCTCCAACTGAGCACATTCACAGGCTGGGTGTCATTATTCACGTTCTCCAATTCAATATATTTGGGGACAAAATATCTGGTAGTTTAGTTACAATCTTTTAAAGATAAGAGTTGGAATGTACTTTCGCTTCGAAATTGCTGCACTGCTCTTCCAGATTTCCTCCCTCCCCCCTTTTTTTTTATGGCAACTACTAAAACAGGCACAGGAATGTTTTATGAGTTGACACTCTAGATTAGCCACAGGTACGCTCAACGATCAAAATTGTTTTAGTGGGAGGAGTGCCAGGAGGTTATTTAATGAAATACAGTGAATAAGTGATTCGTGTTTAAAAATGGAAAGCAAGCTAAACTTATACCAGTTCAAGACAGCCGCACGTTCCAAAACAAATCTTGCTAAAGGATCAAATGTTTTGAGAGGATGGGTAAAAACACTTCACTCAAGGATATTTTTCTGAAGATTAAAATTTCCTTCAGAAGCATTTTTCCTGCCTCACAGTATGGGCAGCTATGGAGGGACTGTTGTGATGCTGCCATACAAACAAACACCCCCCCCCCCCCGAAATGTATTTTCTTACTGCATTGGGATTTTCTTTTATTTATGACTGTGAAGTATGTTGTGCCTAACTAAAAAACAACAACACATGGTCAGCACAGGTAGTCCTCAACTTTTACTATTTATTTATTTACTATTACTATTAACCTTCTCATCACTCCTTATCACCCATCCCCTCCCACTTGTGACTATATGATGTAATTTTGTCGCTTGTATCCTTACGATTTATACTGTTTCCTAGTATGATTTGATTGCTTATTGTACCCTACGACTATCATTAAGTGTTGTACCTGATGATTCTCGACTCTTGGTGAATGTATCTTTTCTTTTATGTATACTGAGAGCATTTACACCAAGACAAATTCCTTGTGTGTCCAATCACACTTGGCCAATAAAGTATTCTATTCTATTCTATTCTTATAACAGTTCATTTAGTGACCGTTCAAACTTACAATGGCACTGAGAGAGACTTATGACCATTTTTCACACTTACGACTGTTACAGCAACCTCATAAGTCACATGATCGAAATTCAGGCTCTTGGCAACTGCCTCATGTTTATGACGGTCACAGGGTCCCGGGGTCACATGATCCCCTTTTGCGACGTTCTGACAAGCAAAGTCAATGGGGAAGATAAGGTTCCCTTAACAATGGTGTCACTACCTTGACAACAGCAGTGATTCATTTAACAACTGTGGCAAGTTAGATCGTAAAATGGAGTTACATTCGCTTAACAAATGTCTCCCGCAGCAACAGAAATTTTGGGCTCCATTGTGGTCGCAAGTTGAGGACTACCTGTATTTATAAACAAGAAATATTTGGCATTTTCAGGAATAGCACTTAGCAATAGCACTTAGGCTTATATACCGCTTCACAGTGCTTTACAGCCAGGGATGGGCTTCAAATTTTTTAGCAAGGGGCTCTCTGCCCTAATGACTGACTGGGTGGGCGTGGCTGGGTGGTCATGTGACTGGGTGGGTGTGCCAACTCGACGTCACTTCTTTACGCTAATTACCTAAAAAAGATGTATAGCAAAAAGTTGTTTATTATTTCGTGCATTTAATACTTAAATAAAAGACTGGGTGAAACCAGGCTTAATAGCAGTGACTGTGAGAAGGATCTTGGAGTCTTAGTGGAGTTTCTGGTGAGTTACCTGATTCTTATTATTTAAGAATTAATCCCCTCGGAAGCTAGTGGCTATGCTACTTGATTTTCGCAATGGCTCTCCCTCCCAAGCGCTGAGTGGATTGTTTATCTAGCTTGTAACACTTTTACAAGGTGTGAAATGCTCTTGGCTGAATGCCCAGAAGTTCAATTAAACTTATTAAGAGCTTTCCCTTGCTGCTTGTCTTTCTGAGGTTATTGGGGGCTCTCTGAGCCCCGCACATCTTAGCTAGGGGCTCTCTTGAGTCCCTGCGAGCCCCCAGCAGCCCACCCCTGTTTACAGCCCTCTCTAAGTGGTTTACAGAGCCAGCCTCTTGCCCCCAACAATCTGGATCCTCATTTTACCCACCTCAGAAGGATGAGTCAACCTTGAGCCGGTGAGAATCGAACTGCCGAACTGCTGGCTGAAGAAGCCTGCAGTACTGCACTCTAACCACTGCGCCACCATGGCTCAGTCTTGCAAACAATGTGAGTCATACCGTTTAGTTAGAAAGACTGATACTTTGCAACAAATTAACCCAATAATTTGCATGGGTAATATAATAACCATATGCATTAATTATCTAACATGAGCTGGAGTTGATTAATCATTATGGGGCTGAGCAGATAACCCAAGCTACTTACATTGTTTTCATCTTGCACTCTCACTTCTTTAAGGACTTTCCTTGATCTTGGACTTGCCATGGTCCTGCAGGAGAGAAACAATAGATGCAAACAAAATTCAGACAACAGAGGAGTTTATGTCAGGCGCAAAAAAATCAGGACCACATATTAAGTTAAGATAATTTATTGCTCATATCTGTACACAAGGATTTAGTCAACTAACAGTCAGCACTAAATTGACCATATATAAAGAGTAAATGGCTGTCAACCATCCCATTGGCCTGTACAGCAAAAGAAACTTTTAGAATATTTTTATTACCAGGAGTAAAACTTTAATGACAGATCCATACAGGCACTGAAGAAGCTAAGCCCGTTCTAAAATTTTGGCACACAGCACGGTATAGTCAAACCTCCTTTTCCTTCCCCGGGCTGCTAGTGTCCACTGTCCACCAATTCATGTTAGACATTTTGTTTTGGGAAAATAGTCTGTACCTTTTAAAAGCCTTCAGCTTATGACCTTGAGTTACCAAGACTTCTTCAGGCAGCAAACGGCTCACATAGATTCTTTCTCTCCCTCTCCAATCACACACCTCCCCCTTCCCTTAATTTCTTTGTCAAGCTGCGAGCAGAAAGAGATAGATTGCGAATCACCCTTGATGTGGACATTCAAGAAGGGTTGGAATTAGACCATTTGTGAGAACATAAGGATTCCAGGCTGATTCCTCACTTGACTCCACCCCCATGCTTTGCCTCTCCTCCTACAGTTTAGCAGAAAATGCTACAGGGATCCCTGGTTTGTCACTCTGAAAGCAGCTGGGAGATCAAATATGAATTATGTCTCATTAATATCACAGCATTAATATCAATAAGATTATCCGCTATCGCAGCTTGAAGTAGTACTTTTGACCATGATCTACTTGCAGTGACAAAACACAATTAATGCCGGATAGGAAGGGAAAAAACAGGCCACGTTCTCACATTCTGCAAATCATGCTTTGAAAGGGAACCAAGATTTAAATAAATATTGTCAGGGAAATGTTATTTCTGCAATGAAAAAGATGAAGAGAGTAATTTCAGTGGAACATTATGAGAGATGCTTGCACATGAACAGTTTTTAAAGCAGGCTTTGCATTTTTTAAAAGAATGAACTTTTATTTAACTGACACCATTTTGAAAGATGCATATTCACAACTTGGAAAATCCAAAATGTTTTAAACTTTAACTGGTAACTCAACAAAATATTATTTAAAAAAAACACCCGTATGCTTTTATCATTTTTTGTCAATAAAAACCAGAGTTGCAGCAAATGTTTTAAGGAAAACCAGAACATCTGCTGGAGCCTCCTATCCCACGTGAGAAAAGGTGAGAGGGGACTTGAAGGCAAGTATTTTTGTAAAGATTCCCATCTGGTGGAACTGATAGAAGTCCATTTCTAATATTTAGGGAATTAAAAAACCTGGCTTTTTTCAGTTTTTAAAATTGTGGCATGAGAAGTGATTGCACTTGAGGTGAGTAGTATTTATATACTACAGTATATTAATAATGATCTGATGAGGAGGTTCCTGTGGAACTGAGGTTATTAAAATGCGCTTATTTATTTACACGTCAATTTAGATGCTGCTGATTGTTGTTGCTATTTTTTGCTGCGGGCTGCTTAGATATGCCCCAACTGAAGCTGCGAAAACCTAAAATCAAAACAAATCTGGGCAGTCAATAAGTATTTCGCAAGGAAACCTGTACAATCTGAAAGAACAGGCGATGGGGTGGCTTCAGAAAGGTGACTTCTTGGTACTTGTCTATGTTTCAGATTTGAAGCTGTCATTTCTTTTAAATGAATGCTATAATGAAAGTGCTGTCAAGGTGCTAAGCTTTGTGGAATACATGGAGGCTTGCCAAAAAGAGAGGGAGGGAGGGAGGGAGAGAGAGGGAGAGCAAGAAAAAAATTAAAAGAACAGAAAAGACAAGATGAAGAGAATTAGACTGCATTATTTTTGGCCACCCCTCAGTGGCATCTTTTTTCTTTTAATGAAACAAAGCAATTAAAACTTTGCAAAACAGACTGGAGTGAAATGAAAGGGAATCCCAAATCTTTATGAGGAATGTAGACTTGCAGTCCACACACCATCGAGTTCCCAAGATCAAAAACATTCCCTTAGTGACTGATCAAATCCTTAGAAATACTTAAAATCTTGCGCTTTTAGAAGTTATTTATTTACGTATGTAAATAATTTAAGATATGTATTCATATTCCACCATTAGCTCTCGCCTCACAATCAGGAGGCTGTGAGTTTGATTCTAGGTAGAGGCAGATATTTCTCTAAACTCCACATTGGCGATAGGAAGGGCATCCGGCCAGTAAACACATTGAGTTGCCCAGACTCCATCCCTGCAAGGGATTATGGGGACATTAAAAGATGATGAGAGAAAGATTCATTTTTTATTGTGTGCCAATATATACACAGAAAATTGACAATAAAGGTTATCTTATCTCTCTCCCATCTTTAAAAACATGCTGAAAGATGGACATGCATTGAACATTTAATGGGACTGAAATTAATAGAAGAAAAAAATATATTATCTATTCCAGTAATAAATTACAGGTCATAAAAAATCTATGGCTTATTAAATCCAAGTTAGGACCTACATACTGTATCATACATTACAAGGGCAATTTGAAATTCTACGCTTGAAGGAATTCTGTGGGTGGGTTGCTAAGCTGCTCTTACCAGATGCCCAAAGATAGTGAAACATAAAAGAATAGCAGAAAGAACATTCTGGCGATGGGGTTAAAAGGAGAATCTTAAATAAAATAAAATAAAAATCCTATTTCTAAGCAGTGTGTGAGGAGAATTTACAAGCTGTTTAATTAACGCCACATCATTGCACAACAACAGGGTTCCTAAAAACCCATTTCAGATCAAAAGACACTGACAGCTAATCCAGAAAAACTCACACAGCTTGGACTACAGCAGTGGTGGCTAACCTTTTTGGGCTCCTGTGCCAAAAATTGTGTGCCGCTTCCACGCTCGCATGCCAGCACCCAGAAGGCTCCCCCACGCCCCCATGCATGCGCGCACAATTCCCCCCCCGCTCCCGCCACCTTACCTGAACTGTGCCTCACAGCTGATTTTTGGCCAGTTTAAGGCCTTTTTCGGCTCCCCAGAGGCTTGAGAAAGGCTTCTGCAGGCCGAAAACTAGTCCCGTTTCGTCACTTCTGGTATTTTCAGAAAAACAGGAAGTGATGAAACGGAACTAGTTTTCGGCCTGCAAAGCCTGCAGAAGCCTTCCTCAAGCCTTTGGGAGGACGAAAAAGGCCTCAAAACTCACTGAAAATCAGCTATGAAGTGCGCACATGCGCAGTGAGGTAAGTTTGCCTGCAGCTCGCGTGCCAGGAACAAATGGCTCTGCATGCCACCTGTGGCACCCATGACATAGGTTCACCATCACAGGACTGTAGTAAAGCTATTTTTAATTAAGACATTCTTTGTCAGGATTTCTTGAATTCAAGTAATCCTCAACTTACAACCACAATTGAGCCCAACATGTACGCTATTAAGTGAGAAAACTGTTAAGTGAATTTGCCCCGTTTTACAATTTGTCTCACCACATTTGTTAAGTGAATCACTGCAATTCTTAAATCAGTAAGATGGCTGTTAGATGAGCCTGGTTTCCCCATTAACTTTGCTTGTCAGAAGATTGCAAAAAGGGATCACAGAATTCCTGGACACTACAACCATCATAAATGTGAGTCAGTTGCCAGGCATCTGAATTTTGATCACACGACCATGGGAATGCTGCAGCAGTTGTACGTGTGAAAAATGGTCGTTAAGTTACTTTTTTTCAGTGCCTCTGTAACTTTGAATGGCCACGAAATGAACTGTTGTAAGTCGAGGACTACCTGTATTCAGTCCAGAATGAAAACAGAAAATAGTTCATTCTCACATTTTTGAAAGGATATGCAGTAGAAGTAGTACTCAGCTTACAACTACAATTAGGGAGCCAGAATTTCCATTGCTAAGTAAGGTGGTTGTTAAGTGAACCACGCTCAATTTTGCCATGATTGCTAAGCAAATCACTGCAGTTCTTAAGTGAATCTGGCTTCCCCATCGATTTGCTTGGTGGAAGCTGGCTGGGAAGGTCACAAGTGGCGATCATATGACCCCAGGATGCTGCAACCATGGCAAATACATGCCAGCAGTCATGTGCCTGAATTTTGATCACGTGACCGAGGGGAAGCTCAGCTGTGATGGTCGTGTGAGGACCGCTTGTAATTCACTTTTTTCAGGGACTTTATCACTTCAAACAGTTGTTAAATGAACTGTTTTAAATCAAGGACTATTTGTATTTTCAAAATAATGGCTTTTCTATGAAGTATCTTCCCAAAGCTGACAGGAAAGGGTTTCTGCGTCACTTTTAGCTAGTTTTAAGGCTTGTGTTGATCTCCACTGAATGTGGCTTAATAGCAATAGCACTTATATACCACTTCACACTGCTTTTACAGCTCTTTCTAAGTGGTTTACAGACAGCGTATTTGCCCCCAACAATCTGGGTCCTCATTTTACCAACCTCGGAAGGATGGAAGGCTGAGTTAACTTTGAGACGGTGAGATTCGAACTGCCAAACTGCTAGCAAGTGGCAGTCAGCAGAAGTAGCCTGCAGTACTGCATTCTAATTACTGCGCCACCACAACCACCCCGGAGTCCTGACAAATTTAAAAATGATAATCAATTGCAGTCTACTAGTGTAGAAGAATTGTTCATCCATGTTCTATGTGACTGCCAATCACACTGCTTGGTGGTAATTACGCCCAGTTTAAGAACCGTGGTTCTACAGCAGCAGAAATCTAAAGTTAGCGATAGGGATATCTGCTCGCATATGTCCCAAAAATGCTTTTTCAAGAGGCAACTGGACTTTCTGGTTTTTCTTTGAAGACGTTTTGCTTCTCATCCAAGAAGCTTCTTCAGCTCTGACTGAAGGATGGTAGGGAATGGAAGGAATTATACTCCTTGCAGACAGCTGGTCATTTGCATTTTTTTCAGAGAGCTGTTGAGATTGGCAATAGTAGTGAATATCAGGTGTAGGATGAGGGCGAAGATTTATTCTCCGAGCTTGTGGGTTGGTTTCTGAATATTTCGTAACCAGACTGGGCAGTGGAGATACCACTATAAAGCCTTAGTAAGACCACACCTAGAGTACTGCATGCAGTTTTGGTCACTGCAACCCAACAGGACAGACACAGACTTCAGAGGATAATGAGGACTGCAGAAAAAACAATTGCTACCCACCTGCCTTCAATTGAGGACCTGTATACTGCACAAGTCAAAAAGAGGGCTGTGAAAATATTTACAGACCCCTCACGTCCCGGACATAAATTGTTTCAACTCCTTCCCTCAAAACGACGCTACCGAACCCTGCACACCAGAACAACTAGACACAAGGACAGTTTTTCCCCAAACGCCATCACTCTGCTAAACAAATAATTCCCTCAACACTGTTCAACTATTTACAAAATATACACTACTATTACTGTTAATCTTCTCATCACTCCTTATCACCCAACCCCTCCCACTTGTGACTGTAGGACTGTAACTTTGTCGCTTGTATCCTTACGATTTATATTGACTGTTTCCTAGTATGATTTGATTGTTGATTGTACCCTATGGCTATCATTATGATTCTTGATCCTTAACTAATGTATCTTTTCTGTATGTATACTGAGAGTATTTACACCAAGACAAATTCCTTGTGTATCCAATGACACTTGGCCAATAAAGTATTCTATTCTATTCTATTAAAAAAGATGTTGAGACACTAGAAAAAGTGCAGAGAAGAAAGAGCAACCAGGATGATTAGAGGATTGGAGGCTAAAACATATGAAGAACAGTTGCAGGAACTGGGCCTGGCTAGTCTAGTGAAGAGAAGGACCAGGGGAGACATCATAGCAATCATCCAATACTTGAGGGACTGCCACAGAGAGGAAGGGGTCAACTTATTTTCTAAAGCACATGAAGGCCAGACAAGAAATAATGGATGGAAACTGAACAAGGAGAGATTCAACCTGGAAATAAGAAGAAACTTTCTGACAGTGAGAACAATCAACCAATGGAACAGAAGTTGCTTTCGAAAGTTTGTGGGAGCTTCATCACTGGAGCTTTCAAGAAGAGACTGGACTGCCATCTGTCAGAAATGGTGTAGGGTCTCTTGCATGGGCAGGGGGTTGGACTAGATAACCTAAAAGGTCCCTTCCAATTCTTATTCTGTATTCAGGTGTGGGTGTGTCCAGTGTGTATCTTGGAGGTTTATTTGTTTCCTCAGGGTCAGCTGAGTAGTACAAATGGGTGTGGAGTCTTCTTGGAACTGCTGATAGGACTGTGTTGTAGACTGGAGATAGATGATGTTGCATCCTTCCCCCTCTGTTAACAGAGGGATGTTCAATTTTGACACAGAAAAAAAAACAAGAAAGTCCAATTGCCTCTTGAAAAAAGGACCTTTGGAAAAACTATGACCTGGATGACAGAATCTCCATAGGCATCTGATCACATAGCAAATAGGTTTTCCTATGCAGGTAGTCCTCGAATTAGAACAGTTCGTTTAGTGACCACTCAAAGTTACAGTAGCACTGAAAAAAGTGACTTATGACAATTTTTCACATTTGTGACCCTGGCAGCATTCCCATGGTCATGTGATCAAAAGTCAGCTACTTGGGCTACTGACTCATATTCATGACAGCTGCAGTGTCCCGGGGTCACGTGATCCTCTTTTGCGCCCTTCTCCCAAGCAAAGTCAAGGGAGAAGGCAGGTTCACTGAACAGCTGCGTTACTAACTTAACAACTGCATGATTCACTTAACAACTGTGGCAAGAAAGGCCGTAAAAGGGGTCAAAACCCATTTTAACAACTGTCTCACTTAGCAACAGACATTTTGAGCTCAACTGCGGTCATAAGTCGAAGATTACCTGTATATACCTGTCAGCTGGTGCTCCATTCAAAATCCAAGAAAGGAATACTTAAGACTCCGTTAATTAGAGAAAAGATATCTTTAACTGGAAATCAAGTGGTAGCATCAAAGGAATTCTGAATCTGAGAAAATGAGCACGTAAATCACATATACAAAGTGATGGCAACTGTTCCCACCCGCAATAGTTCAAACTGTCCATCCAATAAAAAGTTGCATAGAACTGTCCATCCAATAAAAAGTTGCATAGCTGGCTGGAGAATTCTGGGAGTTGAAGTCCACAAGTCTTAGAGTTGCCAAGGTTGGAGACCTCTGATATAGAACGTCATGTTGGCATCTTCAGGTGGTGATGAGACCTCTCTGTTGACCTTAACATATTTTGATAAAGAGCTGTGCTTGCGCATAGCACAGGAGAAACATAAGCAAGAAACTCCCACCCCCAACTTATAGTTCTTTTTTGTAAAATCCCTAGCTCGCATCCCATAATTATTTTCCCCCTCCTCCTCCCCCCCTCTTACTTATGACAGCCTAAAGATGCAAAGCAAAGGAAGAAAATCTTGAAGGCTGACAATACCATTCAGAAAGAAAGTTCTTTATTCTTCACCCTTATCATTCCTGTTTCAAATTAATTGCCACGTAAACCTGGAGATTAGGTAAGCGTGGATTGATGGCGGGCAGCATGTAATTCTGATGCTTCTGTTGGTTGCTCTTAATTTTAAGCAACCAAAACTTCAAAGCAGTTATGGCTTTTGGGATCTCAAACTACTGGCTAGACATATCATCGTTTAACGATCCCATAATCCCTTGTGGGATGGAGTTTGGGCAACTGAATGGAGCTAGCAGAGTGTTTTAATGGCCGGATGCCCTTCCTGTCACCGATGCGGAGTTTTGTTCAGCAGATATATTCTCAGTGTGCCCAGAGAGAGGAATATCTGCCACTACCTAGGATCAAACTCACAGACTCCTGATTGTGAGACAAGAGCTCCAGCACTCCACTGACTAGACATATGAGTAGCTTAAAAACCTCAGCTTGCACAGACATACTACTTAAGTACATGCTATGGTGGGAGAGGCAGTCGGTATCATGGTTAAGGCCTCAGGCTAGAAACCGGAAGACCGGGAGTTCTAGCCTTAGCGCAAAACCCGCTGGGTGACCTTAGGCCAGTCACTTTCTCCCAGCCCTAGGAAGGAGGCAATGGCAAACAACTTCTCAAAAACCTTGCCAAGAAAACTTCAGGCCCCTGTCCAGGTGGTCTCCAAGAATTGAACACCGATTGAACAGAAGTTAATTTTAAAAAAATCTACCATGCTATTTATTTCAAAGAGAATATTTGGTTAACACATGAAAAAGAACCAGCTACAGATACCAAATGGATTATTCACACAATTCCTCTGTATAAATAAAAAAAATCTCTGCTTTGAGTTTCTACCTTTTTGATCCCTTCAAATGATCCTTAGAACTGGCAAGAGATGGTGCAAATGATTCACGCTTATGTCTTAAGCTTTTTGTCAAGAAAGAGAGCACGCACAGATGTATTGATACTGTAACTGAATCAGCACCTGCTAACTAAACAATGCCAAACACTTTAGAAACGCTCAGTGTGAGAACGACATGCCTCAGAATTTCAAAAGATTAGAAGTTTGGGTAAAAGTCAACGGTATTCTTTTTCCCTGCCTTATTTTTTCATACTCAGCATGGGCTTTAGTCTCATGATATAAAACCAATAAATGGAAACAATTTCATCCTAAAAAATGTTACAGACTTGGAGGGTTGACATACAATGCCAACCAGACAGAAAAGGCTTGACAGCTTTAAGATTGATTTACATCAATTTTCCTCCTTCATATCATCTTTGTGTCACAAGTATCTAAAAAGACAGTGTGCTGACAAATTAGTCTGCTGATCTGCAAGGTCATCACATTCACAACCAGGAATTTCTAAGAAACTAAGGCAAAAGGCCAAAAACTTTGGCCCAGTCACAATCTCTCTCTCAACCCCACACACCTTACAGAGTTGTTGTTGTTGTGGGGAAAATTGGAGAAAAGAAAAATTAGGTTATAATCGCCAACTTGAGTTATTTATAAAAATAGTAATGGTGGAATATGAATCATCTTCTTTTAACGACCCCATAATCCCTTGCAGGGTGGAGTCTGGCCAATTGAATGAAGCTGAGTGTTTTAATGGCCGGATGCCCTTCCTGTCGCCAATGCAGAGTTTTGTTCAGCAGATATATTCTTAGTGTGCCCAGAGAGAGAAATATCTGCCGCTTCCTAGGATCGAACTCACAGCCTCATGATTGTGAGGTGAGAGCTAATAGTGACATATGAATACATACCTAAAATTATTTACATGCATAAATACATAACTTCTAAAAGTGCAAGATATTTATTTATTTATTAAATTTTTATACCGCCCCCTCTCCCAAAAAGGGACTCGGGGTGGTGTACAGCCCAGATAAAACAGCAGAAAATTTAAAACAGATTTAAAAAGAATTAAACTAGCGGCTGGAAATATAAAATTACAGTAACGCAATAAAAACAAAGTAAAAAAAGTTAAAAATTACCAAAAATTTAAAACCCTAGTAATTAATACTAGGCCAGACCGGCCTGTTGGAAAAGGTGGGTCTTTAATGCGCGCCGGAAGGCCCTCAGGTCAGTAATGGCCCGCATCTCCGGGGGTAATTCATTCCAGAGGGAAGGATATGTTGCACAAATGCAGATAAGTGTATGGCACAAATACAGCCATATTTTTAGCCAGATCTGCCCAACCTTTTCCAAATTGAGGTTTTTCAGAAGTTTTGAATTTCAACTCAAGCCAGCATAAAAGCAAGATACTGAGCCGATAAGGAAGATGTACAAATAAAGGATAATATTTGTAGCTTAGGGTTGAAACCCTTCGATTATAAATGTCCCTCAAGACCAACCAAAACAGAACAGAATAACAGAATGGAAGGGACCTTGGAGGTCTTCTAGTCCAACCTCCTGTTCAAGCAGGAAACCCTAAAGCATTTCAGACAAATAAATCTCTTTGTAAACATCTCCAGTGTTGGAGTACCCACTTCAGGAATCAAGCTATTCCATTGATTAATTGTTCTGTCAGGAAATTTCTCCTTATTTCTAGGTTGGATACCTCCTTATTTAATTTCCATCCATTGTTTCTTGTGCTGCCTTCAGGTGCTCTGGAAAATAGGTTAACCCTCTCTTCTTTGTGGCAACCTTTAAGATATTAGAACACTGCTATCATGCGTCACCTCTAGCCCTTATTTTCATTAAGCTAGTCATACCCTATTCCTGCAACCGCTCTTCATATATTTTAGTCTTCAGTTTCCTAATAATTTTTGTTGCTCTTCTCTGCACTCTTTCCAGAGTTTCAACATCTTTCCTTTCACCACAAAATGTTTCTTTTCACCACAAAATCAGGAAGAGACATCATTTGAGCCAATGAATTTCACCCCCTGCCTAGTGCAGGAAAACAGATTATTCAAGACAGGTAGTTCTTGACTTATGACCACAATTGAACCCCAAAATTTTGTTAAGTAAGACATTTGTTAAGTGAGTTTTGCCTCACTTTACGATTTTTCTTGCCATAGTTAAGTGAATCGATGCAGTTGAGAAGTTAGTAACACGGTTAAGTTAATCTGGTTTCCTCCACTGATTCTGCTTGTCAAAAGGATGGAAAAGGTGATCGCCTTGACCTTGGGACACAGCAACTATCATAAAAATGAGTCAGTTGCCAAGCGTCTGAATTTTGATCACATGATCAAGGAGAATGCTACAAAGGTCATAAATGTGAGAAACGTTCATAAGTCACTTTTTTCAGTGAGGTTGTAACTTTGAACAATCACTAAATGAACTATAGTACGTTGAGGACTAACTGTATCTGAGATAAATGGTTACCTGGACTTCACTTGGGCACATTCAGTGAAGGGATCTGAGCCAGTTCTTTACATTGACAGTTCTCCTCTCAAAGTGCTTCTACTATTAGGATTTATTTCTAAAAGTACCGTAAATTGAAATTTACTTTGTTACTTAAATGCATTAATCCAAAACTTTGGAAGCTCTTGAGCTTCTGTGCAACATTAATTTATTTAAAAGATCTGTATGGCCAGCCATCTTAAAGCCCACAGGTTGGTGGGTACAAGAAGCCTGATACTTTTCCAAAAATATTATCCTATTTCTCCATCTTTTCCCCCCCCAAAGCTAAACTTCAATTTCTCTTTGCAAAACGTAGCTACTGCAGGTAGTCTTCGACTTACATTCACAATTACGACCTAAATTTCCGTGGCTAAGCACGACAGTTGTTAAGTGAATTTTGCTCCATTTTTATCACCTTTCTTGCCACAGTTGTTAAGTGAATTACTGAATTTTTTTTAGAAACACTGTTAAGTGAATCTGGCTTCTCCATTGACTTTACTTGTCAGGAGGACAAAAAGGGGACCCCGCAGTTGTCATAAATAGATGCCAGTTGTCAAGCATGCAAATTTTGATTATGTGACCATCAGAAATGTGAACAAGTCGTTACTTTTTTTCAGTGTTGTTGCAACTTCAAATGGTCACTACATGAATGGCTATAAATTGAAGACTACCTATAGTTTCCTGATCACCTCTGCCACTCCTTCTCAGAACCTGCTGCAATTCTTTAGCATCCTTTTTAGCCCAAAAGTCGGCAAGATCCTCAGGGTGGGATCCAAACCAGGCCAAATAAATGGGAACCCCAATTTCTCACAATTTGGAAATAGAATACAGGTAGTCCTCAACTTTTGAGCCCAAAATTTCTGTTGAGAATTTGTTAAGTGAATTTTACGATATTTCTTGCCGCAGTTGTTAAGTGAATCACTGCAGTTGATAAGTTAATAATCTGATTGTTAAGTGAATCTGGCTTCCCCTTTGACTTGGGCTTGTCAGAAGGTCGCCAAAAGTGATCACATGACCCCAGGACGCTGCAAACCCAGTTGCCAAGTATCTGAATTTTGATCACATGATCACGGGGATGCTGCAAAGGTTGTAAGTGTGAAAAACGGGCATCAGTCACTTTTTTCAGTGCCATTGTAATTTTGTACAGTCACTAAACAAACTGTTGTAAGTCGAGGACTCCCTTTAGAATAGAATAGAATTCTTTTATTGGCCAAGTGTGATTGGACACACAAGGAATTTATCTCCGGTGCATAAGCTCACAGTGTACATATAAGATAACTTTATTGCCATTTTTTTTTATTGTGAACACAATGGCCCACATTAATAATGACATTCTGTTGCATGCTCTCCAGGGAAAGTACGTCTACCCAAACACATACATTAACACACATATACACATGCTACATACATACATATATGCTTGCAGCATATATACACACACACATATACACAAACACACACTTGTGTGTATATATATACACACATATACACACATATATGTTAATCACTCATTTTGAATACATAGCAGAAAGAGGAAACTTATATAAATAGCAAGCAATACCTCATAAATCATAGTTACAATCGGAAATCATAAGTTACCAACAACAATGGATAAAGCTTAAGAAACCAATAGGAGAAGACCGTGGGAAAGATGAGAAAGGACGAGAAATTGACACTTCCTTCCTTTAAACTGACCCCACATTTTTTGCCTGCAGCCCCCTCCCCATCCAAGCAGGACCTGAATCTGCCACCCACTATTATTCCAACATCGTGTGTGTGTGTGTGTGTGTGTGTGTGTGTGTATGTGTGTGTGTGTGAGAGAGAGAGAGAGAGAGACAGAGAGGGGGGGGAGGGAGGAGAGGGAGGGAGGAAGGAAGGGAGGAAGGAAGGAAGGGGAAGGAAGGAAAGAAGCTTGAGCAAGCCAAGGATCTCCCTACTTCCCCCCCTCTCTTTTTAATGCATTGCTGGCAGATTCACGAAGGCAGAAACTGACATTTGCCCCCCCCCCCCGCCCCACCAACTAACCCGGTCATTTCCATTCATTATTTTCCCCAGCCTCTTTCTGCCACGGTGGGGGTGGGTGGGGGAGGGAAGCCCAATTTGGATTTCCTTGCTGTCTTGTAGGGGATCAGCCCTCCCACCCAAGTGGGGGTGGGGGGACCTAGGCACCCCCCCTCCCCCCAAAGCCATTCGAGCAGATCACTGGGGAATCCCATGGGGGGGGCAGATCCTTGCCCACCCACTCCCCTCTCCAGAGACGCCTGAGGGGAGCCAGGATTCAAACCGGGTCCCCCATAGGAAAAAGAGGGGGGGGGATATAAGGGGAAGGGGCTGAGCGGGGAGGGGGATGGATATGGCCTGAGGGGAGGGGAGGAAACTCACTCGCCCTCCCCCACTTTGTTTCCGGAGCGAGGCTCAGCATGGGACGTACCCGACTAGGCGAAGGGCGAAGCGGCTACTCCGGAGTCGGCGAGCGAACCACCGTTGCCGTCAGTCCGTCAACCGGCCGGGGAAACCTCTCAGCCGGCTCTTTTTTTTTCTTTTTCCTTTTAATGCCTCTCACTGCGCAGGCGCCGCCTTTGCCACGACCGGCTTACGTTGCCACTTCGCAAAGGATGCCGGGTAGCCGGGTAGAAAGAGGAGAGGAGAGGGGGGATGGGGAAAAGAAAAAAAAAGGGACCGCAAGACGGGTCTACGCATGCGTCAAGGGCCCGCCTCCTCCTCGAGACGACGCCACGACGCGCCTCTTGCTGGAGAGCGGGGTGACGGACAGGGCCGCTTCCACCCGTGGGGAAGACGAGGAAGGAAGAGCGGTCACGTGGGAAGGAGCGGGCGCGCCGATTGGTGGGCTCCGCGCGAGCCGGGCGAAAGAGGCGGTCATTGGTCGGGAGGCGCGGCGGTTTATGCACGGATGATTCCCGGGTGTGAGCGCGAGGCGGATTCACACGTGCCTAACTAGAGACGAATGTGGGGATAACAGATGGAAGGGTTCTTGTAGGTCATCTAGTCCAACCCTCCGCCGCCGAAACTGTAGATGGGATTCTAGGTGTGGACAGCATAAAGGAAAAGGGAATCTGGACTGGGTAGCAACTGTATAAATGCTTTAAAGCGGGACTCGACTCGCATCTTTCCAGTTTTGCATGAAGGATGTAATATGAAGTTATAGTATGCCTGCAGAGCAGATTGAGCATATCGGTTTCAGAAAAGACTCAGCGAAATGAATCACGGGGTTGAAAGGGACCTTAGAGGTCTTCTAGCCTAACTTCTAGTTTAACCTTAGACTGGGTTCTACTACCCTGGGGTCTGTAGGTGGCTTGTAGGGGGAGCGCCAACATGCCTACCGTCCCTGTCCTATTGTTTCTTTTATTTTTCTTATATGTACCCATTTCATGTATTCATAACTATATACTTATACCTATTATCTTGTAAGCGATTGACAAATCAAATAAATGAATAAAAAATGAAATAAATAAAACCCCATGCCTGTGGCAGGAGTCCTTATGCCATCTTGGACATTTGGTTGTCCAATCAAACACCCACAACTGTGGGATGCAAACTCTTCTATTGATTAATGATTCTCACTGTTGGGAAATTGCTTCTTATTTCCAGATTGGATTCGGAGAAGGAGGAGCACTGTTACCTACTATGGCTATAAAAAACATTAAACCAAACTAAACTATGGCAAACCTAGCCAGCATATTAAAAAGCACAGTCATCACCTTGCTGACAAAAGTACATATGGTCAAAGCTATGGGCTTCCTAGTCGTAATGTATGGCTGCGAGAATTGAACCACAAGGGAGACTGAGCATCAAAGAATTGATACTTTCAAATTGTGCTGGAGAAGAGGTTGAGACTGTCTTAGACTGCAAGGAGTTTCAATCAGTCAATCCTAAAGGAACTCAACCCTGACTGTCCTTTGGAAGGACAGATTCTGAAGCTGAAGTTCAAATAGTTTGGCCACCAAATGAGAAGGGAGGACTCCTTGGAAAACACCCTGTTATTGGGAAAGACTGAAAAGGAGAAATGGATGGCAAGTGATCAGAAAGTGTCATTGACGCAATAAACATGAATGTGGGCAGACTTGGGGGAAATGGAGGACCTGATATGCTGTGGTCCATGGGGTTGCAAAGAGTGGGGCACAACTTAGTGACTGTCCCAAAGGGTTTTTTTCAAAAGGTAACTAGGCTTTCTAGTTTTTCTTTGAAGATGTTTCACTTCTCATCCAAGAAACTTCCTCAGCTCTGATTGGATGGTGGAGAATGGAAGGATTTATGCTCCTTGCAGACAGCTGGTCATTTGCATCCTTTTAGAGAGTTGTTAAGGCCACTTGGAGGTTTATCTGTGTCCAAGTGGCCTTAACAACTCTCTAAAAGGATGCAAATGGTCAGCTGGCTGCAAGGAGTACAAATCCTTCCATTCCCCACCATCCAGTCAGAGCTGAAGAAACTGCTTGGATGAGAAGGAAACGTCTTCAAGAAAAAGAAAAAAGAAAGTCCAGTTGCCTCTTGAAAAAAAAAATGCACCTTTGGGACAACCATGACCTGGATGACTGAAAATCTCCATAGACAACTACTGAATAAAGAAAACTAAAATCTGATAGGGAATGATATAGGCTTCCTTTAGTAATGTCATGTGGCAATTTGTGTATGTAGCCTCAAGGGGGCACTGTTAGATAGTCCTTCTACAACACCATCACTAACGCCTGTTTGAATTTTGATTTCTTCTTGTGTTTCCCTCTCTGATTCTCTCATTCAAGCCTTGGGTTAATCCCCAATCTAAGAATATTCACATATGCTCCAAGACAGAGCAGTGTTTTTCAAACTTGGCAACTTTAAAGTGGGCGGACTTCAACTCCCAGAATTCCCCAGCCGGCTAAAGTCTGCACATCTTAAAAGTTGCCAAGTTTGAAAAAAAAGACGGCTCCAAAGAATTCAATCGTGTGTAGTATGATCAAATTACCCCAGGCAATTTGCAAGCTTCAGCACTACTTTGATTTACAGGCTGTCCAAAATAAATGGCATGCCTTGCTCCCCACGTTACACTTAACTGGATCGATGGAGTTGCAATGGGGAGAGGATGGGGGAGGGGGTTAATTGATTCAGCAAACTAACTTCAATTTAGCTCCATTTTGCATGGAGTTAAACTTAACAGCCACCCAGTCTCTGCTGTGGGATGGAAACAACTAAATCTGGGGGATTATCCCATTGGTTTAGAACTCAAAGCAAGACATGAAAAGACAAAAAGTTGGAGAACACTGTAACAAGCACATTTATAGAACTTACCGCCAACGTGTGACAGCGTAAAACATACCTTCCAACAGAGATGCAGGTAGTCCTTGATTTATAACCATTTGTTTACTATGATTGCTAGAACTTACAACTGTAATTCTGGGTTCAATTTCAGTGTCAACTCATAAAACATTCCTGTGCCTGTTTTAGTAGTTGCCATAAAAAAAGTGGGGGAGGGAGGAAATCTGGAAGAGCAGTGCAGCAGTTTGGAAGCGAAAGTACATTCCAACTCTTATCTTTAAAAGATTGTAGCTACAATACCAGAGTTTTTGCCCACGGATATATTTAATTGAAGAACATGAATGGTGTGACACCCAGCCCGTGAAACGTGCTCAATTGGAGAATCTGGTTTATGAGACATCCAGGAAGGAGGGGGGGAAAGAGGGTCACAGGGGACTGTAAATTACATATGCCAGAGTTGGCTTCATACAGGGCAGTGCCAGTATGTTGCCTCTAATAAATCCTTTGAAGTTTTTTTAAGATTGGCTCGAGAATCATGATTTAATTAGGGCGATTGCTGGAATCCTGACAGCAAGCCAACTCTGGCATACGTAATTTACAGTCAACTGTGACCCTGTTTCCCCCCTCCCCCCTGGGTGTCATAAAGGTTGAAAGTTGAGGAGTGACTTTATATTCTGTGACGTGCAACGCTGTGTTCATTGCAGAAGTATAGTATAAGTCAGGGGTGTCAAACTCAGGGCATGTGGGCCGGATCCAGCCCATGGGGTGCTTAGATCTGGTCCACAGGGCCGCCCTGGAAACAGGGAAGGATTGGCCCTCAGGGCTCCTGTCAGTGAAAACGGAGCTCTGTTTTCGGCTGTGACAGCCTCCTGCAGCCCACTGCCAGCAAAAATGGAGCCCAGGAGGGCTGTGTGCCCACCCCAGCCATGCCCACTCGGCCTCCCGAAGTCAAAAACAACCCTGACGTGTCCCTCCATGAAATCGAGTTTGACACCCTTGGTATAGGTGGTAAAGGTAAAGGTTCCCCTCGCACATATGTGCTAGTCGTTTCCAACTCTAGGGGGCAGTGCTCATCTCTGTTACAAAGCCGAAGAGCCAGCGCTGTCCGAAGACGTCTCCGTGGTCATGTGGCCGGCATGACTAAATGCCTTTGAAGGCGCACGGAACGCTGTTACCTTCCCACCAAAGGGGTCCCTATTTTCCTACTTGTGTTTTTTAATGTGCTTTCGAACTGCTAGGTTGGCAGAAGCTGGGACAAGGAACGGGAGCTCACTCCGTTACGCAGCGCTAGGGATTCAAACCGCCGAACTGCCGACCTTTCTGATCGATAAGCTCAGTGCCTTAGCCACTGAGCCACCGCGTCCCCTTGGTGTAGGTGGTACTTGACTCAATAGTAGTAACTGCGAGGCAGATCTTGGAGTCCCAGTGGACAACCACTTAAATATGAGCCAGCAGTGTGTAGCCGCCACCAAAAAGGCCAATGCAGTCCTAGGTTGCATTAACGGAAGGATAGAATCAAGATCATGTGAAGTGTTAGTACCACTTCATATTGCCTTAGTAAGACCTTGCTTGGAATATTGCATCCAGTTTGGTTGCCATGAAATAAAAACGATGCTGAGACTCTAGAAAGAGTGAAGAGAAACGAAGAACGGTTGCAGGGATTGGGCATGTCTAGTTTAACGAAAAGAAGGACTGAGATGTCAAGATGTCAACCAATATTAGAAGGGCTGATACAAAATAGAGGAGGTAAACCTATTCCTTAAAGCCCTTGAAGACAGGAAAAAAAGCAACGGATGGAAACTGATCAAGCAGAGATGCAATCTAGATCTAAGGAGAAATTTCCTGACATGGAAATCATTCCACTGGTTAATTGGGAATAATTAACCAGTGGAACGACTTGCCTCCAGAAGTTATGGGCAGGGATGGGATTCTACAGATTCACACCTATTCACTAGAACCAGTTGTTAATATTCTAAGCAGTTCAGAGAACCGGTTGTTAGAAGAAATTACTGGCCTAATCCTGTAAGGAAGGCAGGAAGGAAACATTCTGGTGTTGCTTACAGAAACTGCCTCTCCATTAACCCTTATTACATAATTGGCAGGACTAGACTTCCTGTCTCAGGAATGGGACAGGAAAGGAGGGGGTTTTTTCCCCACCTTTGCTGGTATTTTGCTTGTGTGGAGTGACCATTCAAAATTGCAATGGCACTGAAAAAAGTGACTTGTGACCATTTTTCACACTTACGACTGTTGCAGCATCCCCACAGTCATGAGAGGCCAGGTGAGGCCTCGATGTGAGTGATGTTGAGTTGGCCATACCCAGCCAGTCACATGGCCACCAAGCCACACCCACCACCTAAGCCACACCCACAGAACCGGTTATTTAAAAATTTAAATCCCACCCCTGGTTGTCGGTGCTCCAGCACTGGAGGTTTTTAAGAAGAGAGAGACTGGACAGCCACTTGTCTGGAATAGCATAAGGTCTCCTGCTTGGGCAGGGGGTTCAGAAGTGGGATTCAGCAGGTTCTGACTAGTTCTGGAGAACCGGTAGCGGAAATTTTGAGTAGTTTGGAGAACCGGCAAATCCCGCCTCTGACTGGCCCCGCCCCCATCTATTCTCCACCTCGCACTGAGTCCCAGCTGATTGGCTGGGTCTTCTTTGGTTGCCTTGCACAGGAGAATGGAGCTGGAAAGCAGGTTGGTGGGTAGGGAGGGAATGAGGATTTTACAGTATCCTTCCCCTGCCACTCCCACCAAGCCATGGCTACAGAACCGGAAGTAAAAAAAATTTGAATCCCACCACTGAGAGGGTTGGACTAGAAAACTTCCAAGCTTCCCTCTCAACCCTGTTATTCTATTATTGGGGCAAAACCCTTTGCTTCCAAACCCTAAACTACAATAGCCAAGCCTCGCTTTCTGACGCCAGCTAACCAGTGGAGGAAAGAACTGGTTTTATGAAGCCTTGACAGTATATCCTGTCTTATGGGATGCTAGAGAAGGAATTAAGTTAAACCATTTGTGCTGCTGATGAGCGGTGGACACACATACACCCATCTTAGGAGTTTACTGTGAACGCTGCACGAGTTGAATGCTAATGCTCCCTGGAGGATGTATAGAAATGCGAGTAGAAGTAATCCTGCCGTAGAAGAGAATATCTATAGTTCAAGGTTAAACAGTGGAGTCCCTACTTTGTTTGCCCACCTTAGTAACATCATCAATGCTGATGAAGTTGGGGTTTACTCCCTTAGTATATAATAGCTTGCCCTACCAATGTTGATGGCGGTATGGTTTTCTCCTTGATTAACGTACTGTTTTCTGCTTCATTAGAATAGAATAACAGAAGTGAAAGGGACCTTGGAGGTTTTGTAGTCCAACCCCCTGCCCAAACAGGAGACTTTATACCCATGATGACGAAGCTATGGCCCCAATAACAGCCATTGCCCCCGCTCCACCCCGCCATGCATGCGTGTGCACCTCCCACAGCTCAGGTCTCTGTTGCGCATTTGTGTGGGGGTGAGGCACATGCAGAGGATGCATGTGCATGCATGGCGTACATGCGTGGGGGTGGAGGATGTGCATGCATGCAGGGGTGGCGGGCAGGGGTGGGATTCTACCGGTTCACACCTATTCGCTAGAACTGGTTGTTAACATTCTAAGCAGTTCAGAGAACCAGTTCTTAGAAGAAATTATTGGCCTAATCCTGTAAGGAAGGCAGGAGGGAAACATTCTGGTATTGTTTACAGAAACTGCCTCTCCATTAACCCTTATTACATTCTTGGCAGGACTAGACTTTCTGTCTCAGGAACTTCTCTGGAGTTTTTTCCCCCTCCTTTGCGGGGACTTTGCTTGTGCGGAGTGACCATTCAAAGTTACAACAGCACTGAAAATAGTGACTTATGACCATTTTTCACACTTATGACTGTTGCAGCATCCCCACAGCCATGAAAGGCCAGGCGAGGAGATGTATGCCTCGATGTAAGTGATATTGAGTTGGCCACACCCAGCCAATAATGTGGCCACCAAGCCACGCCCACCACATAAGCCATGCCCAGAGAACCGGTTGCTAAAAAAATTGAATCCCACCCCTGGAGGCGGGGGCATGTGTGTGGGACCCACGCATATAGCATTTTAGGGGTTTGCGTGCACACACGCGTTTTGGACACTCAGTGCCAAAAACATTAGCCATCACTGCCCTATACTACTTCAGACAAATGACTATCCAATCTCTTCTTAAAAACTTCCAGTACAGTGGTACTTACAAAAGCCTCTACCTACGAAATTTTCAGGTTACGAAACACGTCTTCGGGAAAATATTGGCTCTAATTACGAATATGTTTCAGGATACGAAAGCCTCTGCTGGAAAATGGCGCGTCCGAGCTGCGCTGCCATTGGTTAACTTCCTGGCATGTCTTCCTGGCTAGGAGGGCTCTGTGCGCATGCACCGCGCCACGTTCTCAGTCTCGCGCCAGCAATGCAGGAAGAACGAAGCAGTACAGTTCGGGGGCTTGGAACGGATTAGGATATTTAAAGGTAAAGTGTGCCTCTACTTACGAAATTTTCAGGTTACGAAACGCCTTCCGGAACGAATTAATTTCGTAAGTAGAGGTACCACTGTATTGCAGCATTTCTGAAGGCAAGTTGTTCCACTGATTAATTGTCCTCACTGTCAGGAAATTTCTGCTTAGTTCTAGGTTGCTTCTCGGTTAGTTTCCATCCGTTGCTTCTTGTCCTGCCCTCAGGGGCTTTGGAGAACAGGATGACTCCCTCTTCTTTGTGGCAGCCCCTGAGATAATGGACCACTGCTATCATGTCACCCCTAGTCCTTCTTTTCATATATTGTTTGTCTGGTGTTAATCTCTGCTTATCTGCATATTGGCTGTTGGTGAAGATGTGTTCTGGTCTTTTCGTTTCCTTTTGTAATGTCTCTTTTCAGTTGATGAGTAAATGTGGTTCATCTCAGTGTGCCTGTTGATGGCTGATTTGTCTGAGTGCCAGGCTCAGAGGAATTCCCTAGCATTCTTGGATTTGGCTTGGTCCAGGATCCTCACCGTTTCCCAGTTGAAACTATGGTTGAATCTGTCCATGAGGTAGCCTGGCTGCCCCATTGTCACCCAACTGGCTTTGGTACCTAAGGGAGATCTAGAACTCACAGTCTTTTGGGTTCTAAGCCAGCACCTTTGCCAATACAGCAAACTGGCTATAAACTTCATAAAAATATGGACTCTGGGTAGCTTACAAATTATAGAAACAGGTGAAAAATAATTTAAAAATTAAAACAAATGAGCTGAAATATTATTAAAAACTGTGCTAAAACCATGCCTATGGGAGCCAAGAGATGAATGGGAAGGGAATAAGTTCTTCTCCCATGTCAGCCACCTCTGGTGGTGAGTGATGGTCAGGCGTCCTCTGTGATCACATGACCAAACTTTGGGCACCAAGTAACATTACTGTGTTTACTGTCGTTTCGTTGGTCACATGACCACATTTTGCAACAGTTTTGTAAAACCATCCATAGCCAGACATTAGTTTGCTTAATCACCATGTTCCCTTCATGACTGCAGCGCTCACTTAACAACGGCCACAAACGAAATCATAAAATCAGGTTGGTGATGTGTCCAGCATATTTTACAACTACCGTGATATTAAACTATAGAGTGGAGGCAATGCCCCAAAGCTAGAAAATATTGGATGAAGATACAAAGATGGTTACAGGAGATAACAGAAAACCATATAGAATTTAAACCTGAAATAGTCTTATTGGGAATAATTAAAGGAAAATTTAGCAAACAAATCCAATACATCGTATTGCATATAATAACAGCGGCGAAGATAGTTTTTGTACAGGGTTGGAAATCAGTAAACATACTACCCAAAGAGATGTTGATACAAAAAACATTAGACTGTGCTAAACCTACAACAGAACTAAAAGGCAAGGAGGAATCAGAATACTACGCAGTTTGTGATAGATGGTATAAGTGGATTGAACATAGGAATAGGAATTAATGTATAGAAATAAATGTAAATATATGTAATATCGATGACACAATACTGTTAACATTGTAAATAGAGGTGTGTAATTTTAAAAATAAATAAATAATTTTAAAAAACCTATAAAATGGTGCGGTAGCCTAAAAGTGGAGCTCTTGTCTCATAATCAGGAGGCTATGAGTTCAATCCTAGGTAGAGGCAGATAGTTCTCTCTCTGGGCATAATGAGAATATGTCTGCTGGGGGAAAAAACTCTGCATTGACGACAGAAAGGGCGTCCGGCCAGTAAACACTCAGCTCCATTCAGTTGCCCAGACTCCACCCCACAAGGGATTTTGGGATCATTAAAAGAGGAGGAGGAGGAAGATGACATGTAACGATAAAGGACAAGTTCCACTGAGGTCGTAGGCCGAGAATTACCTGTACCTATATATGTGTTTAGTGACTGTTTGATGTTATAGTGATTCAAGTTTGGTCCTTACCTTTGCGACTGTTGCAGCATTATTGCCATGATATAATCAAAATTCAGGCCCTTGGCAACCCTCTTGAATTTACAAGGATCGCATTTCCCGGAATCACGTGACTGCCATTTGCAATCTTCCCAGCCAGCTTCCAACAATCAAATCCAACGGGGGAAGCCAGATTCATTTAACAATTGCGTGCTTCACTCAGTGACTGTCATGATTCGCTTAACGACCATGGCAGAGAAAGGTCCTCAAATAGGGTGCGGCTCATTTAACAATCCCCTTGCTTAGCAACGGTGGCATCATTCCCAGTTGCGGTCGTAAGTCAAGTTCTGTATGAGATAAATCAAAATTTATTAAACAAACCCCCAAAACTTTAACCTTAGACTGTCTACTATTGACTTCACCCCCTTCCTAAGAGGCCTGGAGGAGGCGTGCATAAGCGCACCAGTCGTGCCTACCGTCCCTGTCCTATTGTTTCTTTTTATTTTTCTTATAAGTATCTATCTCATGTATTCAAAACTATATTTGTTCTTATACCTGTATCTTGTAAGCGATTGACAAATCAAATAAATACTAAAAAATACTAAAAATGCTAGAAACATGAAGCAAAATAACTTATCAATTCTACAATGTATGGGTGACAGAGGTGGATATTCAGCAGGTTCTGACCAGTTCTGGAGAACCGGTAGCAGAAATTTTGAGTAGTTCGGAGAACCGGCAAAATCCGGCCTCTGACTGGCTCCGCCCCCATCTATTCCTTGCCTCCTGAGTCCCAGCTGATTGGCTGGGTCTTCTTTTGTTGCCCTACACAGGAAAATGGAGCTGGAAAGCAGGTTAGTGGGGTGGGGAGGGAATGGGGATTTTGCAGTATCCTTCTGCTGCCACGCCCACCAAGCCACGCCCACCAAGCCATGCCACGCCACATCCACCAAGACACAACTACAGAACCAGTAGTAAAAAATGTTGAATCCCACCACTGATGGGTGAGTGTATGAACGCACACACACATATGCATTTACATGTTTCTGGATCTGTTTTGCTTTTATCTTTTGATTTCCTTTTGTCATTTTTCCCCTTCCAGTGCCCAACAGAGCCTGGTTTTTGCTTCCTTGCTTTTTTTCTCTTTCTTTCTTTCTTTCTTTCTTTCTTTCTTTCTTTCTTTCTTTCTTTCTTTCTTTCTTTCTTTCTTTCTTTCTTTCTTTCTTTCTTTCTTTCGTTCATTTGATATGCGACCCTCTTTGCTCTTTTCCTCATTGTGTCTTCATTTTTCATGGCCAGCTGCAGGTGCAACTACAGGAGTCTGCTTATATTAGTTTGATGTTCTCAGAGTAAAATAAAAAACAATCTCACTCACCATTCTCCCGACCGCCTTTGTTTTACTGCTTATCTCAGAGAGAAAATATATTAATTCAAGGAGAGCGAAAGGATTTATGCTGGAAACACTAGGCTTTGATTCTTGCCTACGCAAAACTTATCCATTTCGTCAGTGAAGGCCATAACAAAATGATATATATCAATGGTGGTAGGTGCTGTACAAAACCCGGCCTCGAATTTATTGGATCTGCATAAGAAGTCTCAAAAGAATTTGCAGCTGGGAACAGATGTGCCAATTCTGCTCTCAGGTCATCCATGATGGGAGAAATCAGGAAAAAGAGATAAAAGCCAGTATGGTCTAGTATGGTTAAGGCAGTACCAGGCTAGCAAGCAGGAGATTATGAGTTCTAGCCCACCTTATGCATGAAAGCCAGCCAGGTGACTTTGGACCAATCACCAAGAAACTGTGTGTTCTAGTCCCTCCTTAGGCATCAAAGCCAGCTGGGTGACTTGTGGCCAATCGCCAAGAGACTGTGAGTTCCAGTCCCACTTTAGGCATGTAAACTGACTGGGTGACTTGTGGCCAATCACCAAGAGACTATGCATTCCAGTCCTGCCTTAGGCATGGAAGCCAACTGGATGACTTGTGGCCAATCACCAAGAGACTGTGCATTCTAGTCCTGCCTTAGGCATGGAAGCCAGTCAGGTGATTTTGGACCAATCATCAAGAGACTGTGAGTTCCAGTCCCACTTTATGCATGGAAGCCAACTGGATGACTTGTGGCCAATCACCAAGAGACTGTGAGTTCTAGTTCCGCCTTAAGCATGAAAGCCAGCTGGGTGACTTGTGGCCAATCAACAGCAGACTGAATTCTAGTCCCGCCTTAGGCATGAAAACCAGCTGGGTGACTTGTGGCCAATCAACAGCAGACTGAATTCTAGTCCCGCCTTAGGCATGAAAGCCAGCTGGGTGACTTGTGGCCAGTCACTCTTTTTCAGCCCAACCCACCCTACAGGGTTGTTGTTGCAGGGCAGGCAGGAGGAGGAAGGAGTGCTGGCTATCTTCGTTGCCTTGAGTTGCTTGTGAAAATAATAAAGGCAGCATACAAATACAGGCAGTCCTTGACGTACAAGCACCCAAAAAAGTGACTTATGACCATTTTTCACATTTATGACCATTGTGGCATTCCCATCGTCATGTGATCAAAATTAGACCACGTAGCAACTGATAGTTGCAGTGTCCCGGGGTCCTATGATCACCTTTTGCACCTTTCTGTCAATGCAAAGTCACTGGGGAAGCCAGATTCGCTTAACAACCATGTTCCTACTTTAAAAGCTGTAGTGATTCACTTAACAACTGTGACAAGAAAGGATGTAAAGTGGAGCAAAATCCATCTTAACCGTCTTGCTCAGCAAAGAAAATTCGGGGGTCAGTTGCACTTGTAAGTCAAGGCGTACCTGTGTGTGTGTTTGTGTACATGCAGTCTCAGCTTACAACAATTCATTGAGGGACCGTTCAAACTTACAACGGCACTTTCAAAAGTGACTTATGACCATTATTCATACTTAACGACCATGGCAGCATCCCCAGAGTCACCTGATCCAAATTTAGGCTCTTCGCAACTGACTCGTATTTATGATGGTTGCAGTGTCTTAGAGTCATGTGATCTGCTTTTGTGACCTTCTGATAAGTAAAGCCAGATTCACTTAACAGCAATGTTACTAACTTAACAACTGCAATGATTCACTTAACAACTGTGGCAAGAAAGGTCATAAAATGGGACAAAACTCACTTAACAAATGTCTCATTTGGCAGCATAAATTTTGGCCTCAATTGTGAATAGAATAGAATAGAATAGAATAGAATAGAATAGAATAGAATAGAATAGAATAGAGGAGTGGAGTGGAATAGAATAGAATAGAATAGAATAGAATAGAATAGAATAGAATAGAATAGAATAGAATAGAATAGAATAGAATTCTTTTATTGGCCAAGTGTCACTGGACACACAAGGAATTTGTCTTTGGTGCAAATGCTCTCAGTATACATAAAAGAAAAGATACATTCGTCAAGAATCATCAGGTCCAACACTTAATGATAGTCATAGGATACAATAAGCAATCAAATCATACCAGGAAACAGTCCATATAAATCGTAAGGATACAAGCGACAAAGTTACAGTCATGCAGTCACAAGTGGGAGGGGATGGGTGATAAGGAGTGATGAGAAGATTAACAGTAATAGTAATGCAGACTTTGTAATTATTGAGTCCAGGACTACATATGTGTGTGTGTGTGTGTGTGTATGTCTGTGTGTGTGTAAAGATAAAGGTTCCCCTCACACATATGTGCTAGTCATTTCTGCCTGTAGGGGGCAGTGCTCCTCTCCATTACAAAGCCGAAGGTGTCTCCATGGTCATGTGGCCAGCATGACTAAATGCTTTGGAAGGCGCACGGAAGACTATTCCCTTCCCACCAAAGGGGTCCCTATTTTTCTACTTGCATTTTTTTTTACATGCTTTCGAACTGCTAGGTTGGCAGAAGCTGGGACAAGTAACGGGAGCTCACTCTGTGACGCGGCGCTAGGGATTTGAACCACCGAACTGCCGACTTTTCTGATCGACAAGCTGAGCGTCTTAGCCACTGTGCCACCGCGTCCCATATATATGTATGTGTTTGTGTGTATGTATACCCGTATTTATACACATACATATACACATATACATATTAGCTATGTACAATATGTGTATATCTATATATAGACTCTACATGGGGCTCCCTGTGGGGAGCACCCGGAGACTCCAACTGGTGCAAAATGCGGCCGCGCGGGTGATTATGGGGGCGTCGCGAAGCTCCCATGTGACACCTCTCCTGCGCGAGCTGCATTGGTTGCCGGTGGCTTTCCGGGTTCGCTTTAAGGTTCTAGTTTTGACCTTTAAAGCGATCCATGGCATTGGGCCAGGATACCTGCAGGACCGCGTTCTGCCGGTGATCTCCAGCAGACCGGTGCGTTCCCACAGGGAGGGCCTTCTCCGGGTGCCGTCGGCCTCTATGTGTCGTCTGGCGGCCCCCAGGAATAGGGCCTTCTCTGTGGGGGCCCCTGCCCTCTGGAATAGTCTGCCACCAGAGATACGTACCAACACGGACCTGAGAGCCTTCAGGCGTGTGTTAAAAACCTGGCTCTTTGAGCAGGCTGGCCTGGGCTGACATGAGATTTTAATCCGTCTCCTTTTTTAATTTGGATTTTAAATTTGGGATTTTTAATATATCAGGGGGGAGGGTTGATTTTTTAATTCTAACAGCCCAAACTATTTAATCTCATTTTAACTTTTGTATATGTGTTGGGGTAGATCTGGCTGTGCACCGCCCTGAGTCCTTCGGGAGAAGGGCGGTATATAAATGTTAAAATAAATAAATAAATAAATAAATAGTCATGTATGTGTGTATAGTATACAGACATAGACATATTATACATAGGATTCAATCATGCTTGAGGATGGACTAAGACATCGATTCTCCATCATTTGCACACCTATATTTTAGGGTTCTTATGAAGCATCACTATAGTTTGGAAAAGAAGCGGTTTGTAAAAGAACCTGTCAATTTCCATCCTAATCTCTCACGGGGATTGACTCAAATGTTGCTATCAAATCTCTGAATGCAGCCTAGAGCCTAAAGCTTCCTGTTAAACTGGGTGACTTCATGAACCGGAGATACAATCGAATTCATTAATTCACTGTTGAAGAAAGACTGCTCTGAAACCTGCTTATTCTTGCAGCTCATTTTTTTTTCCTCTTGGCTCAGCCAATCTGGGAGTTTTTGAGAGATGCTTCACATATAATGCAGTGATTATTCGGAGCCAGGTGATAGTAATTGGATGGGAGGCTCTTATCTTTTTTTCCCCCTTTTTTGGTGAATTGGAATTACTACATAATTTCTCCATGCTATTAGGAATCTGCAGGGAATTATCAATCCAGACAAAAGAGCGGATGGCAGAGACTTTTGTGGTGAGATTTTGAAGGTCTTGAATATGGGATCGTATCTCAACAAATGGGATTTTTGGAGCAAAATGCAAAAAAAAAAAAAAAGAACATTTTTTTCCAGATTGGCTTTTATAAACAGTCCAGAATTTTTTTAAAAATTTTGAGAGCAAAAGAAAAAGAAATGATTATTCCTTCCTTCCTTCCTCCCTTCTTTCCTTTCACTTCTTTCTTTTCCTTCCTTCTTCTTTTTTCTTTGTCTCTGTTTCTCTCTCTCTCTCTCTCTTTGTCCTTCCTTTTGTTCCTTCCTTCTTTCTTTCTTTCTTTCTTTCTTTCTTTCTTTCTTTCTTTCTTTCTTTCTTTCTTTCTTTCTTTCTTTCTCTCTCTCTCTTTCTTTCTCTCTTTTGCTCTTTCTTTCTCTCATTATGTCCCTTCCTCCCCCCTTCCTTTCTCCTTGGTACAAAAAAGTCTTTTGATCCAGAGACTGCTGAAAAGTTATTGATCTTGGATCATTTGTAAGAAGTACCAGCTTTCTTTAAATATTTGTAACATATTTGTTTAGAGAAAGATGGACTAATCTTGGCTTGTGAGTTGTATTAAGTATAATATGTATGTTTCTTAATAAAAGAATAGATCAGTAAAATTTTTTGTTAATGGTTCCTGAATAGATTTAGAAAGATTTATTCCTTGGCTGACAGCTTCATTCCACTAGAAATAAAAAGTGTTGAAAGAACCACCTGCATGCAAAAAGGGCTGACCTATTATTTTCCCATTTTGTTTTTAACCAGAATAAGAAAAAAAAAAAAAGGATTTAAAAAACATGGTTCAAAAATGTGAAGGTGTATCTGAAAATTCAACATTAATCAAAATATAAAAAATATGGATTTGCACACTAAGGATTAGCAATTTTTTATTATTATTATTATTTTAGAAAAATGGTGTTATCTTGGTTCAACAATCTTGGATTGATGAGATTTGTTCAATTCCTGCTTATACAGTGGTACCTCTACTTACGAAAGCCTCTACCTACGAAAGTTTCAGGTTACGAAACGCGTCTCCGAGAAAATATCGTCTCTACCTATGAATATGTTTCAAGATACGAAAGGCTTTCTTGGAAAATGGCGCGTCCGAGCTGCGCTGCCATTGGTTATCTTCCTGGCATCCCATTGGCTAGGAGGGATCTGTGCGCACGCACCGCGCCGCGTTCTCAGTCTTGCGCTAGCAATCCAGCAAAGCAGGAAGTAAGAACGAAGAATTACAGTTCGGGGGCTTGGAACGGATTAGGATATTTACAGGTAAAATGTGCCTCTACTTACAAAATTTTCAGGTTACCAAACGGCTTCCGGAACGAATTAATTTCGTAAGTAGAGATACCACTGTATACTGACTTTTTACCAGACTGGTCAATATTCCAGGTATGCATATGTGCCCTGTTTCTCCTAAAATAAGACCTACCCCAAAATAATTTATTTATTTATTTATTTGTCAATTACTTACAAGATAAAGTAATACATAGTTATGAATACATGGATACATATAAGAAAAATAAAATATAAAAGAAACAATAGGACAGGGACGGTAGGCACATTGGTGCGCTTATGCATGCCTCCTACAGACCTCTTAGGAAAGGGGTGAGGTCAAAAGGATGGAAGGTCAAGTCAACCTTGAGCAGGTGAGGATTGAACTACCGAACTGAAGGCAGCCGGCAGTAGGCAGAATTAGTCTGCAACACTGCATCTTAACCACTGTGCCACAATAGCAAAATAAGCCCTAGCCTGACTTTTTAGCATGCTCCTAATATAAGCCCTACTCCCAAAATAAGCCTTAGTTAATGTTGTCATCGGGGCGGGGCGGGGCGGGGCATGGCGGGGCCAGCACTAGAGGCAGTGAGGACAAGGGGGGCGATGGTGTCCAGCAGAAGCTGCAGCCTGCAGGGAATTGATTACCTGTCTATTCCAAGACTCTTGGAGTCTTAGTGGACAATCAGCTAAATATGAGCCAGCAGTGTGCAGCGGTAGCCAAAAAAGCTAATGCAATCCTAAATTGCATTAACAGAGGGATATAATCGAGATCAAGTGAGGTACTAATACCACTCTATAAAGCCTTAATAAGGGCACACTTAGAGTACTGCATCCAGTACTCTTGATCATCACACTGTAAAAAAGATGTTGAGACTTTAGAAAAGGTGCAGAGAAGAGCAACCAGGATGATTAGGGGACTAGAGGCTAAAATGTTTCAATGAACTGGGCATGGCTAGTCTAGTGAAGAGAAGGACCAGGGGAGGCAGTCTTCCAATATTTGAGGGGCTGCTACAGAGAGGAGGAAGGGGTCAAGCTATTTTCCAAAGTTCCTGAAGGCCAGACAAGGAATAATGGATGGAAACTGAACAAGGAGAGATTTAACCTGAGAATAAGGAGAAATTTTCTGACAGGGAGAACAATCAACCCATGGAACAGAAGTTGCCTTTGGAAGTTGTGGGAGCTTCATCACTGGAGGCTTTCAAGAAGAGACTGGATTGCCATTTATCAGAAATGGTATAGGGTCTCCCGCTTGGGCAGAGGGGAGTTGGACTAGGTGACCTACAAGGTACCTTCCAACTCTGATTATCTGTTATCAGGCAGAAGCAGGGGTGTGCTGTCCCAGCCAGTCTATGGGAATTGGTTAGTTACTTAGGAATTGTGAGCTGTCCCCTTAAGGGAATGCATCTTGGGAAATGTAGTTCATGTCACGTGGCCACATCTGTAATCCTGATTGGCCCCTAAATTGACCCTCGAAGGGTTGAAAGCGGTTGCCCTCCATTCTTGCCTGCACTCATGGACTGATAACATCTTTTCTTTCTATCGCTACGAACTGGGTTAGGAGATAACCATCTTTCATGTACAAGGCAGATATACAAAGGATCGGTCATTGAAAGAGGAATTTCATTGCAAATGCAAGTTATGAGGATACCTGATGTACCAATAAATGAACTTTGTTATGGAAGCTTTGTTGAGTTATCTATCTGCATCTGCACAGCTATAGGTTTATTCTGTGCAAGAAACAGAACAAGGGGGAACCATGTGGTCTGGATGCAATGTGCAGGATGCAGAAAAGGCAAGAGTCGGTGGGCTGGAGCAGTTGGGCTGTCGTGGGAGGCTTGTGTTCATATGTTGGCACTGGCAGTAGGCAGAGGCAGAGGTGCAGAGGGGAAGGCAGGCGATCCTGACATGCCACATGGGCCGCGGGTAAACCGAGAGACATGAAGACGAGCTTCCCACGCCTGCACATCCATTCTGTGCCACCGTCTCTCAGCTTGCCTGCTCTGTTGCAGCCACGAGTAAGCAGAAGAAGCGGGCTGTAGGCCATGCAAGGTTCTGCTGGACGGGGCCACCGTCGGGAGGTGAGGCAGGTGTCAGGGTATGGATGGCCTGGCTACAGGGTCCTGAGGTAAGCTAATGCAAGGCACGTGGACAGCTCCGCTCTCCCGCCTCCTGGCCTCCTGCCCTGTTGTGGCCATGAGCAAGCAGAAAAATGGACCTCCTATACATGGGGAAAAATAAGATTTCCCACAAAATAAGCCCTAGTGCTTATTTTGGAACCCCCCCCCAAATATAAGACTGGGTCTTATTTTCAGGAAAAACGGGCATTTTATATATGTGTGTGTGCAGGGATGGGATTAAAATTTCTTAATAACAGGTTCTGTGGGCATGGCCTACTTTGTGGGTGTGGCTTGGTGGTCATGTGACTGGCTAAGGGTGGCTAGGTGGTCATGTGACAGGGGTAGTCATGTCATTGGGGTGGGTGTGGCTAGGTGGCCATGTGACTGGCAAACAAAATATAAGTGGTCCTCGCTTAATGGCCAGTTGCTTAGCAAGTGTTCTAATTTACGACTGACCTCCCCAGAGTTACTTGACCTGTTTTTGGAGTTTTGACAGCCATGCACACACTCCCTCAAGGGACTTGTTTACCAACCAGTGTTCACTTAATGACCACAAGGTTCACTTAATGACCATGGCGTTTGCCTAACTTTAAACACTGAAAGAGCCATTTTTCTATTTTCTTTTAAACAGATCTCTCTCTCTCTCTCTTTCTATCTATCTGTCTATCTATCTATCTATCTATCTATCTATCTATCTATCTATCTATCTATCTATCTATCTCTTTCTTTCTCCCCCTCATCTTTCTCTCTTATCTCTCTTTTCTTTTCTCCCTCTCTTCCTCATCTCTCTCATTTTTCTCTCTCTCTCACCACTCTCTTTTTCTTTCTCTCTTTCTCATCTCTCTTTTTCTTTCTTCCTCATCTCTCTGTTCCTCATCCCTTTCTCATCTCTCCCTCTCTCTGTCCCTGGGTGGGAAGGAACATCTGAACTGGTGCTGGGTAATGGGAACCTGACAAGCCAGTACTGAAGACCAGATGGCTGGCAAGGAGGTGGGGCAATCCCTCAGCCTCCCCAAAAATGACGCTTCTGGTGAGGAGGAAGAGAAGCGCATTGGAAGGAGACTTGGTGGGTGTCAGAGGGGTGGCGAGCTCTTCACGGCTCCTGAGGGGGTGGAGCCTCCCTGCTCCCAACATCTTCACATGAGGGCATCGCTGGCAGCTGCTTCCTGCTTCTCTGCAGCCACGCTAACAGCATTCAACCTGGCTGCTTCCCTCCTCCTTCTCAGCCTCATACATACAGAGCAAACACTCCACATCTTATGGTGCTGGAGGGACTCATCCATGCGCCAACTCCTTGCAGAAGATCCTCCGGGTGCCGTGTCTGCATGCTCTGAGAAAGAGGAGAAGAGTTGCCAAACTTTTCTTCCTCCCTTCTCTTTCCAGTGGAGCTGCTCGGAAGGCAGCTCCTATGGCCTGGCTGTCCCTTTATGGACCCCCTTTACCACCACCCCCACATTGGGGTACCTTAAAGGGACAGGCTATGGTGGCTGCCTTACAGAAGACAATGTTGAAAAAGCACTACGCAATCTAAAACCATCTCTATCTATTGGACCAGATGGAATATGTGCCTACTTCTTAAAAAAGCTATCCACTGCCATAGCCGAACCTCTAAGCATAATCTTTAAAAAATCTTTCAGGACCAGCTCCTTGCCATAACTATGGTCACAAGCCACGGGTCATCCCCATCTTCAAAAAGGGAGACCCCAACCTAGTTGAAAATTACAGACCAATCTCTTTATGCTGCGTCACCTATAAAGTCATGGAATCAATTATTAACCAATCCATTATCCTCCACTTAGAGACAAACAACCTACTCTCTAATAAACAATTTGGTTTCAGAAAAAAACTATCTTGTAATCTGCAACTCTTATACTGCAAAAACATATAGATTACACAACTCGATCAGGGCAAAGCAATAGATGCAATTGACATAGACTTCTGTAAAGCCTTTGATTCAGTGGTACACAACAAACAACTCCTAAAACTAAAATCTTATGGTATCTCTGGACACCTGCATAACTGGATAGAAGCATTCCTGTCAAACAGACAACAAATGGTCAAAATTAGGAGTGTCCTATCAAATTCAAATCCAAAAAATTCTTCTCGGGCATATACATGAGCATGCCAGAGATGGTATTCAGCAGGTTCTGACCAGTTCTGGAGAACCGGTAGTGGAAATTTTGAATAGTTCAGAGAACCGGTGGTAACCTTCCCCCAGGAGTGTAGAGGGAATGGAGATTTTATTTATTTATTTTATTTATATTTATTTATTTATTAAATTTCTATACCGCCCCCTCTCCCAAAAAAGGGACTCGGGGCGATGTCCAGCCAACTAAAAACAAAAACAGTATATACAATTAAAAACAAATTAAAAACAATTACATTAGAGGCCGAATATACAATTAGAGAATATAAAACTAATAAAAAATTTAAAATTTAAAAAATTTAAAATACCAAGTTTTAAAAACCCCAAAAATCGTTACTGGGCCAGGCCGGCCTGTTGAAAAAACAGGGTCTTTACTGCGTGCCGGAAGGTCTGAATGTCGGTAATGGCCCGTATCTCCAGGAGCAAATCGTTCCAAAGGGAGGGAGCCCCCACAGAGAAGGCCCGCACCCTCAGGGCCACCAACTGGCAATGACCAGGCAGCGGAACCCCGAGGAGGTCAACCCTGTGGGAGCGCAGTGGGTGGCGGGAGGCTGTTGATGGCAGCAGGCGGTCCCGTAAGTACCCAGGTCCCGAGCCATGGAGCGCTTTAAAAACGATCAATACCACCTTGAATCAGATCCAGAAGGCCACAGGAAGCCAATGCAACACGCGCAGGAGCAGTGTTACATGGGAGCTCCGAGGAGCTCCCAAGATCACCCGCGCGGCCGCATTCTGGACCAACTGCAGCCTCTGGACACTCTTTAAGGGGAGCCCCATGTAGAGAGCATTGCAATAGTCCAAGCAGGAGATGACGAGGGCAGAGGTGACTGTGCAAAGTGCATCCAGATCCAGAAAGGGTCGCAACTGGTAAATCAGACTAATCTGACAAAAGGCCCCCCTGGCGATGGCCATAATGTGATCTTCTAAAGACAGCCGTATGTCCAGGAGGACACCCAGATTGCGAGCCCTTTCCATGGGGGTCAAAATTTCTCCTCCCACGGTCAGCGACGGAACAAGCTGGCTGTATCTGGGCGCAGGAAACCACAGCCACTTGGTTTTGGTCGGGTTGAGACAAAGCCTGTTAAGACCCATCCAACTCCGCACGGCCTCCAGGCACCAGGTCATCACTTCAAGGGCTTCGTTGGGGTGGCCCGGGGTAGAGATGTATAGCTGAGTGTCATCAGCATACTGATGGAACTCCACCCTGAAACCACGGATGATCTCATCCAGCGGCTTCACATAAATGTTGAACAGCAGGGGCGAGAGCACAGACCCCTGAGGCACCCCACATAATAGGGGCCTCAGGGTCGACCTCTGCCCCCATCTACACAAATTGCGAGCGGTCAGAGAAGAAGGAGGAGAACCACCGTAAAACAGTGCCTCCCACTCCCAACACCCCCAATCGCCGCAACAGGATACTGTGGTCGACAGTATCAAAAGCCACTGAGAGATCTAACAGGACCAAGACAGAGGAACAACCCCTGTCTCGGGCCTTCCAGCGACCAACGCCGTCTCCGTGCTGTGCCCAGGCCTGAAACCTGATTGGAGGGGGTCTAGATATATTGCCGCCTATTCGCCCATGGCAACTCAAGGCAGCTTATACAATGTAAAATCATATTTAAAACAAAAATAAAAACAATAAGAACTAACAAAAAGAATCAAATAAATTAGTAAAATACAATAGAACAAAATTTGGGAAAACAAAACAAAACAAAAACCAACTCCCACCCCCTCACCCCGACGATAGCGGGTCACACTAGCCATCTGATGGGTTTCATCCCTCTCTGGGTTCCCCAGGCCTGTTGGCAAAACCAGGTCTTTAGTGCCTTATGGAATAGTATTAACGAGGGGGCCATTCTAATCTCTGGGGGAATGATGTTCCAGAGAGATGGAGCCACCATAGAGAAGGCCCTTCTTCTTGGTCCCACCAGGTGTATCTCTCTCAGGGGTGGGACCCACAGCATTCCCTGCCTCCTCGCTCTAATGGGTCAGGTAGATGTCATTGACAAGAGATGTTTCCTCAGATAACCCGGACCCAAGCCATGAAGGGCTTTAAAGGTGACAACTAACACCTTGAATTGTACCTGGAAGCAAATTGGCAGCCAATGCAGTATTTTGCAGTATCCTTTCCCTGCCGTGCCCACCAAGCCACACCCACTAAGCCATACTAAGCCCAACAAGCCACACCCACAGAACCGGTAGTAAAAAATTTTGAATCCCACCAAAATTTTGAATCCCACCAAAATTTTGAATCCCACCGCTGTGCACACATTGCATGTGCATGGTGCTGGAGGGCCTCGCCCGTGTACAGAAGGTCCCAGCTTCACGTATCAGTACTCTGTGTGAATGCCCAAAAAGGAGCAGAAAACTTGCCAAGTTTTTCTTCCTCCCACTCTTCTGACACACACTGGCCAGGCAGGGGAGCAATGCCACATGGGGCAAGTGTCCTCCCAGCCAGCGCAGCCATGGGGCTCCGACCTCATACAAATGCAAGTTTGCAGACACCCCAGGATTCCTGGCTTTCACTGCAAGAACAGCCTTCCCCACCACACACTTCCTCCTCCTGCTGCCCCATGCGAGACAGGGGGCCCAACAGAAAGCGTCTGGCTAGAACGCAAAAAAATAAAACAGAAAAGGGATCCAAGGGGGTGGGGGGAACAGATTTATGATACAGATTATGACACATACAATAACAAACAGGAATTGTGAATGTTAGACTTAGACTCCCTTGTTTTTTTAAACAATCAATAGAAGGAATTTATCGGTAAAAATAAATAAGTATAATCCAACAACAAATATTAAAACAGAATATTATGTTTGATAGAATATAAATAACAGAGAACCTATAAGTAAAAAAGAAACAATTGCCACATAATATAATTTAGGAAATATTTAACTCACTGTCAAATGTAAAAAAGTTTAACTAGTTTTAGTACAGAGTTTATTGTGACGTTTGTTTGTATGAATCTTTGTCTTTCGAGTTTGTATATTCGTATACTTTCATTTTTTGTATTCAATGAAGTTTTTAAAATTAAAAAAAAAAGGAAAGAAAAGAAAACGTCTGGCTCAAAGACACAGCCCTCCATGACGGAGCCCTTCCTGGGGAATCAAACAAGAACTTACTGATCCATCCCGAAAGGGAGCTTCAGAGTGGTGGCAGTGCTTCGGGAGGATGGCCCTTGGGACCCTGGGAAACCATCTTGTGCAGCACTGCAAAATTTACTTTTAGCAACCGGGAGTTGCTGCTTTGGGTTCTACAAGTCTCCCTCCCTTCAAGAAATGGCTCTGGGTGGCAAGAGAGAAACAGGATTCAACCTGGCTTCTTCTCTGCCGCCCAGAGCCATTTCCTGATGGGGACTTGCAGGACCCAAAGCTAAATTTTGTTGTGCTGGGAAAGAAACTCTTGCTCTCCCAGCTAGACCAGCAGGGAGAGAAGCAGCTGTTGACCCCGCTGGAGCCAACATAAGCCTCTCCACACGTTCTCCTGGTGCTTTTGCTGGGAGAGCAACAGAGTCTTTCTTGCACAGTGCTAAGCTAAATTTTGCTATGCCAAGAAAGACTCTCTTGCTCTCTGAGCTACACCAGCAGGGGAAAGAAGCAGCCACTGACCCCGCCAGAGCTGACACGGAGCTGCTCCATGTGTCATCCAGTGAAGGCAAGTGTGGGGGGGAAGGTGACCGGCAGTGGCAGCAAAAGACAAGTGGGGGCAGGGGTGGGATTCTACCAGTTCACACCTATTTGGTAGAACCGGTTGTTAACATTCTAAGCAGTTCAGAGAACCGGTTCTTAGAAGAAATTACTGGCCTAATCCTGTAAGGAAGGCAGGAAGGAAACATTCTGGTGTTGCTTACAGAAACTGCCTCTCCGTTAACCCTTGTTACATTCTTGGCAGGACTAGACTTCCTGTCTCAGGAACTTCTCTGGAGTTTTTTCCCCCTCCTTTGCTGGTACTTTGCTTGTGTGGAGTGACCATTCAAAGTTACAATGGCACTGAAAAAAAGTGACTTATGACCATTTTTCATACTTATGACCGTTGCAGCACCCCCACAGTCATGAGAGGCCAAGCGAGGAGATGCGTGCCTCGATGTGAATGATATTGAGTTGGCCACACCCAGCCAATAACATGACCACCAAGCCATGTCCCACCCAGTCACATGACCACCAAGCCACGCCCACCACATAAGCCATGCCCACAGAACCGGTTGTTAAAAATTTGAATCCCACACCTGAGTGGGGGTGGGGAAGGTGACTAGTGGCTACAGGTAGATGACCGGGGCTTGCTTGCAGAGCCTCACTCACCAATCATGAAGGCAGGCAGCAATGGCTGGTGTGACAGGCAGGCAAAAGCAGGCTGCAGGCAGCCATGTTGTGCAGGCGTGATAAGGACTGACTGGGAGGGGAGGGATGGGCAGGGCCAGCCAGTGATGTGATTTGCCAGTTCTCCGAACTGCACAGGATCATAACAACTGGTTCTATAGAGCCGGCTCAAACTGGTAGAATCCCACCCCTGTGTGTGTGATATACATACATACATACATACATACATACATACATACATACATACATACATACATACATGCATATTATAAAGATTCCATTTTTAATTAAACAGTGTATTGTCTGGGTACAAATATTTTTAGGAAATAATGATCAAAATGTTTACAACAATATTCATTACATTGGTTTTAGTTCTATAATAATAATAGTTGCTTATCAATTTTAACAAACTTCCCTTATATCATATTAGTCCTTTTCTTTCATCTACATATTTCTAACTTCCGTTTTTATTAGCTAACCATTGATAAAATAAGTCCCATGTCAATAGGTATTCAGATTCTTCCTTTTCCTTAATTGTACTTTTTAATTTATCCGTTTCTGCACATTCTAGTATTTTTTTAATCACATTTTCATCTGTAGGGATCTCTTCACTTTTCCATTGTTGTGCAAATACAATTCTAGCTGCAGTTAATACATGGAGCATCAAATATCTATTCCCCTTATTATACTTATTCAGTAAAATGCACAACAGAAATATTTCTGGTTTTAAATCTATATGTTCCTTTATCATTTTTTCCAGCCATGTGTGTATTTTTGTCCAATATTTTTGAGGCTATTTTGTATAAGGCAAAGGATTTGTTTAAGGTTTTTTTTAATGGATATTGGACCAAATGCAAGCACAAGAAATATGATTAGTGCAACAAATCAGAGACAACTGCCTAAGGTATTTGAGAACTTCAAAACCGTGTTTAGTATCCAAAAACATGGTGAATATGTGAAGAATTAACCTTCTCCAAACAAATATGCTAACTCCTAAACAATTTCTCCTTTCTGTAGCAGTTCACACATTGTTTGTATCTTATACACCAGTGAAGTTATTAAACATTAAAACTGTGCAAGGATTTTTCTGGACACTCTGTGTATATATAAATGCCAAAATATAATTTAGAAATAAATGGTAAGCACATGTAACCACAACCACACTCATTATATTACCTTCCCTAAAATGTGAATCCTCTTACGGACAAAAATGTTGGAAATGATTATTTGCTTAATTGGGCGATCCCAGCACATCCTAAATATTTACTTAACTTTGCCATGATTACAGAAAGTTTGAGAAACATTGGTTTGTATCCTGTGGATTAAAAAGCCTTCTGGCTTCTCTCTTTTGACAATGGCAATGGGTATTACTAATAAAATAGGAATAGAATAGAATAGGATTTAACAGATAATCAGAGTTGGAAGGGACCTTATAGGTCATCTAGTCCAACCCCCCGCTCAAGTGGGAGACCCTACACCATCTCTGACAAATGGCAGTCCAATAACTTCTTGAACGGGGTCTCCAACCTTGGCAACTTTAAGACTTGTGGACTTCAACATGCTTTGCTGGCTGAGGAATTCTGGGAGTTGAAGTACACAAGTCTTAAAGTTGCCAAGGTTGAAGACCCTTGTCTCAAGTGATGACGCAATAGAATAGAATAGAATAGAATAGAATAGAATAGAATAGTTGGAAGCAGAGGTGGTATTCAGCAGGTTCTGACCAGTTCTGGAGAACTGGTAGCAGAAATTTTGAGTAGTTCAGACAACCGGCAAATACCACCTCTGAGTGGCTCCACCCCCATCTATTCTCTTCCTCCCAAGTCCCAGATGATTATCTGGGTCTTCTTTTGTTGCCCTGCACAAGAGAACGGAGCTGGAAAGCAGGTTAGTGGAGTGGGGAGGGAATGGGATTTTGCAGTATCCTTCCCCTGCCACGTCCACCAAGCCACGTCATGCCCACCAAGCCACGGCCACAGAACTGGTAGTAAAAAAAATTGAATGCCACCACTGGTTGGAAGCGACCTTGGAGGTTTTTCAGTCCAACCCGCTGCTTAGATAGAAACCCTATAGCATTTCAAACAAATGGTTATTCAATCTCTTCTTAAAAACTTCCAGTGATGGAGCACCCACAACTTCTGGAGGCAAGTTGTTCCACTGATTAATTGTTGTAACTGTCAGGAAATTTCTCCTTAGTTCTAGGTTGCTTCTCTCCTTGATTAGTTTCCACTCATAGCTTCTTGTCCTGCCTTCAGGTGCTTTGGAGAATAGCTTGACTCTCTCTTCTTTGGGGCAGCCCCTGAGATATTGGAACACTACTATCATGTCACCCCTAGTCCTTCTTTTCATCAAACTAGACAGACCCAATTCCAGCCACTGTTCTTGATATGTTTTAGCCTCCAGTCCCCTAATCATCTTCTCTGCATTCTTTCTAGAATCTCAGCATGCTTTTTATATCGTGGCAACCAAAACTGAATGCCTTACGCAAGGGTACTTTAAGGACTTTAACTATAACACTCTGTTGGAAGAAAAAATCCGGTCTGGTTCCAAGCCAGGAGAAAGACCCTGGAAATAAAATGGAGGCAGCCTGCAGGAAAGGAAGTCTCTGTTTATTTGGTAGCCAGAAACTAGTGACAACAGCATGCTTCACGGATGACTGACAAAATTAAGAGTAGGTGGGTTTTTAATACAATCTTTGGGGCTTTGTGATTGAGATTCCTATTCCTGTGTAAGAATATGTCCTTTAATATTTTAATGGCTGTTGCTAGGTTTCTATTGGGGTCATTAAGGGGTCATGGCTGGCTCTACAGGGAAGAGGAGAAATACAAATCTTGTCAATTTTGACTTGCCTATTGTTTTCCTTATTTGGAGTCTCTCTGCTTATGAATAGCTTGGCCCAGTTTTTCTGAATGGATATAAAATCTCCTTCTGCTTCAGGCTGTTTTCCTTAGGCAGGAAGACTGCCTTTGTGAAAATTTTTCTCCATTTCTCCTTTAGGGGAAATATTCCATACTATAGAAATATGCATGAGGAAATTATTAAGAAAATCATGGACTTGTGCTGAAATGAGTAAATCGACATTTGTAAACAGAGAACAAGAACACAAACAATTTTATAGGATATGGGATTTATTTTATCAATGGTTAGATAAAAAGACGTGGTAAAGAAATAGGTTAGGAAGCTTTACAATAAGAAGTTAATAGATTGATACAGAATACAATATAAAATATTGTATATAACCATTGGTTGAATGTATAAGATTAAATTATAATGAAATTTAGAATATCTCATATAGAATGATGGAAAAATAGTTTAGTCAAATGAATGATTAATGATCAATGTTACATAAGCACAGGTTAGATTGATGAGGGGAGAATTTATACAACTTGTGAGTAATGGTAAAAAAAAGGATAGCACAAAAGATTGTAACCAACTGACACACTGTATGTATATAATTGAAAGATGGTTTTATGATTTTAAGTTTTGTTTGTAAGTTTGTTGGAAAAAATAAAAACCTTATATATATATAAAAAAGAAATAGTCTATATTAAGAATAAAGAATATTTTAATCTGGGGAAGGGCAGGGCTTCCTACAATTCCCTTCCTTTCCCCATAACACATTGTCTGGAAATTCTCAAAAATAAAGTTTTCTCAAAAAAGAAGTGGTGTAGGGCAGGGGTAGGGAACCTTGGCTCTTTTATCACTTATGGACTTCAACTCCCAGAATTCCTGAGTGAGCCATAAAAGGTTCCCCATCCCTGGCCTACTGGTTTTTCAGTTATGAGGGAAATCAATTTTTGACTTGAATGGGACTGTTTAATATACAAATGTAGGACATATAAAGAATATATAAAGAACATGTCCTACATTTGTATATTAAACAGTCCCATTCCAGTCAAAAATTGATTTCCTCCACAACTGAAAAACCAGTAGGCCAGGGATGGGGAACCTTTTATGGCTCACTCAGGGATTCTAGGAGTTGAAGTCCATAAGTGATAAAAGAGCCAAGGTTCCCTACGCCCAAAGCAGGGGGTTGGACTAGAAGACCTCTAAGGTCCCTTCCAACTTTGTTATTCTATATTAAGATTCTATTATACTCTATGTAATTTCAAGACTTTGGAAGGTATTGTACTAGGATATGTCAGGTTTAACGGATCAGGACCATCCATTAAATTGCATCACAGAAGATTTCTTCAAGTCTATACAGAAGAATCTGGTCAACTAAAGTTCAACAGTAAATTAGTACCAGATAAGGGTCAATGGCAAGGGTCTTCAAACTCGGCAAGTTTAAGACTTGTGGACTTCAACTCCCAGAATTCCTGAGCTAACATGATTGGACGAGGAATTCTGGGACTTGAAGTCCACAAGTCTTAAAGCTGTCAAGTGTCAACTCATAAAATATTTCTATGGTCTTTTTAGAGTTGCCAACAGAAAGGGAGGGGGAAGCAGTGCAGCAGCAGTTCATTCCATAAATAGTTTTCAAAGATAGTAACTAGGTGGCTGAAATTTCTGCCATGCAAAATTCTAACTGGAGAACATGATTGATGACTCTTGGCTATGGATGTGTCCCATTGGAGAATATGAATTACCCAGGGGGATCAAGGGTGACAATGAATTATGTGCAGGGGTGGGATTCAAATTTTTTAACAACCGGTTCTGTAGGCGTGGCTAAGTTGGTGGGTGTGGCTTGGTGGTCATGTTATTGGCTGGGCGTGGCCAACTCAATATCACTCACATCGAGGCATGCATCTCCTCGCCTGGCTTCTCATCACTGTGGGGATGCTGCAACAGTCGTAAGTGTGAAAAACGGCCATAAGTCACTTTTTTCAGTGCCATTGTAACTTTGAATGGTCACTCCACACAAGCAAAGTACCAGCAAAGGAGGGGGAAAACATTCCAGAGAAGTTCCTGAGACAGGAAATCTAGTCCTGCCAAGGATGTACTAAGGGTTAACGGAGAGGCAGTTTCTGTAAGCAACACCAGAATGTTTCCTTCCTGCCTTCCTTACAGGATTAGGCCAGTAATTTCTTCTAACAACCAGTTCTCCAAACTGCTTAGAATGTTAACAATCGGTTCTAGCGAATAGGTGAGAACTGGTAGAATCCCACCCTTTATTATGTGTCTCAGTGTCAGCTACACCCAGGCAGTGCTGGACGTTTTAACTCCCAATAAATTCTTTTGAAGTTTTGGAAGTTTGGCTTGAGACTCATGATTTATTTGGGGTATCTGCCGGAATCCTGACATCAAGTTTAAAGACCCCTGGTCAATGGCATTGGGCGGGGGGTTTGAACTTGGCCCATTTGTGGCAACATAATGACTTTAAGCTGATAACTTTAACTTTTTAACTTTAACTTTTTAACTTTGACTGCCTCAATTGATTGGGTGGTTAAAAGTGATAGTGGATTATTTGCACATTCAAACTTAGCAAGATTCTGATCATGCCTTACAAGAAAGAGAATTAGCTCAACTAGTTGTGTTTGTTGTCTGGTTTACTCAGGAGGACTGACAGAACCAGTGAGTTAAAAACCAGCCAGACATCAGGAAGGACTCCCTGAGTCCATGAACTATGAGCCGGTGGAACAGGCTGCCACCTGACATGTGATTTTTGCCTTCTTGGAAGGTCTTCCAAAACAGGCTAGATGTACCTCTACAGAGATACCTCAGCACAGTGGTGTGTCCAATCTTAGCCACTTTAAGAACTGTGGACTTCAACTCCCAGAATTCCCCAGCCAACCATGCCTAATAAAGGGATCTTAAAGTGACCAAGGTTGGATCCCCCTGCTTTGGAAGAACCTGCATTGAAAGGAGGTTTGGACCAGGGGTTGCCAACCTTTTGGACCTCAGGGACTATAAAACTCATAATTTTAAATCCTGGGGACCATTAATATGAATTTTGACTGATGGTGGCTTGCTGACCTTGGTGGGAGAGAGAGAGATCTGATCTAACCGCTCTCTCTCTCTCTCTCACATACACACACACACACACACAGAGAGAGAGAGAGAGAGAGAGAGAGAGAGGCAGGTAGGGGTAGAATTCAAATTTCTTAACAACTGGTTCTGTGGGCATGGCCTAATTTGTGGGTGTGGTTTGGTGGTCATGTGACTGGCTGGGCATGCTTGTATGTAAATATTATAAATATTTATATAAATATTGATTTTTTTTTATTAAAAAAGAGCAACTTTTACCCAAAATCAGGCAAAGCTGGCAGGCAGATTGAGTTGCTCACAGAATCACAGATTCACTCAGAGATCTATCTTTCTTCCATTGGCTACCTGAGTCTGTCACATAAAATTTGCTTGCAAGCAAACTCACAAAATTAACTCAGAACACACCATGTATGTAAATATTGATTTTTTTATTAAAAAAAGAGCAACTTTTACCCAAAATCAGGCAAAGCAGGCGGCAGATTGAGTTGTTCACAGAATCACAAGCCTGCACTGAATAATAGAACCTTCAGTCCTAAAGAAAGTTCAGCTCTGCTTAAAAACAGAGCCGAAGATCTAAAGATTTGCTAGAAAGCAAGAAATCCAATGATATCCTGCTTTCTAACTAATCTAAATCTCCCAGCACAGCAGAACAGCTGATGGTCAGAGGAGGGAAAAGGAAAAATAGCAACTTAGCAGGCAATCTTGCCAGGTAAGGAGTGAGTGGGCGGGGAGGGTTCCCGCAGGCCATGTGGGCGGCGCAGCCTTGTGTTCCTGCGCAGCCTGGATTAATTGCTTTGGGGGGAGGTGCTCTGGGGGTGACATTTCTCTGCAGACCACCATAATTTTCTTACAGATCACCAGTGGGCGGTGGTTTAGTCTACAGTAGATGACTTTTAAGATTCTTTCCAAATCTATCACTCTATGATTGTATTCATTATTAATCCTAAGAATTATGCCCCTCTGAATGTCTTTAATTAGGAAGACGAGCTCTAAATCAGTGGTCAACAATTGGTGGTCCGTAGACCACTGGTGGTCCGCAAGAAAATTTTGGTGGTCTGCAGAAAAATTATTTGCATTTTTTTTATATTGCACTAAATCAGAGGTCCTCAGACTATGTCCCCTGGGCTGGATGCATGCAATAAATGTTTGTGTTGCTGGAAAGAGTCTTTTTGTGCAGGTCAGAGGGGGCAGAAATTCCGACTTGGGGTCTGCTTGAGCCTCCTAGTGTGGGGTTTTAGGCGAAGACTGGAGGGAAGGGCCTCTGGTGGCGAATAGCCAGAGGGCCTCGTTCCAGTGAGACTGCCTCATGGCCTAGAACTGGCTGACCATCTCAGCCCGCTGAGCCTCCAGGCACCGGGACCTGGCCTTGCACTTCCGCAGGTCTTCCCTCTGCTTGGAAAGTCTATGCTCCTAGTCCTCAGTGAGGTGCTTCTGCTGAGCCTCCTTCTCGGTCAGATCCAATTTTGAACTGAGCCAGCTGTTTGGCCAAATCTTTCTCCTGAGGGCTGCTTAGCTCCAACAACTGCTTCCTGTTGGGGCCTTAAGGAGCCCGGCTGGGCTGGTGAGGAGTGGCTGGGAGGGGAGGGGCGAGTAGAGGCCAGCAAGGCGTCCCTCGACATGAGTGACATCAAGTTGGCCACACCCACCCAGTCACATGACCACCTAGCCATGCCCACCCAGCCAGTCATTAGGCAGATCATATTAGTGGTCTGTGGGATTTAAAATTATGAATTTAGTGGTCCCTGAGGTCCGAAAGGTTGGTGACCCCTTCTCTAAATCACAAATACACTTTTTTTTAATTCCTAATTCCTGGAGACAAACCATATGGAGACAGGCATTCCCATCTGCCCTGCTTTTATATTACTTTCGGGTAACATCCTGTTAAAGACTTTCAGGCAGGGCTGTTCTAATTGGATATTGTTTGGTTCTAATGAATGAAAAGTTTGCACATGTTGATTAGATAGAAATGCAGCCCAAGCTGCTTAAATGCACCAAGCGTTCCCTAAAATTGGCTTGCTTTTCTTGTACAAGTGATTTGAGAAACCTTTTTATCTCAAATGAAAGATACCTTGTTCTGCTCAGCAGGTTTAACTGGCAGTTCTTAAGCCACAAAGGGCACAAGGTGATGGATATAGACAGTTCAGAAAGGATTTCTGATTCAGGTGCATGAATTCTGAGGTTAAATCTTTGACATTCACCCAGTCAATTCTCTCTCCTTTCCTTCCTTCCTTCCTTCCTTCCTTCCTTCCTTCCTTCCTTCCTTCCTTCCTTCCTTCCTTCCTTCCTTCCTTCCTTCCTTCCTTCGCCAAAATCAATGCTCATTCCTCCCACTCTCTTCCTCATCAAGATCTTCCTTCCTCCCTTTCTTCTTCAGAATCAACCCTCATTCCTTCCTCCCTCCCTTCCTCATCAAGTCCTTCCTTCCTTCCTTCCTTCCTTCCTTCCTTCCTTCCTTCCTTCCTTCCTCCCTCCCTCCCTCCCTTCTTTCCTTCCTTCTTCAGAATCAACCCTCATTCCTCCCTCCCTCCCTTCCTCATCATCCTTCCTTCTTTCTTTCCTTCCTTCCTTCTTCAAAATCAACACACATTCCTTCCCCCTTCCCTTCCTCATCAAGATCTTCCTTCCTTCCTTCCTTCCTTCTCCCAGTGGTTATCAGCACACTGGGTACCATACCCAAAAATCTTGGGCAGCATTTATTATATATCTTCATTGACAAAACTTCCACCTGTCAATTACAAAAGGCTCCCCTGAATGGATCTACACATATACTACATCAATACATTATGAATGTCTTAGGTTCTTGGGAAGAATTCAGAGCATATGAAGGAAAACAGAAGCTAAAGAACTAGCAGCCACGTTGGGTATATAATAACAATAACTCTACCAGTACAAGAAGTGAATCCATTCCCAGTCTTCACACAGCTCACTCATGTGGCTGCTTTGTTCAGTTTTGGTTTAGCCATTGTGGATTTCAAACCAGGGTTTACCTATGACTGCCTTGCCTGGACCTCACTGTGTAAAGACCAAACTTTAACCACAATTTTCAACACCAGCACTGATGGGGTTACCTAGTTGGGTAATGAAATGTCTGCAAGAAAACCACTGAATTCAGAGAGTACTTCCTCCTCTTCCTCATCCTTCTCCTCCTCCTCTTTCTCCTCTTCTCCTCCTCTTTCTCCTCTTCTTTTCCTTTTCACCTCCTCCTCCTCGACCACCACCTCAGATTCTCTGCAAACCCCTCTCCCTGCTAGCCCTGATGGTGTTATCTATTTGGGTAATGAAACATCTGCAAGAAAACAACATGCTCAGAGAGCACGAAGGACCTCACAATCCTCCTTCTCTACCTCCTCTCCTTCCCCCCACCCTCCCCTTCTCAACAAACTCCACTTCCTTCTAGCACTGATCATGTTACCTAGTTGGGTAATGAAACGTCTGCAAGAAAACAACCAAGCTAGGAGAGCACCAAGGACCCCATAGTCCTGTTCACCTCCTCCTCCCCTCCCCACTCCTCCCCTTCCCCCTCCTCCTCCCCTTCCCTTCCTCTTCCTCTTCTCCACAAACTCCACTTCCTTCTAGCACTGATCATATTACCTAGTTGGGTAATGAAACATCTGCAAGAAAACAAGATGCTTAGAGAGAGCATCAAGAGGCCCCAATCAAACTTTTTATGACCACTTGAAGAAGCTTTAGCCTTTCCCACTCTTCTGTGGGAATAAAGTTTAGATGGCGAAATGGTTTGCGACTCAAACGCCGCGCAAGATTGTGGCTGGGGTCACCCATCCCTTGAACCCAGGCATGGGATTCAGAAATCCCAGCAACCATTTTGCTGCCCGGTTGCTGGGTGGGCGGGGCCTACCAGAACTTCCTGTTTCCGGCTTCTGGTGGGCTTCCAGAGTCTGGGGGAGGCTGTTTTTGCCCTCCCAAGGGTCCAGAGGCCTCCTCTGGGCGTCTGGGAGGGCGAAAACAGCCTCCCCCAGCCTCTGGAAGCCCACCGGAAGCCGGAAATAGACCCGTTTCTGGACTTCCAGAAGGCCCGTATTTCCCCCTCCCAGAGCCTCTGCGTGGATCCTGCTCTTAACCTCCATCAAAAATGGGCTGCCTAGAGACTCCTGGGAGGGGAGGTAGGGGTGGGACCAGCTGGTCGGTTGAAATACCGGTTTGGTGAACCAGATGAAACTTTAATATCCGGTTCGCCTGAACTGGTCCAAACTGGTAGAATCCCACTGCTTGAACCCAACCCATACAAGATCCAGCAGTTACATCTATAGAAAAGGGCCTTGGTTGTGAAATTTTCTGACAGGGAGAACAATCAATCCATGGAACAGAAGTTGCCTTTGGAAATTCATCCCTGGAAGCTTTCAAGAAGAGACTGGACTGCCATCTGGCAGAAACGGTGTAGGGTCTCCTGCTTGGGTGGGAGGTTGGACTAGATGACCTACAAGGTCCCTTCCAACTCTGTTAATCTGTAAGAGCATCTGTAAAAGCCTTAGTATGAGCACACCTGGAATACTACATCCAGTTTTGGTCACCACATTACAAAAAGGATGTTGAGACTTTGGAAAAAGTGCAAAGTAAAGCAACTAGGATGATTAGGGAACTGGAGGCTAAAACACATGAAGAACGGTTACAGGAACTGGGCATGGCTAGTCTAGTGAAGAGAAGGACCAGGGGAGACAGGATAGTAGCCTTCCAATATCTGAGGGGCTGCCACAGAGAGGAGAGGAGTCAAGCTTTTCTCCAAAGCACCTGAAGGCCAAATAAGGATGGAAACTGATCAAGGAGAGAGATTCAACCTGGAAATAAGGAGAAATTTTCTGACAGTGAGAACAATCAATGAGAACAGAAGTTGCCTTCAGAAGTTGTGTGAGCTTCATCACTGGAAGCTTTCAAGAAGAGACTGGACTGCCATCTGTCAGAAATGGGGTAGGGTTTCTTTGACATAAGTCCATCACAAATGATAAAAAACACCCGTTTTTTTTATTACATTTCCAACATTTGCTAGAACTATTTTTTAAACATTTTAGCTAATCTAGCAGGTGGTAGATGTCATCTATCAAACGTTTTATATAAGATTTCTTTATCACAAGAAGTCGCCATTATTAATTTATCATTCCTTTTCCATACGTTTTGCCATTTCTCTTTTTGGTCAAAGATACACAGGGGTTTCGAAAAGATGATAGGAAAACATGTAGATTTTAAACCTGAATTGTTTTTTATTAGCTATAATATCAGGAAAAAAATGTGATAAGAAAAGCATGTATTTAATATTCAAATGTCTTAACAGCAGCGAGGATTATTTTTGCACAATATTGTAAAAAATGAAGATATACCGCGAGATGAAGATACTAGATTGTGCAGAAATGGATAGACTGACATTGAAAATGAAAACAGAAAGAGGATGTAGAATATTATCAAACATGGAATTTATTTTACAAAGGTTGGCAAAAAGGGGTGGCGACAGGGGTGGGCTGCTCCAGATTTGCCCCGGTTTGGGCAAACCCATAGCTAGTTTTATGGCCGGTTTGGCGAACCAGCAAATCCCACCTGTGGATGGCCCCGCCCACCCCACCCCTCCTCTCCTAGGAGTCCCCATACAACCTGTTTAGATGTCAGGTAAGCGCAAGGCACAGAGGCCCAGGGAGGGTAAAAAACGGGCCCCCTGGAGGCTCCAAAAGGCCAGAAACAGGCCCGTTTCCGGCCTCCAGAACAGTCGTAGGATTCAAAATATTTTACTACCGGTTCTGTGGGTGTGGCATGGTAGGCTTGGCTTGGCTGGATGGGCGTGGCTTGGTGGACATGGCAGGGGAAGGTTACTGCAAAATCCCGATTCCCTCCCCATTCCTGGGGGAAGGTTACTGCAAAATCCACTTCCTTCCCCACCCTACTTTCCAGTTCTGTTCTCCTGGGCAGGGCAACCAAAGAAGACCCAACTGATCAGGAGGCGGAGAATAGAGGGGGCGGGGCCAGTCAGAAGTGGCATTTTCTGGTTCTCCGAATTCCTCAAAATTTCTGCTACCGGTTCTCCAGAATTGGTCCGAACCTGTTGAATACCACCTCTGCTCCAGAGGGCCTCCAGAGCCCAGGGAGGCTATTTTCGCCCTTCCAGAGACTTGAGAAAAGCCTTTGGAACCTGAGGAGGGCGAAAAAGGCCACCTACCATGGTGCAGGAGGCCGACTAGGCCACGCCCACCCTGGCCACGCCCACCCAGCAACCGGACAGAGAACCGGTTGCTGATATTTTTGAAGCCCACCCCTAGGTGGCGATTAAGGTTGTGCTGTTAAGCAAATTAAATACCCAGACAACACCACGTTGATTAAGCACCAAGAAGTGTATTTAAGAGAAAATCAATAATAAAAACAAAAAAGCAATGGTGTAGTACACTGGGAAGTCTCCTGCTTTTGTGGGGGTGGAGTGAGGCAGGTTGGCCTAGATCAGGGGTCACCAACCTTTCGGACCTCAAGGACCACTAAATTCATAATTTTAAATCCCGCTGACCACGAATATGACTTTAAAAAAAAAAAAAAGATAATATAAAAAAATGGAAATAATTTTTTTTCTGCGGGACCACCAACCTCTTTTCGCGGTACCATCCGTGGTTGGTGATCACTGGACTAGATGACCTCCAAGGTCCCTTCCAATTCTGATAATCTGTTATCTCAGGCGGGGAGGCCCACCCGTAGCCGGCGTTGCCCTTTTAAGAAGCGCTCGCCCCCCCCCTCGCCCACCTACCCACCCCTCCTTCCTTCCCCCTCCCTCCCTCTCTCCCTCCTCCCTTCCCTCCCTTTTCATCCGAGGAAGAGTTTGCGAGCGGAGCTTTTCCCCCAAAGCGTCACCAAGCAGCTGTTTCGCGGAGCGCAGCCCGGGCTGTTTCCCAGGGAAGACGGCTAGGAAGGGCAAAGGCTGAGCCTTCGCTGCGGCCGCTTCTCCGGCTCTTTCCCCACCACCTCACTTCTCTCTCTCGCTAGCCGAGCAAACGCCGGAGCCGAGCGATGGGAGCTCTTGCGGGCGCAGCTCGGTGAAATCCGCGCCCGGAACCAACGCAGGGATCGGTCCCCCCTCCATCCCTCCAGGCGGCGGAGGAAAAAAGCCAAGATGGGATGTTGCACTGGGCGATGTACTTTGATTTTCCTCTGCACTTTACAGCTGGTAAGCGTGGAGTGGGGGCTGCGCGTCTTTGGCGGGGGGGGAAAGGACTTGCCATTTGTCAGAAATGGTGTAGGGTCTCCCGCTTGGGCGGGGGGTTGGACTAAATGACCTACAAGGTCCCTTCCAACTCTGATTATCTGTTATCTGTTAACCGGATCCTATGCTCCTGGGGCAGCGCGTTCCGCAGGCGCGCGGGACTACAGTTCCCACCATAACAGGTAACAGATAAGCAGAGTTGGAAGGGACCTTGTTAGGTCATCTAGTCCAACCCCCCGCCCAAGCGGGAGACCCTATAACCATTTCAGCTTTCGGCGACTGGGATTCGAACCCCCCAGCCTCCGGGAGGGCTTCTCTAATACGGTTGGCGAGGCTTTCCCGAACCGCCTCTCGTCGCCCCAGTTGTGCCCTCCCCGAGAGTCTTTCGCGGTTTGGGGGTTCACACGACATCCTGAAAGGGGCTAGTCGAGTGCAATTCGCCATCGGTCCTTAAACGAGTCTGGAGTGGGTGGGTGGGTGGAAGGAGGCTGGGTTTTCGCATCGCGCGTGAATTCTCCCCTCCCGACTCATCGCGGTGAATATGAAGCTGAAGTTGAGCGGCTCGTGTGAACGCGGCCGGTTTGGTCTTTCGGGAAGCGCGCGGTGCGAATGGGAGCGCTCGAAGGGAAGCCCGGGTGGGTCTGTTGACTTCTTCTGCCCTGCTGAGTTTTGGGAGCCTTAGAGGAACCCCCCATCCCCCACCCCCTCAACATAGAGATAACAGATAACAGAACATCAGAGTTGGACGGGACCTTGCAGGTCATCTAGTCCAACCCCCTCCCCCCCCCCCCGCCCCGCCCAAGCAAGACCCTACACCCTTTTTGACAGATGGGAGTCTAGTCTCTTCTTGAAAGTCTCAAGTGATGGCGCTCTCACAACTTCCGAGGGCAACTTCTGCTCCATGGGCTGATTGAGCTGTTCCATTGTTCCATCCACACACCTTTTGGATGTCCCAAAGGTGCTTGGTTTGGTTTTTTCTTTTGAAAAGAAGCTTCTTGGATGAGAAGCCAAAAGGAAAAATAAAAAAAAACAAAACCCAGAAAGTCCAGTTGCCTCCTGAAAAAAAAAAGCACTTTTGGGACAGCAACCAGGACCTGGATGACTGAGGATCTCTACACATTTTGGATACATCAATCCCCATTTTATTTTTAAACCTGACCTGTCCCTGAGACTTGGGATGGGATGGGATGTCTCACCTTTTCTCTCTACTCTGTCAATGAAAGATTAAAACCAAAACAGACCAACTTCCTAAACTCCTAAAAATTGACTTGCTCACCCAAAAGTGATCCAACCCCATCCCCACTCCCCCCCCCAAAAAAAAAACCTTTGAGGATTATCTTTAAAAAAAACAATGCTAGTGTTCCAATTTAGTTAGAGGAAACAGATGGAAATCAAATGGATTGTACTGTTCACCAGCTGTGTGGTTTTCCTTTGGAGGAGGGGGGAGAAAAATACTGTGGAAGTGAACTGTGGAATAGCCATCCACCCACAGACTGGGAGTGTACCAATCTTGGGGTACACAGCTTTGCCTTAGAAAGAAGTTGCCAGATTTAGAAATGTTCCCAGTGGAATTGTTTTTTTAAGAGCTTTCAAACTATAGATAATCCTCGACTTACATCCGTTCATTTAGCGATCATTCAACGTTACAACACTGAAAAAAAACTGACTTATGACCGTTTTTCACACTTACAACCATTACAGAACCCTTGGCAGCTGTCTCATATTTATGACGGTTGAAGTGTCCCTTTTGCTACCTTCTAACAAGCAAAGTCCATGGGGAATTCACCTTAACAACCATGCTACTAACTTAGCAATGGCCGCAATTCGCTTAAGAACCGGTGGCAAGAAAAGGTCGTAAAATGGGGCGAAACTCACTTCACAACCGTCTCGCTTAGCAACAGAAATTTGGCAGCTGAATGGGGGTCGTAAAGTATTTTGAGGTCCCTTTTCCAGATCAGCAAAATAGTTAACCTCAAAGCATGTTCCTTGCATCGCCGCTCTTTTTCCAGTTTATTTGGTTGGAACGGAGAGATTCCTTAACAATGGATGCAAATCCATAGTTTGTCCAGGATGGATTGAAAAAGGAGATTGTAGCTTGCAAACAAACATGGTGTGTATATATGTCTCCCACGCAATTCAGTGTGGACTTAGCTCCAGTCAATCATTGTTCTCTCTGCCAAGCGAAGGCGAGTTCTGAAATTCTGGCGCTGTGGTTTCCATTCGTTTGTCTTTCCTGCCTAATTAATTAATTTTTTTAAAGAAATCTTCGCGTTAATGGGGGAAAAAACAAAAAACAATCCCTCACTCCTACCAGTAGCTTTCATAACATCCTTTGGAAACTTTCAAAGAGGGGTCAACTTCTCCTAAGATTCCAGCGTGCCAAAATATTCCAGCCACCTTTTTTATTCGGGCTCATTTTGCATTCACCTCCAGTAGCTCCAAGAAGGATAATTTGGACTCTCCATTGTTAGAGAAAAGCTTTTGTGCTTCTGGTGCAAATCCGAATGCGAAGCAATTGATTGTGGGCAAATTAATGCTCTGCCCTCAGAGAAAGCTAAAGCAAGAAAACGCACCCAGCCAAACAAAGGACACGAAGTTGCCAAATTTGTTCCCAAACCCTTTTTTATTTATTTTTTTACAAATACATAGAGCCAACCAAATTACTGCTTACTTTTTTTTCCCTACCTGTCTTATTGTTATTACATATATGGGGATATTTTGGAAGTGTTTAAAGGTTTTTTTAAAGAAAACCTCTCTTTCTCTCTCTCTTTCTTCTTTCTGTCTCTTTTTCTTTCTCTCCTCTTGCTTTCTCTCTCCTTTCTCTCTGTTTCTCTCTTCCTCTCCTCTATCTTTCCATCTCTCTCTGTTTTCTTTCTCTTCTCTTTGCCCTCTCATCCTCTCTTCCTCCTCTACTCTTTCTTTCTCATCTCTTTATTTCTCTTTCTCTCTTCTCTTCCCCTCTTTCTCTTCTCTCTCTTTCTCTCTTTTTAATTTCTCTTCTCTCCACTTTCTCCCTTTCTAATGTACTCTCTCTTCTCTCTTTCTCTCTCTCATCTCTTTCTCTCTCTCTTTTTCCCTTCTCTTTCTTTCTCTCTCTCTCTTTCTCTCTCTTTTAATTTCTCTTTCTCTCTCTCTTTTCTCCCTTTCTCTTTCTTTCTCTCTCTCTCTTTTTGTTCTCTTTTTATTTATTCTCTCTCTCACTTGCGCCAGTTTGTCCCTTTCTTTATCTCTCTCTCTCTCTCTTTCTCTCTCTTTTCTTTCTTTTAATATCTCTTTATCTCTCTCTCTTTTTTCTTGCTTTATCTCTCTCTCGCTCTTCTTTTTAATTTTCTTGCTCTTTCTCTCACATCACTCCCTTCTCCGTCTCTTTCTCTTTCTCTCTCTTTTAATTCTCTCTCTCTCTCTCTTTCCTTTCTATTTCTCTTCTCTCTCCTCCTTAATTCTCTCTCTCGTTCCTTCTGTACTAATTCACTCTTTCTTCTCTATCTTTCCTTTCTCTCCTTTCTCTCCTCTCTTCTCTCTTTCTCTTTCTTTCTCTATCTCTCTCTTTTAATTTCTCTCTTCTCTTCTTTCCCCTGTCTCTCTCTTCTCTCTATCGTGCGCTCTCTTTTTAATCTCTCTCCTCTCTACACTTTCTCTTTCTCTCTTCTCTCTTCTTTCTCTCTCGTTTTCTCGTCTTCCGCGTCTCTTTCCTATCTTTTAATTTCTCTCTCTCTCTCTCTCCTCTGGCTTCTCTCTCTCTCTCTCTGTCTCTCACCCCCATGCTCAGGGAGGGGCGAGAACTATGAATCTGTTCCCCTTTTGTCTTGGAAAAGGACAGGCTTAGTTATTCAGCTGGATTGGATTTTTTTTGAAGAAAAAATTCTTTGGGGTTTTGTGTTTTCAAATGGGGTGGTTCTTTTTTCTGTCAGTGCCCTGCGAACTGTTGGACTTTCATTTGCATTCCCGGGAATAGCTAAAATGGGATTTTGCCAAGGGTCATAATTTATCCTGAGTAATGTATAAAACTCCATTGACTGTGTTAATTTTTTTTTTTGCTGCTAGATTGTACAATGTGGGCTTGGCCAAAAACCTGGGATCTCGGCCAGCTAGAAACAAACAACTTAAACACACACACACACCCAGAAGGACACACACACACAACATTCAGGATTGGAAATGCAGGGCAGTGGATGCTTGTCTGAAGTGGGTCTGGAATTGGCAAATTTCTGCAAAAAAAGAAGGGGGGGAGGAAAAGATTTTCTCTCCCTTTAAGCGTTCTTCCTACTTGGTGATGGGGGGGGGGGAGGGGAACAAAGATTTGGCCGTTTTTCAATGGTAGTTGAGTCTGGTGGCCAGAGGGTCTCTCTTGTTTCTGTCCATTTCTGATGGGAATAAGGATCTTTCCCTCCTTAAAAGGGCAACGCCTGCTCTCCTTTCTTTGGGAAATCTCTCCTCCTTCCAAACAAAAACTGGGGGGAGGGAAGGGGGGAATGTGGTGGGGGAAAACATTAAACTCTGATTTTGGGTTTTGCTGGTTAGATAGATTATTAGAACTAAGGAGAAATTTCCTGATAGTTAGAACAATTAATCTGTGGGACAACTTGCCTCCAGAAGTTGTGATGGCTCCATCACTGGATGTTTTAAAAAAGATGTTGCATAACCATTTGTCTGAAGTGGTGTAGGGTTTCTTGCCTAGGCAGGGGTCGGACTAGAGGATCTCCAAGGTCCCTTCCAACTCTGCTATTCTGTTCTGTTCTGTTCTGTTCTGTTCTGTCCTGTCCTACCCTACCCTACCCTACCCTACCCTACCCTACCCTACCCTACCCTTTCCTATTCTATCCTATCCTATCCTATCCTTTCCTTTCCTTTCCTATCCTTTCCTATCCTATCCTACCTATCCTATCCTATCCTATCCTTTCCTATTCTATCCTATCTATCCTATTCTATTCTATTCTATTCTATTCTATTCTATTCTATTCTATTCTATTCTATCCTTTTCTATTCTATTCTATTCTATTCTATTCTATTCTATCCTTTCCTTTCCTATCCTATCCTATCCTATCCTATCCTATCCTATCCTATCCTATCCTTTCCTATTCTATCCTATCCTATCCTATCCTATCCTATCCTATCCTATCCTATTCTATTCTGTTTTGTTTCCTATTCATAGTCTCTATTCTATCCTATCCTATCCGACTATGCTCTATCTAGCCATTCCTTCCTATTCATTCTAGTTATTCTATTTGTATTCTATCCTTTCCTATTCTCTATTCTTCCTAGGGTTCTATTCTTTATCGTGGCGTCGTTATTTTGCGGTTCGTATTGTACGTTTCTTTTTCTGATTAGTAGGCTTTCTATTGCTATATCTCTATGAGTCGGCATATCCTTTCTATTCTATCTTGATATTCTAGTAGATCTAGACTATTTCCTTATCCTTTCTATTCTCTTATTCAATCTAGCCTATCCTTTCTATCATACTATGATCCACAATTAGGCCTATGATCCTGTTCCAGCCATCCCCCTATCCATATTTCCTCTTATCCTTTGCCCTATTCTTCTATTATCCTATTCTATTTATCTATTCGATGTTGGGTATTGATTCTATTCTATTGACCCTATTGCCCCCACCCTTCTATATCTATTATATTCTATTTATTACTATACTTCATATTCTATTCTATTTATTCCTATTCTATCCTTTTCTATTCTATTCGTATTATGCGTCAGTACTATTATTCTACATCCTATCCTATCCTACCTATCCTTTCCTTTCTGACCCCCCAGGCGATACTTCCTCATCTAATCCTATCTATACTATCCCTAATCTACAATACTATCATTTCTATTTATCCTATTTCCTAATCCTTTAATCTTCTATTCTATTCTATTATGATTCTTTATATTCTATCCTTATTCATTCCTATTCTAATTATATCTCTTCTATTCTATTTATTATATTTCTAATTCTTTCTATTCTATTCTATTTATTCTATTCTTTCCTTTCCTATCCTACCTCTCCTGGCTACTTATCCTTCTATCCGTTCTATTATATCCTATCTCTCATATCTATCCGAGTCCTAGCCTATACTATTCGATTCTGTTGGTCTTATTCTATTTATTTCTATCCTATCCTATTCCTCTCTCCTCTCCGCTTACTTCTATCCATCATTTGTATCAGGTATCCTATCCTATCCTCCTCCTTTTTCATATTTCTATGTCTAGTAGATTCTGATTCTATTTTTATTCATTTCCTCATTTATTCTATTGCTATTTCCTACTGGCTATTTCTCATTCTATCAGACCTATCCCTAGCCCCTACTCCGATTCTTTCCTTTCTATCTTCTCACACTCCACTTCACCTATACCTATCCCTTATCCTATACCCTTTTCCCTTATCCTGCTAGCCTTCCCCATTGTCCGATATCCTAGCCTACGCCCACGATCCTATCCTATTCTATTTATTCTATCTATTCTAGTTATTGCTATTCTATCCTATTCTATATTTCCTATCCTATTCTATTCTGTTTGGTTCCTAATTATAGTATAGTCTATGCCTTTCCTTCCTATCCTACCATCTATCCTATTATCTCTATCCTTTCCATTCTATCACTATCCTATCCTATCTATCCTATCCTTATTCTATTCTATCCTATCCCTACCCGTATTCGATCTATTCTGTTTGTTCCTATTTATTCTATTCCAGATCCTATTCATATTACTATATCTAATATCCTAGCCTATGTCCTAATCATATCCTCGCGTATCCTATTCCTATCCTTTATCCTTTCCTATTCTATTTTCATTTCGATTCTATTCTATCTATTAATATTCTCTCTTCTCTATTCTATTCTATTCTATTATTTCTATTTATTCTTTCCTATCGTTCTAGTCTATTCTATTCTATTTTATCCTAGTCTAGCCTAAGCCTATACTTTCTAATTCTTCCTATCCTATCTATCCTATCCTATCCTATTCTATTCCTATCCATTCCTATCCTTTCTATCCTACTATCCTATCCTATCCCCATATCCTTTCCCTCTGCTATTATTTATTTATTCTTTTCTCTATTCTCCCTTTTCTATTCTTATTTACGGTCTATCTATTCTATTCTATTCATTCTATTTCTATCCTATCCTATGACTATCCTATTCCTATCCTTCATAGTCTATCCTATTTCCTTCCTATCCTATCCTATCATCCTATTCTATTCTGTTTGGTCCTATTTACTATTCTATCCTCTCTACCTGCCTATCCCTCTATCCCCTACCTTTCCTATTCTAATCTATTCTATTCTATTCTATTCTATCCTTTCCGATTCATCTATTCTATTCTATTTCTATTCTATTCTATTCTATCCGTTCATATTCCTATCTATTCTATCCTATCCTATCCTATCTATCCTGTTCTATCTATCCTATCTCTATTCTATCCTTTTCCTATCGCTTACACTGCGCCTATTCCTATCCCGTTCCATTATCTATCCGTTATCATATCCTAGCCTATCCTATCCTCTTACATATTCTATTCATTATATCTATCTCTATTCCTATTCGATTCTATCTATTCGATTTATTATATCCTTTTTCAGTCAACCTGGTCCTATCTATTATTCTATCTAATATATTCTATTCTCTTACCACTCCCCGCCGTTATTCCTATCCTCCTTTCCTTCTATACTATCTATCATATCCGATCCTATACTATCACTATGCCTTCTGTTTGTTACTATCTATTCATTCTATCCTTTCCTATTCTATTCTATTCCTATTCTTATCCTTTCTATGCTATTCTATCCTATCTATCCTTATCCTCTCCTATCCTTTCCTATTCTATCTATCCTATCCTTCCTATCTATCCTGATTATATTCTGTTTGTTCACTAGTCGATTCTATTCATACTTTCATATTCGATCATATCCATATCCTTATCCATCCTTCCCTCAGTCTATCATATTTCCTATCTATCGCTACCACACGTATTCCCGTATCGCAACAGGTATCAGCCTACCGTCTCCATCCTTTCTATTCTATCTATTCTATTTATTCTCTTATTCTATTTATTCTATTATAT
>CM042842.1:125552200-125566775 GCA_023653725.1 Bungarus multicinctus | reverse complement strand
TCCTCTTTCGTCTCTCTTTCTCTGTCTCCTCTTCTCTCTCTCTGCTCTCACTTTCTCTCTCCTCTCGTCTCTGTCTCTCACCACACCCCCCTTGCTCCGGAGTGGCGAGAACTATGAATCCGGTTCCCCTTTTGTCTTGGAAAAGGACAGGCTTAGTTTTCAGCTGGATTGTATTTTTTTGAAGAAACATTCTTGGGGTTTTTGTGTTTTCAAATGGGGTGGTTCTTTTTTCTGTCAGTGCCATGCCCCGCGAACTGGGGTTGGGGACTTTTCATTTGCATTCCCGGGAATAGCTAAAATGGATTTTGCCAAGGGTCTAAGTTATCCTGAGTAATGTATTAAAACTCCTTGACTTGTGTTAATTTTTTTTTTTTGCTGCTAGATTGTACAATGTGGGGCTTGGCCCAAAAACCTGGATCTCGGCCAGCTAGAACAAACAACTTAAACACACACACCACCCAGAAGGACACACAACACAACATTCAGGATTGGAAATGCAGGCATGGATGCTTTTCTGAAGTGGGTCTGGCATGAATTGGCAAATTTCTGCAAAAAAAGAAGGGGGGGGAGGAAAAGTTTTTTCTCTCCCTCCCCTTAAGCGTTCTTCCTACTTGGGATGGGGGGGGGGAGGGGAACAAAGATTTTGGCCGTTTTCACTGGTAGTTGAGTCTGGTGGCCAGAGGGTCTCTCTGTTCTGTCCATTTCTGATGGGATAAGGATCTTTCCCTCCTTAACAGGGCAACGCCTGCTCTCCTTTCTTTGGGAAATCTCTCCTCCTTCCAAACAAAAAACGGGGGGGAGGGGAAGGGGGGATGTTGTGGGGAAAACATTAAACTCTGATTTTGGGTTTTGCTGGTTAGATTATATTATTAGAACTAAGGAGAAATTTTCCTGATAGTTAGAACATTAATCTGTGGACAACTTGCCTCCAGAAGTTGTGATGGCTCCATCCTGGATGTTTTAAAAAAGATGTTGCATAACCATTTGTCTTGAAGTGGTGTAGGGTTTCTTGCCTAGGCAGGGTCGGACTAGAGGATCTCCAAGGTCCCTTCCAACTCTGCTATTCATGCGTTCTGTTCGGTTTTGTTCTGGTTCTGTTCCTGTCCTAACCCTACCCTACGCCTATTCCCCCCCTACCCCTATCCTTCCCTATCCTAGCCTATCCTATCCTACCTATCCCTATTCCTATTCTATCTATTCTATCTATTCCTACCTTTTCCGACTATCCTATCCTATCCTTACCTATCCTCTCCTATCCTACCTATCCTATCCTATCCTAATCCCTATCCTATCCCTAGCCTATTCCGATTCTGTTTTTCCTAGTCTATCTATTCTAACTATTCCTATCTATTCCCCTCTCCTATATCCTACCCTATCCTATCCTATCCTTTCCTAGCTATTCGAGCTAGCCTATCTAGTCTATTCCTATCCTATCCTATCCTATCCTTTCCTATTCTATCCTACCTAGTTCTATTCTAGAATTTATGCTAGTATTATCCATTCCTATTCCCTTTCTATTCCTATTATCCTACTATCCTTATTCCTATTATCCTATCCTTCTTTCTATTCTATTCTATTCTCTCCTATCCTGATCCTATTTATGCTATTCTATTCTATCTATTCTATTCTATTCTATTCTATTCTATTCTATTCTGCCTTTTCTATTCTATTCTATCTAGCTATCCTATCCTATCCGATCCGTTCTATCCTTCTTTCCTATCCTATTATCATTCTATTCTTTTGTTCCTCTAATATCCTAGGTCCTATCCTAATCCTATCCTATCCTTCCTATCCTTCCTATCTTCTATTCCTATCTATCCTATCCTATCCTTCCTATTCTTATCTATTCTATCCTATCCATCCTATTACCTATCCTATCCTATTCCTGTTTGTTCCTTCCTTTCCTATTCCTTTGCCGAGCCTATCCTATACTATCCTATCCCTATCCATCCTATCCTATCCTATCCTCCTGTCCATCCTAATCCTATTCATCTATTCTTATCCGTTCTATTCTATTCTATTCTATTCTATCCTATCCTATTCTATCTTCTATTCTATTCCTATCCTCTCCTATTGCCTATTCCGAGCCGACTATGGCATCCGTCCTCGTCTATTTATTTACGCCCCTTTTCCTAGTCCTATCCTATCCTCTCCCTATGCTTAAGTGCGCTGCTAGTTTCCGAGTTTTTTTTGTTTCCTATATCCTTTATTCCTGTTCCCTCCTATCTATCCTAGCCCTATCTCGTTGCCTATCCTATCCTATTCTAGTCGAGCCGAGCCGATCCGATCCGAGCCGCTTCCGGTCTCTCCTATCTATCCTATCCTATCCTATCTATTCCTTCTATGCTGTCTATTCTCTATCCTATCCTATCCTTCTATTCTATTCTGTTTTGATTCTAGTCTATTCTATCTATCCTTTCCTTTCCCTTTCCTATCCGTATCCTATCCATCCTTGCCGATATTCTATCCTATCCTATCCTATGCGAGGCCTACCTCAACTCCCTATCCTATCCATCCTATCCTATCCCTATCCTATCCGCGTCCTATTTCTATCCTATTCTATCCTATCCTACCCTATCCTATCCTATCCTATCCTATCCTATAGCCCTCCTATACTTTCTATTCTTATTTATTCTATTAATTATATTATTCTATTTATTCTATGCTATTCTATCTATTCTATTCTATCTATTCATCCTTTCCTATTCTATTCTATTCTATTCTATTCGCTTATCCGATCCTTTTAGATCTATTCTATTATCCTATCCTATTTTATCTATTCTATCCTATCCTATCCTTTTCCTATCCTATGCCTATCCTATCCTATCCGAGCCTATCCTATCCTATCCTATCCTATCCTATCGCCTTATCCTATTCCTATCTTCTATCTATCCTATCCCTATCATATTCTATTCGATCCTATCCTTTCTATTCTTCTTTTCTATCTATTAGTCTATCCTATCCTTTCCTATCTTGCTATTCAAATCCTATTCTATCTATTCTATTTCATATTCTATTCTAGCCTATGCTATTCTATTCTATCTATCCCTAGCCTATCCTATCCTATCCTAGATCCTATTCAGGTCTATCCTTTCGGTGTGTTTGCGAGGCGAGCCGAGCCTATTCTATTTCTATTACTATCCTATCCGATCCGATCCGATCCTATACTATTCTATTCTATTCTATTAGTCTATCTTATCTATCCTAGCGAATTCCTATTCTATTCTGGGGGGGCCGGGCTATTCTATACCTATCCTATCCTATCCTAGCCTGTTCCTTCCTATCCTATCCTATCCTAGCCTATCCTATCCGCGCCGATCCTTCCGTTTCTATCCTATCATGATCTATCTAGCCGTTCCTATCTATACTATGCTATATTCTATTCTAGCCTATTCTATTCATATTCTAGCGAGGCGAGCGGGCGAGCAGTCTATATTCTATGCTTGCGAGCCGATTCTATTCTATTCCTATCTTCTATTCTATCGGTTTGTTCCTATTCTATTCGATTCTAGGCGCGGTCCTCCAGCCTATCCTCAGATCTATTCTAGCCTCTTCCTATCCTATAGCCTAATCCGGGCCGAGGCGATGCTCCTATATCCTATCCTTTATGTTGTTCCTATTCTATTCTATCTATCCTTTCTATCTATTCTCCTATATACGATTCTATCCTTCCTATTCGATTCTATCCTATCCTATCCTACCTATTCTATTATATGGGGGCCGAGGCTATCGAGCTATCTATCCGAGTCTATTCATTCTATTCTAATCCTTTCCTATCTATTCTATGCTTCTATTCTATTCTATGATATCCTATTCTATTCTATTCTATCCTATGCTTCCTCTATTCTATTCCTATCCGCATATCTCCTATCCTTTCTATCCTATCCTTGCCTATCCTATATCCTATCCTAGCCATCCTATCCTCTCCTATCCTAGCCCTCTCCTATCTATTCTCTATTCTATTCTATTTCTATGCGGTCGATTCTATTCTGCTAATTCTAGCTATTCTATTCTAATCCTATCTACTGCCTTTCTATTCCTATCCTTCCCTTATCCTATATCCCTATCTTTACCATCCTATTCTGTTCCTATCTATTCCTATTCCTTCGAGTCTATCCTTCTACCTTTCCTCTGCCTATTTAGTTTATTCCTATTCTATTCTATTCTATTCTAGTCTATTCTATTCTATCCTATTTATATCCGTTGCTATATCCTACTATCCGATTCCTCTATCCCTATTCTATCCTCCCTATCCTATCCTATCCTACGATTCTATTCCCTATCCATCTAATTCCTATCCTATCCTCCTATTCTAGCCGTTCCTATTCTATCCTATTCCTATCCTATCCTATCTCTATCCTTTCCTATCCTTCCTATCCTTTCTATTCGTTATTCTAGTCCTAGTCTATCTATTCTATTCTTTATCTATTCTATTCTATTCCGTTTCTATTCTATTCTATTCTATTCTATTCTAGTCTATCCGATTCTATCCTTTTTCCCTATCCTTCCTATTCTATTCAGTTCCTATCTATCTATTCTATTCGTTATCCTTTTCGATTTCTATTCTATTCTATTCTATGCCTAGCCTATTCGATCTATCTTCCTTTCCTATCTTTCTATTCTTCTATTCTATCCTATCCTCTATCCTATCTATTCCTCTATCCTATGCGATCGATCCTATGGCTCGATTCTATTCTTTTGTTCCTATTCTATTCTATTCTATTCCTTTCTATTCTATCCTAATATCCTTAGTTTCCTATTCAGTATATTGGACGGCACTATCCTTTTCCTTCCGTTCCTTCCTTTCCTTTCCTTTCCTTCTGGCCGTTCCGTATTCCCTATTCTATTCTCGATTCTTCTTTCTATTCTATCTAGTCTATTCTATTCTATTTCTATTCTATCTTCCTCATATCCTCTATGCTATTCTATCTCGAGGCGATTTGTTTTATTCTATTCTATTCTATTCTATTCTTCCGATCTATTCTATTCTACATTTTTCCTTCTATTCATTATATAAAAATCCTTTCCTTCTATCATTCTATTCTATTCTATTTCGATTCTATTCTAATTCTATGCGATTCTATCCTATCCTTCCTTTCCTTTCCTTTCTTTCCTTCCGTCCTTTACCTATCCTATTCTATCTATTCCTATCCTATTCTATCTCCCTATTCTATGTGTTCCGATTATTCATTGCATGCGATTCATTGCTAGTCTAGTCTAATAAAATTCTATTCCGTATTTCTAAAATAGCTAGGCATTCCTTTCCCCTTTCCTTTCCTTTTCCTTTTCCTTTCTAGTCTATTCTATATCCTTTACTATCCTATTCCTATCCTATCCTATTCTATCCTATTCTATCCTATCTATTCATTTTCTATTTGTTCCTATTCAGTCTATTTATTCTTCTATTCATTCTATCTATTCTTATTCTATTCTATCTTCCTTTCCTTCCTTTCATTCCTATTCTATCTATTCTATTTATTCTATTCTATTCTATTCTATCTATTCTATTCTATTCTATCTTCTATTCTCATCTATTCCCTTTCCTATTATATACATCCTTGTCCAATTCTACTTACTTACTCTAATGTATTCTATTTAGATTGTGTTAGAAACTGCTGGTGTACAAGCTAGTCCTCAACGTACGACCACAACAGAGCCCCAAATTTATGTTGCTATGCAAAATGTTTGTTGAGTGAGTTTCGCCCCATTTTACAACCTTCTTGCCAGAATTGTGAAGTTGAAGTCACTGCTACTGTTAAGTTAGTAACATGGTTGTTAAGTGAATCTGGCTTCCCCATGGGCTCTGCTTGTCAAAAGGGGCTCTGCCACCACCATAAATATGAGTCGGTGGCCAAATGTCTGAGTTTTGATCATGTGACCGTGGGGAAGGCTGCAACAGTCATAAGTGTGAAAAACGGTCACGTCACTTTTTCCAGTGCCGTTGTAGCTTTGAACAGTCCCCCAATGAATGGTTGTAAGTTGGGGACTGCCTGTAGAAGAAAAAGTCCCAATTGCTTTTATCCATTAATTGAAGCTCAATACACTTGAAGATAATAGCCACTGAAATACAGATAATCTCAACGCATCGGTTTAATTTTGTTGTATAAGAGGAGAAGGAAGGCAAATAAAGAACATTATTGGGCATTACCTGGCCTTATTGTACCCTATGACTATCACTAAGTGTTGCACTTTATGATTCTTGGCTCTTGATGAATGTATCTTTTCTTTTATGTACACTGAGATCATTTACACCAAAGATAAATTCCTTGTGCATCCAATCACACTTGGCTAATAAAGAATTCTATTTCTTTATTCTATTCTATTCTATTCTATTCTATTCTATTCTATTCTATTCTATTCTATTCTATTCTATTCTATTCCATTCCATTCCATTCCATTCCATTCCATTCCATGCTCTGCTCTGCTATTCTATTCTGTGCTTTTCTATTCTGTGCTATTCTATTCTGTGCTATTCTATTCTGTGCTATTCTATTCTGTGCTATTCTATTCTATTCTGTGCTATTCTGTGCTATTCTATTCTATTCTATTCTATTCTATTCTATTCTATTCTATTCTATTCTATTCTATTCTATTCTATTCTATTCTTTCCTTTCCTTTCCTTTCCTTTCCTTTCCTTTCCTTTCCTTTCCTTTCCTTTCCTTTCCTTTCCTTTCCTTTCCTTTCCTTTCCTTTCCTTTCCTTTCCTTTCCTTTCCTATTCTATTCAACCTTCCGAGGTTGGTAAAATGAGGACACAGATGGTTGGGGGCAAGAGGCTGACTCTGTAAACTGCTTAGAGAGTGCTGGAAAGCACTGTGAAGTGGTATATAAGTATTAAATGCTATTGCTATGGCTATTGTAAGTTGAGGATTACCTGTAACTTCAAACCTGGAGCCTTTAAGGAAGGATATAAGTGACTTTTCAGCTGCTTAGAAAATTTGACGAAAAGAAGGAATTATACATCGTACAAAAATGGGAGGAAGGGAAAGAGGTTACAAGTATTGTCCTAATCCAGTGATGGCTAACCTTTTCGGCACAAAGTGCCCAAAGCACACACGGACTCATCCCTAAAATGCAATGTGGAGTACTCATCTCAAATGTTCTAAGTGCTAGAGCCCACTGTAACTATAAAGCCAAAAAGACATTAAGAGTTGTTAATCTAATCCTACATAGCTTCTTCTCTGGTAATATCACACTACTAACTAGAGCATACAAAACATTTGCTAGACCAATACTCGAATACAGCTCATCAGTCTGGAACCCACATTACGTATCTGATATTAGCACAGTTGAGAAAGTTCAGAAATATGTCACAAGAAGAGTTCTCCACTCCTCTACTCGTTGCAGAATACCTTATGCCACCAGACTTGAAACTCTAGACCTAGAAAACCTAGAACTATGCCACCTCCGGTCCGATCTAAGTATAGTATATAAAATCATACATTGCAATGTCCTACCTGCAAATGAATACTTCAGCTTCAACTATAACAGCACAAGAGCACACAATAGATACAAACTCAAGGTTAATCGCACCACACTTGATTGCAGGAAATACAACTTCAGCAACAGAGTGGTCAATGTCTGGAATACTCTACCTGACTCTGTGGTTTCTTCCCCCAACCCCAAAAACTTTAACCTTTGACTGTCTACTATTGACCTCACCGCTTTCTTAAAAGGCCTGTAGGGGGCGTATATAAGCGCACCAATCGTGCCTACCGTCCCTGTCCTATTGTTTCTTTTAATTTTTCTTATATGTATCTATCTCATGTATTCAAAACTATATTTATTCTTATACCTGTATCTTGCAAGCGATTGACAAATCAAATAAATACTAAATGCAGCCACCACTCCCACGCATGCATGCGCCAACCTCCCATGCCCCCACGCATGTGTGCATGACCCCTATGCATGAACCCCACCCCACCGCGTGCATCCCACCTCTGCCCCCTGTGCATGCACAGCAGAGACCCAAAGACCAGTTGGAGGGAGGGAGGTGCGTACGCAGAGCTGAGCTAGGACAACTAGCTCAAGGTTTTAGTTATTATCTTTAAAGCACTCCATGGCTCAGGACCAGGATATTTGCGGGACCGCCTCCTGCCATTATGGGCCTCCCGCTGACCAATACGCTCCCATAGAGTCGGTATCCTCGGCGTGCCGCCGGTTGGATGGCTGACGACCCCGAGGGTGCGGGCCTTCTCGTTGGGGGCACCCTCCCTCTGGAACGAATTACCCCCAGAGATGAGGACCATCCCTGATCTCCTGACCTTCCGGCGTGCGTTGAAAACCTATTTATTTCAGCAAGCCGGTCTGGCCTAGGGGTTTTTAGAGCTTTTAATTCGGTTTTAGCCTTCTTATTCTCTTATTTTTAATCTTTTGATATGGCCAACCTATTTAATCCTTTTTAACTTTTTAAAATATTGTATGTGTACTCTTATATGTATATTTTATCTTGTCTGTTCATCACCCCGAGTCCCTCCGGGAGAAGGGGCGTTATACAAATTTCAATAAATAAATAAAATAAATAAATAACACTGGCAGGCATGCCACAGGTTCGCTATCATGGTCTTAATCCATATTTTGCCTAAGTCCGCTTTGCTGAATAAACTACAATGGGCTGAGTTTATGTAAATAAACATACTAAGCCTTTTTTAAAAAAAAAATTGGCTAAAATTTATCCAAATTTAAAATCACAGTGTTGGAAATGTGAAAAGAAACCTGGTACATTCTTTCACATGTGGTGGAAAGAATTCTCAAATACGATACAGATCTGGCTACAGGAAATAACAAGTCTAAAGACAGTACCCAAATCTGAAATGTTTTTATTAGGGAGAACCAAAGGAGAATATGCGAAAGAGAATGAATGTCTAACGATACACATCTTAATAGCGGCTAGGATACTATATGCTCAAACTTGGAAATTAGATAGTATACCCACAGGTGACATGATTATAAAAAAAGCCATGGATTGCGCAGAAATGAACAAATTAACAATGGAATTGCAGGAGAGGGAAGATAAAGAATTCTACATGGCCCTGGAAAAATGGTATGTCTGGTTAGAAAATAGAAAGAAAATATAATACAAAAGTAGAAGTTTTAAAGTGTAATTGTAAATAATGTGTCTGTGTGTGTGTAGGAGAATGGTATAACTGATGTCACAAATAAGTGCAAAAAATGTATATAGAACATGTTTTTTTAAAGGTGAAAATTTAATAAACTTTATTTAATTTTTAAAAAATTATATATCTATAAAAAAAACCTCAAAATCCACAATGACTGGGTGGATCCCAGTCAAAATCAAACTAATCCTATCCTGGCTTGATGTCAGGCATCGAACATTGCTGGCAGAGCGGTGTGTTTGCTTAAAGCCAAATGAATTTTATTAAAAGGATTTTATTAAAAGAAACAACCAACAGCCGTTCACTCCAGAATAATGAAGGTTCCCCTCTACATTTCCCATTGTAAGAAATGAGGCTCGAACTGTTTCAAAAGAAAGAAAGAAAAAGAGAAAACAGGGGCCATGGTATTGTTTCATATTATACTTGCCCTTTATCCCCCTAATGGCTATAACTCCATCATTTGATTTAGTGCTCTGAGGTAATTTTTTTCTCCTTTCCCAATCCCCCAGTAATTGTTATAGCAGGTTGTGTGTGGGGGGGAGTGGTGGGGTTGAGAAGCGTGAGAGATCCTTGGTATCCATGATACTAGACAAAGAACCTCAGGAATGCTTTTTCTTTTAAAAAAAAAAAAAAGGAAAAAAGGAAAAAAATGTCCATGCATATTGGAGTCAGACAAATCCTTTTGAAACATGACTCTGCTTCTCTTTCTGAACCTGCCATCGGTGTAGAAATTTGGCCCCACGCTTTTTCTAAATGGTGAAAAAAAGACACCCCGAAGAATGCAGAGAAGAGCAACAAAGATGATTAGGGGACTGGAGGCTAAAATATATTTTTACAAAAACAGTTTATGGATATGTGTAGTCTAGTGAAAAGAAGGACTAGAATAGAATAGAATTCTTTATTGGCCAAGTGTGGTTGGACATACAAAGAATTTGTCTTGGTGCAAATGCTCTCATTGTACATAAAAGAACAGATACATTCATCAGGAGTCACGAATCATAAGGTACAACACTTAATGATAGATATAGGATACAAATAAGCAATCAAATCATATTGGGAAACAGTCCATACAAATCATAAAAGTAGGACTAGGGGTGACATGATAGCAGTCTTCCCATATTTGAGGGGATGCCATAAAGAAGAGAGGGGATCAAGCTATTCTCCAAAGCTCCCGAGGGCAGGACTAGAAGCAGCGGATGGAAACTTAGCAAGGAGAGAAGCAAGCTAGAACTAAGGAGAAATTTCCTGATAATTAGAACAGTCCATCAATGGAAAGATTTAACTCCAGAACAATGGTGGGATTCACATTTTGTTACCACTGGTTCTGTGGGCGTGGCTTGTTGGATGCGGTTTGCGCAGGCACACACGCTTTGCACACTCGCGTGACAACCACGCGCTTTGTGCATGCGCAGAGGGTTTGCTACTGACCTTCTCCTGCAATCCTGCACTTTTCCTGTGTCTCCAACCGCTGATGTGTGGCTATGCCATGCAATGCAGCTGAGGTTGAAAAGCAGGAATAGAGTACAGAGCCAGAGTATAGAGCCAGAGTGGGTGGAAGGGCCCAGCAGCCGATCATCGGAGCAAACCAGTTTGCTCACAGATGATCCTCAGAGCTACCAGTTCGACTGAACCAGGCCGAACCGGTAGAATACCACCACCACTGCTCCAGAATAGTCAAGACCTTGTTGATGATCCAAACCCTATCAAGGATCTTGGAGTACTCATCTCAAATTATCTAAGTGCTAGAGCCCACTGTAACTACATAGCCAAAAAGGCATTAAGAGTTATTAAACTAATCTTGCTTTTTCTCTGGTAATATTACACTACTAACTAGAGCATACAAAACATTTGCTAGACCTATATTCGAATACAGCTCATCAGTCTGGAACCCACATTACGTATCTGATATTAACACAGTTGAGAAAGTCCAGAAATATGTCACAAGAAGAGTTCTCCACTCCTCTACTCGTTGCAGAATACCTTATGTCACCAGACTTGAAATTCTAGACCTAGAAAACCTAGAACTATGCTGCCTTCAGTCCGATCTAAGTATAGTATATAAAATCATACATTGCAATGTCCTACCTGTCAATGAATACTTCAGCTTCAACCATAACAACACGAGAGCAAACAATAGATACAAACTCAAGGTTAACCGCACCAAACTTGATTTCAGGAAATACGACTTTAGCAACAGAGGGGTCAATGTCCGGAATACTCTACCTGACTCTGTGGTTTCTTCCCCAAACCCCAAAAACTTTAACCTTAGACTGTCTACTATTGACCTCACCCCTTTCCTAAGAGGTCTGTAGGGGGCATGCATAAGCGCACTAACATGCCTACCATTCCTGTCCTAATGTTATATATATATTTTTCTTGTATATATCCATGTATTCATAATTATGTTTTTACTTATACCTATTATCTTGTAAGCAATTGACAAATAAAATAAAATAAATAAATAAAGTTGTAAATGCCCCAACACTGGAGGTTTTTAAGAAGATATTAGAGAACCATTCGTCTTCAATGGTATAGGGCAGTGATGGCTAACCTTTTCGGCACCAAGTGCCCAAAGTGTGTGCACACCCCCGCACATACTCTCCATCCCTGCGCATGCATACACGACCCCAAGCATGCACCCCACCCTGCACACGTACATGTGACTCTCCTGTGTGCACCCCGATCCATGTGCATGCATGGCAGAGACCCAAAGACCAGCTAGCTGGCGGGAGGTGCATGTGCCCATGCGCGGAGGAGCTGAGCTGGGGTGACAGCTTGCATGCCCAGAGAGAGGGCAATGCAAGCCACCTCTGGCACATGTGCCATAGGTTCACCATCATAGGTATAGAGTTTTCTGCCTGAGCAGAGGGTTGGACTAGAAGACCTCCAGAATAACTCTGTTATTCGGTTATTCTAAATAATCTGCTCAACGGCTGGGTCTGAATGTTTCTCCTTTCCACCACTCCCAATCTTCCAAGAGTGAAATCATAAGCATTTGGCCCACTCCCAGGGAGTTCCTGGCTAAAGTTTTGACATTCCCCCTGCTCCGGTGCTTGGCCTGAAGCCTTCTCCAACTTGTTCTCCTTCCAGATGTAGTCCAACTCAGGGATACTGTAGTTGTGCAGATCGAGCACATCTGGAGGCCACCTGGTTGGAGATGTTTGCCTCTATTTGTTTTCCAGTCCCTCCAGCAATTGTGTGATGTCATGGGTCAGGATGACAATAGAACGTTATGATTGTGACAATGATTGATTTGGGAAAGGGAAAGCTGGTCTGTTCTAAGAGCATTCATAGATTACAGTGTGGGTGGAAGGTTCTTTGTTTGCCACCATATTTATCATGCACTGAGTACTTCCAAGGCTGGTGTCATAGAGAAGAGAGCTTCAACCTATTCTCCAAAGCATCTGAAGGCAGGGCAAGGAATAATGGGATGGAAATGAATCAGAAAGTGATGTAACCTAGAACTAAGGAGAAATTCCCTGAGAGTTAGAACAATTAACCAGTGGACCAACTTGCCTCTAGAAGTTGTTAATGCTCCAATACTGGAAGTTTTAAAGAAGAGATTGGACAGCCATTTATCTGAAGTGGTGTAGGGTTTCCTGCCTAAGCAGGGGGTTGGACTAGAAGACCTCCAAGGTCTCTTCCAACTTAGTTATTTTGCTGTCGTTGTTCAGCTTTTCCTTAATAACAGAGTGAAAACTTCTGGAGGCAAGAGATTTCTCAAGAGTTACCGACTCAAAGCTGCTGAGTGGCATTGCCTAATGGTTTTAGGCATGTTCCTTGAAAGACAAAAGAGCTGAGGGAGTCTTCACACAGACACACACACACACAGAAACACACACTTGTCTTTCTCTCTGGCAGGAGATCTAGAGCAGGGGTCACCAACCTATTGGACCTCAGGGATCACCAAACTCATAATTTTAAATCCCGGGGATCACTATATGAATTTTGACTGATGGTGGCTTGCTGACCTTGGTGGGAGAGAGAGATCTGATCTAACCTCTCTCTCTCTTTCCCTCTCCCTCTCTCTCCCTCTCTCTCTCTCTCTCTCTCTCTCACACACACACACACAGAGGCAGGGGTGGGATTCAAATTTCTTAATCAGTTCTGTGGGCTGGCCTAATTTGTGGGTGTGGCTTGATGATCATGTGACTGGCTGGGCAAGGCTTGTATCTAAATATTATAAATATTTATGTAAATATTTATTTTTTTATAGAAAAGAGCAACTTTTACCCAAAATCAGGTAAAGCAGGCAGGCAGATTGAGTTGCTCACAGAATCACAGATTCACTCAGAGATCTATCTGCCATCAGCTACCTGAGTCTGTCACATAAAATTTGCTTGCAAGCAAACTCATAAAATTTGCAGGCAAGCAAACTCACAAAATTAACTCACAACACACCATGTATGTAAGTATTAATTTTTTTATTTAAAAAAGAGCAACTTTTACATGAAATCAGGAAAAGCAGACAGGCAGATTGAGTTGCTACATTGGGCTACTTATGATCTGGATTCCAAGAGCCAATGATAGTAACCGCTCCTCTATGGTCATATGAGTGAACTTGAGTGGTTGATAACATGGACACATGTGCAGCTGTGTGCAGAATCCCAATCAATCAAATCAAATACTACGTATTTAGAATAGAGTAGAGAATAGAACAAGGAATTGGAATAGGAATAGAATAGAACAGAACAGAACAGAAATTGGAATAGAAATAGAAGTAGAAGTAAAATAGAGTGGAGTGAAATGGAATAGAATAGAATAGAATAGAATAGAATAGAATAGAATAGAATAGAATAGAATAGAAATAGAAATAAGAAGAGAAGAGAATGAATCCCATAATCATATGGCTGCATTTTCTGATGGTTTCACCAAAACCCAGCATTTACTTCCGGTTTTCAGCAAAAACCATGCCCATAGCAGGCTGTTGGTTCACTTAATGACTGTGGCATTTGGTTAATAATTGTGGATTCATTTTCACGACTGTGGTGGTTCGCTTAATGAGCACTCCAGAAAAGGTAGTAGAATCAGATCGGTTATGTGGTCCGACTCGTTTTTACAAAGGTATGACCATGGTGGGCAGGATCCATTCCAGTCGTAAATCGAGGACCATCTGGTATATTAAACTCATGGTGCAATGGATCTTGAATATCATGGCCCCATTTTCCTGAGAGCTTTTGGATACATTGGACAAGTTTGCTATTCGAACTTCTTCTGCATTTAACAGACGAAGGGTCCATTAAATCAAGACTGTACCGCAAATTATATAAACTGGGACACATAACAAACGTTTGGATTTCATGGACTTTTGGATTTCAGAGGCATCTTCTCCCCCACCCACAAATGGTCCATTAATCTGATGTTTCACTTGTACTATAGAGCGGTACAGTTTCTCAGTTTGAATATTTGCTAGCTGATCAAGATGGACTGTTTGCTAACTGCCACTATTCAAAGTTCAAA